>JAUKNK010000113.1:707500-970000 GCA_030765055.1 Mantis religiosa | reverse complement strand
TGGCTTTGATCCCACCCCAGGTTGGTGCAGCTTTTTGAGACCCAGGTATAGAACCAGTGCCCTAACAGCATTAAGAGGAACTTGAAGATCCGATAGGTAGCAAACCTTGGTCTAGAAAGCCAGCAGCTTCAGTTGGAGGTGCACGATGCTGACCACATCACCTCCTCATATCAGTTGAATGATTGCCCACCTCTACGTTGCATATCTGTGTGTGAGGCTCTTGGCCAGCTCTGGCCCAATCTGATGTGGCTGTTACACCATGGTTTACTATGAAAGCCACTTAAGTCCTGCCTGAATTAAGCACTAACTTCAATATTTTGAACCTCAAAGTTAATTATGCATTTACATTTTCCTAAAATTTTCTTTTTCAAATTATGTCCAATTGTTTATTTGTTGACTGTCCACTGTGAACAAAGCTCACAAACATTGAAAGCATCGTAGATTTATGGCAAATGGACCCTGTAATACATCCACCACCACTACAAGACTGTTACTTAATTTTTATTTGTTTTTATATACATACCTTATTTAAGTATTAACGAATGAAAATTGTAAACCATTACCATTTTAGGCATTAACCTCATAACACACAATGCAGGAGGTCAATTATAATGTAAATCATTAAATCACTGTTGTCTGCGACATGCTCTATGTAATGAAAATGTACCTTGTAGAATAGAATATCTGAGAATTCCTCCACATTATATGGGCAGTGGATATATAAGAATAACTTAAAACGTTACTTTAGAGGTTCTGTTGTTTTGGATTACTAAATATTTTCAGAGAGCATTGAAGATATACTGTTATGCTTGCAATGTAGATTAGGGTAATATTATTCTGTTTGCTTAGATAAATGTTCCCTCTTTCAGTAACCAAGTTATTATTAGTGTCATAAAACTTCACACCATTTCTCAGAAACATTTCTGTTTATCTGAAATCAAAGTTAAAACGTTAAATCCGAAGTAAGTTGAAGCTTTAGTAATAGGAAGAATGTATTCATACATTTTTTGTATTGCTTAATTTTTTACTGGATAGATTTTTTTTCTTAATTTATGTCCACCAATGTTGAGTCATATTGGATGATGAATGAAAATGGGTGAGAGGATGCTCAAATGAGCCCAGGTTCCGGAGCTTAATGTTACCCAACATTCATCTTTCAGGATAAGGGAAAACTCCAGAAAGAACCTCATTCAGGTTACTCAAATTGACTGACATTCCAATTACTCGGCACCTCTTGAACATAAGTTAGATAAGCTAACCATCTATGCTATCAAGGTGGATTTACTGGATAGAAAAATACAACTTTATTCCTGAATGATGCACATGTTATTACAGAGGTTTGTACTGTTTTATCATAGTTTTGTGAATTTTAATTTAACGATTTTTTAAAGTAACATTCTCCAACAAATGTCATATTGAAAAATGAATGAAATGGGTGAAAAGATGCTGAAATGAGCCCAGGATCCATAGAGTTTAGTTACCTGACATTTGTCTTTCAGGATAAGGAAAAACCCAAAAAAAGGAGTAATCCAATAACTCATCCTGACTGAGATTCAAACTCAGGACCTCTTAAATGTGAGGCAGACATGCTACCACTATGGTACAAAGATGGGAAATATGAAATATCATGAACAATACCCCTATTATAGGAAATTTCATTTAGCAGCAAATTCACTAATATTTACTAACATTTATTTCAATGAATATCAGAATCAAATGATTGAGGAGGTTGTCTGAGGTAATCAGGATGAAGTAAACAAAGTACATAGAACTCACATATTTATCGGCAAGAGCATCAAGTTTGTACTACAATACAAGAGCATTTCAATACCATACAACCCTTTGAACTGATGATTGGGTATTATAATTATATCATAGAAAACTGGAATAATGAAATTGCAGTTAATTTAAAATTATCCTGGAACTTTTAGTATTTCTGAAGTATCAATTTTGCAGCAAATTTGTATTATTGTATTTTGTGAAGAGATTGAATTCCTTTAATTTCATGCAGTAAAGCTTTTGGGAGTTATTTCTGGATGCAGATACAATGGTAGGTTAGAAAACAGTGAGAAGCATGTATCTTAAGTAAGATTAATTGCTTTATATACTAAAAAACCTTCCACTATTTCACTTGCAGTAAATAGGTCACTATGCTCTACAAACAATTAATATGTACCACAACTGAAATATATAGTTACCGTCAACCTTTCTCAAGAAGGCAAGCAGATCCTGAGGAGGGAGATGGGCTTGAACTGTTTATCTGCTCTGGTAGTGGATCTGTTTATTAAGAAATGAGTATAAATGAGAGTGAAAGTCAGACATGCTAGCAGATCCAATGCTTGTTTCAGTAACTGCGGGTGATAGGTATTATGTATGGCTGAGTAATGAGACAGCACTATGTAGTTTAGATGAACCTGCAGTAGTAGTAGTAGTGGGGCTTAGGGGCGCACAACAGCCGAGGTCATTAGCGCCCGAGAACCTGCAGTGAGAGGTATTGTGCATGGAAGAGTTATGAGACAACACTGTGTATTTTACATGGAAATGAAATATGCAGTGTGTAACATACACTTTTACTACAGGTGGCACTGCAGGCAGTAACATTGATGATACATGACATGAAGATGGAGCACTGCTGGAATGAGATGGCAGGAGAAACCAGAGATCCTGGAGAAAATCTGCGCCAGCGCCGTGTTGTCCAACACATATCTCACTTTGCGGTCACTTGGGATTGAACCTGGGTTGCCTTGTTGAGAGTCAAGTGGTCTAACCACTCAACCTCAGTGCAGACTTTTTAGATGAACCTAGCATCCTTATCATATCTGGACGCCAAGCATAAACAAACATGCAAACAGCAAAAGCAATTATGTTATCCAGTCCTCTGCATTGCCTTCTTTTGTTGAGAGGACTGTAATATTATTATTATACTCCTGTATATAACATTGCAGTCTCCTGTATTGATTCTTTTCAAATGTAAACAATTACACCCTTCAGAACTTAAATAACTTAAAAAGATGTAATTAAAGCAATGTAAAAGGGATGTAATTAGCAGCCTCTTATTTAGCCTTTGGACCTATTTCATTAATTGTAAGCTATGAGTTCACAGGTAAGTCCAAAGTTGCATGAATTTCTATTTCATAAAGAAAATGTATGTACTTACAAGTTAGGTGCAGCTTCTGAAGAAGTGTTAACCAGTTGACATGAAAAAAGAAGCAGCTGAAGAAGAAAAAGAGGTGGTTATAATAGTGTCATCTACATAACCCATTATCAATTATATTTCAGATTTGTAACAGCAAGTATTTTGAGAGCAAGTTAAGCAAATATGTCACAAAATGCCACTCATAAAATGTTATTTTGGATCCTTCGCAAATAGTACAATTTTATCATAACATAAATAACTTGAAGTCAGTTTATAGCTTTGGAAAATACAAACTCAATTATAATCCCTGTAACACATTGTGCAAATGACAAACAGGTCTTTGTTACATGATACTATTCTCTGGACCCAAACAAATAAGGTAATACACAATTTATCTTTGGGAATGTTTCAATGAGTTCAATTTTTCTGAAACTGTGTGTCATCCAGAAGAACTTGTATCTTTCTGACTCATTTTGCATCTTTGATTATACTCAAAATATATAGCATTCTTCATGTTACTCATTATAATCACTTACTAGGCTTAAATATTATCACTCAAGAGTTCTAGTCACACAGTCACTAAGGTATATTTATAACACTGATAAACAAGTTAGCATGATGGTGAAATATTTAATTCCTTTTACAAGGACTTATAGTTAGAGATGGCCCTAATTATTGCATGCATTTTGAAAGTAACCTTATGCCATTACAGGGAAAGCTATCCAGCATCCAAGCCTTCACATCGGGCTGACTCCTAAGAAATATCCTCAAAGCCCGGGTCTCCCAGCAGGAGTCCTCACTTATATGAGCAATGGTTCACACAAAGACGGAAATGCATCATGATGAATGCTGTATGATAAATATGTCACCAATGTTCTCTGTGTGCAACCAGGTGAAGCCTAACAGCATATAAACTTACACCTATATAGAGGGATCCATGGGTGTGGATGCTGTGTTTTCCTATACCAATGGGTCGTCAGGGAAAACAGATAAATACTAAAAAACTTGCGGAACCTATGAATGAGGAAAACTAGAATGTGGGGAGCGAAACACCGGCTAGATAGAGATAAAGATTCAGACAATCAAGCATCATCATCATCAGCAGCAGCAGCTGCTTCGTAGCCTCAGAACAGGAGTAATAACACAAGCCCAAAAGAGAAAACAAATCTGAAGCAAAATGAAGCAAATTCAGAAAAAGGTGAGGTATAGAAAGCTAATAACAGATACATTACACTTACACATTATATTTACACAGCAGAAAGTTGAATATAAGAAGAAGAAATAAAAAAAAAAAAAACGAAATAAACTCCAGGAGAGAATACACGTTGTGTAAATTGTATGCATGTAAATTTAAAAAAGGTAATAATAATAAATGACTCATTTATTCATTCCTACTAAAATTCGAGTTCCGAAAAGGAATATGGCAGCTTTGTTCCATACTTACATACACTGAGGTGCAACGGCGTTAGTTTCGAACATTTCCACAAATTTCCTTTCTTATTCTAAAGATCTTGTTCACAATATGGTGTGCTATTGTTTGTGTGTTTTGTATTCGTCCTAGTTTCCTTTTACAGTTATTTCGCACTTTACGATTCTACAACTTGTCAGAATATGACCAACTCCTTCCGAAGACAAAGACACAACTAGCCAGAAAGCTATTGCCGAGGTAACAGCAAGCCACGCCTCAGGTTAGTCACACCATCCATATGTTTCTGTAAGTGAGTCATTTTACGACGCGGTTCTCGCATCGCAAAGGCGCAATTTGTTGCGCTTAACTTCAAAGGCTGCCAACATTAAAAAAAAAAGACATTGTGAAATAAGAATGAGTAATTGGATGAATAAGGCGAGCAGTATCCAGCAGCATACAGCTAGTGTATCTACATGAACTGGATGATTTTTTTAAATGTATTATTGACATTACTGGTACCTATAAATAGTCACCAGTTGCATTCTACTGTTGTTCGTAATGTATTTCTGAAGCCATATAACCAGACAGAGTATTGAATTTATGAAGTATTATTAGTGCAATTTGATTTTTAGTGTGAAAAGTTTACTGAAAGTATTTTCAAAATAATAATTTAAAACCATATACAGTAATCCTTTCAATTCCCTTAATCTTAGTTACATTTATTTTATATTTAAATTTATTCAAATAGCTTATATTAGAGTATACTATGTTTACTACCTTGCTTAAATTTTAGGTAAATATTTGCTTCATTGAATAATGATGGAAGCATTTGTCAGACTCACACAAACATCCAAATCCAAACTCTTATGCCACAAGTGGGATTGAAACACACGACCCTTTCCGGTGAAAAGTCAAACTGCACACGCGCCAACGACTGGGGCTACTGGTGCCTACAATAAATGAATTCAAAATAATCTGTAAGATATAGCAACTTGGGTATGTAACAACTCTAACATCACTATTCTTGTGTGCTCGCGGATTACACCAATATGATTGGAGTTACAGTCTTTCCGACGCTTTGCAGTACTAAAGAATGAGGTAATTTGAATTCAGATGATTTCTCATAAATAAGAATGTCTTAAACTGACTGGTAGGACACATTAGAGCTGCTTTAAGTGTTCATATCTCCCATTAAAAGCCGTAATTTCTTCCATTAATGTTGCTGCATAACGACCACTATTATCAAAAGTTAACCGGAACGTTGGGCAGGTAAACTATAAAAATAGAAAGAACCAAAGCTAGTGAAATCCGGATAATTACAATTTAGTGTCATCAGTATCATTACAGTTGTGACTAACGTTAATTACATATATGATATAACAAATATTTGGAAACGATCAAAACAGGGCGTGGCGTGGGTGATTCATAAGTGTTGCCGGTCGCTTCAGACTTAATGTAGGGAGTGGCAGTCGCAAATTCCGAGGGTTTCTAGGTTAATATTATATAGGTTGTTGCATAACCTATAACAAACATATGTATATAAAAATTCAAGCGAAATGCCTTATGTAAAATTATTCCTATTACTGTGTCTACTTGATTTTTGTTCAATGTGCCAGTCCTTCTTCAAGAAAACATCAATGACAGAATCTTCAAATGTCGGCCACTGTTACTTTTCAAGTTTATTAAGCAACCCCTTTTCCACTGATAACAAAGGAAAATTTGAACCATTCAAATCCCGACTATGGTATTGAATTTGTCAGTCTGGCTCTACTTATCCAAATCTTAGCCTACACACGGCTAGTGTGAAAGAAATGATTATTTCCATCGATATCAGAATTAAACTCTAAATCAGTCAACTCCCAACATGTAACTGAAGAAAGAAGAAAGAAAAAAAGAAATAATCTGACAAGATTTCTATGCAACAGACACAATAAGTATTATATAGAGACTGGACACAAGCAAATAAAGAATTACATCTGGCTACGAGGTTGGCAACGCATGGATTCCACCAGAAGATTTGTAAGTACACCAAGTACCACGAACCAGGCGAGAACTGCCTGTGTAGCCTATGTGATCTGAGATGTGATAGATATCATATTCAGGTGTGCAAGAATAGAACAGAATCCATAAAGCATTATAGTACACTGTGAAGGAACATCGACATACACATTTATGTGCAATTTCTCTCTAATAATAAAGGCAATTGAAATCTGAAAGTGAAATCGCTTGGACTTTTAATTATTCTTTGAACAAAATGTTTTGTAAAATTGGAATACACTTTCTTCAGTTTATTAGCTATTTCCGGGAGCAACAGAAGCAACAAATACGTCACGCCAATAAACACATCCACTATAACCTCACAAAAAGTTAACGGACTGTTAGTTTAATATTAGTATTCTTTATTATTATTATTATTATTATTATTATTATTATTATTATTATTATTATTATTATTATTATTATTATTATTATTATTATTATTATTATTATTATTATTATTATTATTATTATTATTATTATTATTATTATTATTATTATTATTATTATTATTATTATTATTATTATTATTATTATTATTATTATTATTATTATTATTATTATTATTATTATTATTATTATTATTATTATTATTATTATTATTATTATTATTATTATTATTATTATTATTATTATTATTATTATTATTATTATTATTATTATTATTATTATTATTATTATTATTATTATTATTATTATTATTATTATTATTATTATTATTATTATTATTATTATTATTATTATTATTATTATTATTATTATTATTATTATTATTATTATTATTATTATTATTATTATTATTATTATTATTATTATTATTATTATTATTATTATTATTATTATTATTATTATTATTATTATTATTATTATTATTATTATTATTATTATTATTATTATTATTATTATTATTATTATTATTATTATTATTATTATTATTATTATTATTATTATTGTTATTATTATTATTATTATTGTTATTGTTATTATTATTATTGTTATTATTATTATTATTATTGTTATTATTATTATTATTATTATTATTATTATTATTGTTATTGTTATTGTTATTAATTTTATTGTTATTATTATTATTGTTATTGTTATTATTATTATTATTATTGTTATTATTATTATTATTATTATTATTATTATTATTATTATTATTATTATTATTATTATTATTATTATTATTATTATTATTATTATTATTATTATTATTATTATTATTATTATTATTATTATTATTATTATTATTATTATTATTATTATTATTATTATTATTATTATTATTATTATTATTATTATTATTATTATTATTATTATTATTATTATTATTATTATTATTATTATTATTATTATTATTATTATTATTATTATTATTATTATTATTATTATTATTATTATTATTATTATTATTATTATTATTATTATTATTATTATTATTATTATTATTATTATTATTATTATTATTATTATTATTATTATTATTATTATTATTATTATTATTATTATTATTATTATTATTATTATTATTATTATTATTATTATTATTATTATTATTATTATTATTATTATTATTATTATTATTATTATTATTATTATTATGTCATTGCATACATTATTGTGCCATTACCAATTCATTAATTATCAATTACTGCATATATATAATATAATATATATATATATAATTTACGTCCTCCAACGTTGTCATATCGGACAGTGAATGAAATGTGTGAAATGATGCTCAAAATGATTCCGGGGTCCATGGAGCATAGAGTTACCCGACATTCGCCTTGATGCCGTATTTATCAGCCGTATGATTGAATACGATTTTAACAATGAATAAAATGATAATTAAATTATGATGAGCAAGTAAGGTGAAAGAATTTAAGATAATGAATAGTACAGATGGATAAGTTCATGAAACGAAGCAGCAGCATTTAAATTCAATTACTAGAATTCGAATAATTATTTTAACCCAGAGCTATATAATAAAGTTGCTGGTCTAGATGGATGAAAATGTTCCGTCGAAAGGCTGTGGTCACGGGAGGGTCGCTACCTGGGTCATTAGTAGACCGGTCCAAACCTGGCCCAAACCAGTATTTCGGGGAAATGTCCGCGTGGTTGTAGCTCGCTAACTAGAGTTTTTCAGAGAAATCCAGCTGGAGGCGAGGCTATATCTGTTTTGGTAAGGAATATTAGGTCTTAGCGTCGGTCTTCTAGTCTGAGACGTGATACCGTGTAGACATGTTTTGCCTGCCGGGGACACAATCGTCGGATTGCGCCGAGAAGTACAATCAGTAATGAGAATCTTATTAAGTGAACAAGATCTCCCAGCAGTGAATTAAGCGGCGAAGTATACTTTCAAAACAGTGTTAGTAATTTATTCCATCGCGATAGATTTCAGCAATTCAGTATAGTTTTAACGTGATAGTGGAAATCTAGAGTAATTCGATCTGAACGCGGCGGCAACTCCTGGTGAACTGTAAGCACGAAACGAACTGAATAGTAAAGCTGATACTATGAACTGTGTTGTTTTTATTTCGTCAACCTATCTCACGCATACCCTGTAGATAGCGTGGTCTCAGCTCGAATGACTAGCCAGGGCAAAGAATAGTCAACTCATAGAGCAATCTACTAGGCGATCAGATCACCGGGATCCAGGCTGCTAAGGTGACATCCAGAGTGGCTGATACCCGAGACAGAGTATCAGCAGACGCAGGGGGAGGAAAAGGCTACAAACTTGGCGAACCAACGTGGCGCTTCGAGAGACGAAAAGCAACCAGCATCAGGATCGTCGGAAGCTCCAGCAGAAAACCAAAGGTACTGAGTGTAACATTTTAGTGTTGTTGTCGTTGTTGCAATGAACTGATGGAGAGTATTTTAAGAAACGGAAAGGTGAAAGGTCGGTCAAATTCACAAAGCATGGACGTGCAGGGGAGTACTATACAAATTGTTAAAGAGAAAATAGCAGAAATAGGAGAAAGTGCTCAGAATATACAGAATAGATTAGAAAAGACAATGGAAAGTAATAATGCTCAGGGTCTAGAAAATAACGTAGGAAGGGATACAGAATGTAGTAGTAACAATCAAATTGTACAGGTTAGTGTATCTAAGGAAACAACTAATAATAGCCAGGGAGTAGATGTAAATGACTCAGATACGAATATGAGTATGGTAGCCATGATGAAAGCGATAATGGAGAAATTAGAAAGTACGAACCAGAAATTAGAAAGTAATAACCAGGAATTATGTCAGAAATTAGAAAGTACAAACCAAGAATTAACTCAGAGGTTAGAAAGTAATAACCTAGAATTAAGTCAGAAATTAGAAAGTACTAACCAGAAACTAGAAAGTAATAGTCATAAATTAGAGGCAGGACAGCAAGATTTGGTTAGGAAGCTCGAAAGTCAGCAGAAAGCATTAGAAACCTTTCAAGCAGAGGTTAGAGGGGAAATCAATCAAGTTAGAACTGAAGTACGGGGGGAAATAGAAAGTATAAGAATCGAAGTTTGTAATCAAGTAAGTGAAAAGTCAGGCAGAGAATACAAGAAATTACGAGAGGACGTAGCAAAGCAATTTGAAAAAGAGAGGGAAATAGTTAGCAAGGAATTAGACCAAATTAGAGAAACGGCTAGCAAAGAATCAGGGGAAAATAGAAGTAGATTAGAACAAGCAGAAAGGGAAATTAGAAGGCAAGGTAGGGGTGTAGACGAAATAAATGAACAAATGAAACAGGTAGCTACAGAAATTAATGGAATGAAGGAAACATTAGAAAATTTGAGGTTGTGTTTAACTGAACCTAATTCTAATGCTAGTCAGTTAAGTGAAAGCTCTGCACGAAACGAAGCGAGACAAAGTGCCTCAGCCGACATTTCGATGCTTAATATGGGTCCAAGTACCTCCAGTTATGAACCCAGAGGTAATAATGTACATGTTGAAAGAAGTGGTGGTCAAATGCAATGGCCAAACCACATCTTAAATGAAATTGTGCCACCTGTGTTTGAACATGAGGATTCTGATAATCCTAAGGATTTTATGAGGAGTCTGCATGAATATTTTTCTGTAAAGTGTATTCCTGAACAGTATTGCATGACAATTGTTAGGTAATGCCTTAAGGGAAATGCAGCTAACTGGTTAGAGGTATCAATGGGAAACGATAATAATTTCAGGACCTTTGAAAGGTTATTTATGAACAGATACTGGGGACATAACAGGCAGTCTAGCATAAGATTAGAACTGAGAAGTGGAAAGTATGACCCAAGAACTGATCAGTCGATGGTTAATTATTTCACGAAACTTGCTAGGAAATCTAAAATGCTGGATCCACATATGAGTGAGCAAGAATTAATCGCCATTATCACGACACACTTCCCAGAGGCACTCCAGAACTATTTAATTATAGCTAAACCCACAAACGTCCCAACCATGATCGATTTGCTGTTGGCATTGGAGACAAACAAATCAAAGAGTAAAAATGAAAGTTTCGCTAGGCCTGGAGCGAGCAACGAAAGGGAAATTTCAAATAATTTCGGGCAAGGGGCACATATCAATTACAATCAAAACAAGGATGTCCGAGATAGATACCGAGGTCCCGCACCCAGAGGAGGAAATTCGCAGTGGGAGAACCGAGGCCGAAATAATTTTGACCGCAACCAGAGGAACCGCAATGGGCACGACCGAAACAGAAATGTACAAGTAAATTACGTAAACGCGGCGAGACATGAAAGGAACCGAGGAGGATGGAACGAGAGAAAAAGAAGACATTCAGGAAATGACTACTGGAAAGTTGACAATGTACCAGAAGTTAGGCCGAGGTCACCCAGGCAGGGAGAACGGAGCACGGGAAATGGTTACTGGAGGGTCGACAACATTCCAGAATTTAGGCTAAAGTCGCCGCTGCACGGAGAAAGGAGCAGGAGCGGTAGAAATTCGCCGATAAATGGAGAAAGGACCGAAGCCCTACAAGTAGCCAGGCAAGTGTTCGAAAACCGCGGCCATCCTTCTCAGGAAGCAAAGTTGGAAGGAAAGAATGCAACGAGAACTGGAGCTTACAGCAAGACTCAGGGAAACTATGTACCCAGTCAAACGCGCCTTTAGTGAAGACTGGGAGGAAACTATGTGATCCGTATGCGAAAAATAAGATCGTCAGAGGGCAAATGATGTTACAGAAGGAAACCAATCTGAGGAACAGAAGTGAAGACAGTGACAAAGTGTTCGAACCACCACGAATAGCAGTTGCCATTAACGGAATTCCGGACACTGCAATAATAGACACTGGAGCTAACAGTACAGTGTGCTCGCAAAAGTTTTATGAAGAACTAATCAACCGGGGTTTGAAGATAATGTCTTTACCAGTAAGCGGTATATTTTGTTCACTAGCTGTAGGGAAGAGGAAAGAAAGAGTGAAATTTCAAGTCATGCTCAACGTAGAAATAAATGGTAGAGTTATTGAGGTTTTGTTCCTGGTCGTACCCAGACTCGTTACCGACATAATTATAGGATGTGATTGCCTGTATGAATGGAAAGCCATTGTTAATTTCGAGAATAGATTTGTCAAGTTAGAAACAGGGCAAGAAACAGTAGTTGTGCCATTTGTCGACGATAGCGGTTCAGAGGAAGTTGTACGAGATGGACGTGAAGATGAAATCCGGGGAGACGTATTCTTTGTTGAGTACATAAAAATTGGAGCAATGGAGCTTGGCGAAATAAACGTCGAAGAATATGCTGCCGAATCGAGTAACAATGAGATGTATGATGAAGATGTTGGAACGATTAGGGAATATGTGGAAGCTGAACCCCGAGAAAATCCCGCGAGGGATTGGAATTATGAGACTACAAATTTGTACCGCAAGGCGGAAAGCTACGAAAACTTGGAAGATTTGTTCAGAGAAAAAGTCAGCCAGGCTAACTACCTGAATACAGCGCAGAAAGAAGAATTATTTAGAATTTTAGTACGACACCAGGAGGTATTTTCGGATAAACCAGGAAGATGCACGAAATATATTCACTCTTTCGAAATGACGCCCATAGAGCCGTTTACACATAAAGCGAGACCCATACCATCCGTCATTCGGGAAGAAGTCGATAAAGTGATAGAAAACATGCTAGAAGACGGGGTTATCGAAATTTCAGACTCCATATACGTGAACCCCCTGTGCATAGTAAGCAAAGCTAGCGGGAAAATTAGAGTAACACTAGACGCAAGAAAGCTAAACAAGCATTGTAAACCAGACAGATTTAGACCCGAGAGCGTGGATGCAACGTTGAGCAAGTTGCACAAAGGAAAATTCTTCTCTACCTTAGATCTGACCGCCTCCTTCTGACAGATTCCACTTAAGAGAGAATTGAGAAAATTTGCTGCATTTTTACATTCTGGAATTCTTTACCAGTTTACCGTCTGCGCATTTGGAATGAACACAAGCGGAGGCGCATTGTTGAGAGCATTGTATGCTATTTTTGGAGAAACCATAAAGAAATTCGTGGCTCAATATGTGGACGACTTTGTCATATTTTCGTCAGAAATTGGTGAACATCTGAAGCACCTTGATTACGTTTTAAACCGGTTAAAAGCTGCCAACATGACAATTAAACCAAGTAAAACTGCCTTCTTCGTCAAACAAACCGAGTTCCTAGGATATGTCATCTCCCAGGAAGGTATTAGACCAAATCCGGAACGGATAGACAGCATAAATAAAATTCCGGCTCCGAAGAATATAAAGCAGTTACGTCGATTCCTCGGAATCCTCAATTATCAATCCAGATTCATTCTCGAATTCGCAACTGTCGTAGCCCCTTTGAGACAGTTGTTGAAGAAAGATGAAAAATGGCGATGGACGCAGGATGAAGAAGAGGCCTTTCGGAGTGTTAAAAGATTATTCGCAGCTTCCATTTTGCTGGAAAAACCCCGGGAAAATCTGCCGTTCATTATTTTCACAGACGCGTCGGGATTGGGATACGGAGCGATAATGACCCAAAGGGATGAAGATGGAACGGACCACTTAATAGCAGTAGCCTCCAGAGGAATATCCAAAATTGAAGCACGAGCGTGCACGACTGAGAAAGAAATAGCTGCGATTTATTTTGCCTTGGTGAAATTCCGACAATATGTTTACAGCAACCCCATCATTGTGTATACCGATCATGTGAGTCTGGCCTTTATGAACTCTTGCAAGCTAACCAGTACAAGAATATCGAGATACGTGCACGAGATTACGTCACACCAAATAGAAATCCGTCATGTTCCGGGGATACATAATATCTTTAGCGACCTGCTATCCAGAATGAAGACAAACTACCCAATACCAGACACGATCGACGACCACAAACACGATGTCACGATCTTGTACCTAGACACAATGGAAGGAAGATCACTCACGAAAGAATTGAGAAACTTGGCGAAGCTCCAGGAAGAAGACGAAGAATTGCAGAAACTTCGAGAAAAGGCGTCACCGATCACAGCAGAATTAAAGGAGAACATTGGAATATACAACGGAAAAATTTACAAGTTCCACGGACGGACAGAACCGAAGTGGAAAGTCATGATTCCGAGAGGGATCGAAAACCGGTTAATTACCGCATATCACAAAGCCTTAGCACATACCGGCAGTGAGAAACTAGATTTGGTAATAAGTGAACACTGCTACATAAAACACTTAGCCAGAAAAGTACGGAAAACATGTTCAACTTGCGACATGTGCCAACGAGCGAAACCATTCAATGTGAAATTCGATACAGAACCTCAAGCGGTTTTAAGAGATGAAAAGAATGCGCTAGTCACAGTGGACGCTCACGGAGAATTACCTCGAGGTCAATTTGGGTGCCGATACATTTTTGTACTTCATGATGTCTTCACCAAATATGTAAAAATGTACCCCATAAGAAACATAAGCAGCAGGACTTGTGTAGGGAAGATAGTGAATGATTATATGCCGAAATACGGACCAGTAAAAGCGGTCTTGTCTGATAACGCGACCGTCCATCGGAGTAAATGCTTTAAAGGAACCCTCACAGATCACGGAATAAAATTATATTATTGCTCATCCTATTTTCCATCAGGAAACCCGACGGAACGAGTACTACGCGATATTGGGATCTATTTCAGGATACTGACACATAAGAATCACAAAGATTGGGTAAGACACTGTCCAGTCATTGAAAAGATAATAAATAACACCATTAATGTGACTACAGGATTTGCACCCGTAACACTTATGTTAAACGAAGAACCCGAGCCCATCTTTAAGGAAATTGAAAAAAAATGTAAGTATTGAATATGAAACCCTAAGTGAAGAACAAAAGGCTAAATTAGCTTTCGACAGAATAAAGGAGAAGGCCGAAAAGGGGAAATCGAAGAGAAAACGAAGAAGGCACAAATGGAACCCAGATATAGGTGATCTAGTATTAATTAAAGATCACAAGTTGTCCTGCGCCTTGAAGAACAGAAACAAGCGCATGGAGTTACTATATAAAGGTCCTGGGGAAATTATTCAAAAATTTGGGGAACATACATTTGAAATAGTAGATGCGGTAAATAGAAAACTCATGGGTAGGTGGCACAAACAACTTCTCCGTCCGTACCGGACATAAACAAATAATCATGCAGAGGCATATAAGGTATAGGATAAGGTATAGATGAAAATGTATACAACTCAATTAATGAAAATGAATTCAGACGAACAAATATATATATATATATATATATATATATATATATATATATATAATCTTAATGGTATCCAATCACAAAATATCGAAATTGTTTAAAAAAAACTTGTGGTGATAAGTACTTTTAAGACTTTAAAGTGAAGTGGAAGTGCAGTGAATCCTATGAAAATAACCAACTCAAAGCAACAAAATTGAGTACCAAAACAATTTACAAATCCAAGAAGGTGCAAGGACTTTTGGCAAATTACACCTTTATATAGAATCAGAAGACAAACAGATTTTGTAAACTATCTTAAGTTTTACGTAGTTTCTAACTAATACGATGTAAACGTTCGTGGTATGACGCAAGAAATTGTAAAACTTTCAGAAGTGGAAGGTATATAGCGTATGGTAAACTAATCTGTATTGGATTATTTCAGATGTTTATAATGTGAAGTGTTGAAAACAAAAAGAAATTATGTACTAGTATTATAAATTTTGTCACTATGATTGTATGTAACGCAGCTAAAATGCAAAGAAAATTGTTAAGTGAACCAGAGTTGCCGACGTGTAGAGTTGTTGATAAAAATAGTAATGTTATTCGGGCAAGGACGTTCCATTCTTAAATTATGGGATAATTAAATAATGCAACGGGGGCAGTTTGATGCCGTATTTATCAGCCGTATGATTGAATACGATTTTAACAATGAATAAAATGATAATTAAATTATGATGAGCAAGTTAGGTGAAAGAATTTAAGATAATGAATAGTACAGATGGATAAGCTCATGAAACGAAGCAACAGCATTTAAATTCAATTACTAGAATTCGAATAATTATTTTAACCCAGAGCTATATAATAAAGTTGCTGGTCTAGATGGATGAAAATGTTCCGTCGAAAGGCTGTGGTCACGGGAGGGTCGCTACCTGGGTCATTAGTAGACCGGTCCAAACCTGGCCCAAACCAGTATTTCGGGGAAATGTCCGCGTGGTTGTAGCTCGCTAACTAGAGTTTTTCAGAGAAATCCAGCTGGAGGCGAGGCTATATCTGTTTTGGTAAGGAATATTAGGTCTTAGCGTCGGTCTTCTAGTCTGAGACGTGATACCGTGTAGACATGTTTTGCCTGCCGGGGACACAAACGTCGGATTGCGCCGAGAAGTACAATCAGTAATGAGAATCTTATTAAGTGAACAAGATCTCCCAGCAGTGAATTAAGCGGCGAAGTATACTTTCAAAACAGTGTTAGTAATTTATTCCATCGCGATAGATTTCAGCAATTCAGTATAGTTTTAACGTGATAGTGGAAATCTAGAGTAATTCGATCTGAACGCGGCGGCAACTCCTGGTGAACTGTCTGCACGAAACGAATTGAATAGTAAAGCTGATACTATGAACTGTGTTGTTTTTATTTCGTCAACCTATCTCACGCATACCCTGTAGATAGCGTGGTCTCAGCTCGAATGACTAGCCAGGGCAAAGAATAGTCAACTCATAGAGCAATCTACTAGGCGACCAGATCACCGGGATCCAGGCTGCTAAGGTCACATCCAGAGTGGCTGATACCCGAGACAGAGTATCAGCAGATCCAGCTGGAGGAAAAGGCTACAGCCTTTAAGGATAAGGGAAAACCCCGAAAAAACCTGATCCAGGTAATTCACCCTAACCGAGATTCGAACTCAGGACCTATTGAACGTGAGGCAGACTTGCTACCACCACGCTACCGAGGTGGGCTGATTACTGTATAGTTCTCAATTAAATGCTAATGAAGTAATCTATGCCTCATTATTTTACTTAATTGATGAAAATAAATCATTTCTTCACACTAACCGTAAATAAGCTAAGGGATAGAGTCAACATGAAAAATTTAATGCTACGGCCGGGATTTGAACCAGGGAAGGTCCATAGAGATCCGTGGTTCAAATCCCGGCCGTGGCACTGAATTTTTCATATTGACTCTATCAATCTATGTCCCAATTTATTACTTTGGTTCTCTTAATAACTGTCGCAATTTTTATTTAATCTAAGTATTATATATTAATTATATATTAATATTTGATGCTATTTTAATCGGACATGGATTCAACACCCAAAGAGCGAGTCCTGGTTGGTCTGTTCGCTGCCCTCACAAGAATTGGAGTCATTACTGGAAGAACTGCTGGTTAACCTAATGATTATATTGGGTTTTACAGAGGGGATTCGGTCTTTTGTGTCTATGATCCCAAGTGGCACCGCCGGGAGGGAGGATGAGGTAGAAGAAGACGGAGAGCGGCTGTACCCAAAAAGTCACCACAGCACAGAGGACGGGGTCCCTACCCTTTACCAGATAGAATCCCCCTGGCTGTCCAGGACAGTCGTTATCCCATCTACAATGCCCACGAAACAGTCACGATGCCGGTTCGGAAACCGGAGCTTCTCCCACCCCCCCCCCCCCCAAGCAGGGCAGGGGACTCCAGGCAGTCTGGCACAACCGCCAACCCGACAGCCGCGTTCCTGAACCGGCCCACTAGGCTGGCTTGGAGACCGGAGGCGTACTGCCAGAGCAGAGAATTTTCACCCAGAGCATATCCTCCTGCCATGCAGCGCCGACACTTCTACCATGAAAGAAACTACCAGAGGAGAGACGATATGAAATGATAATGGAGGTGAAATGGAGGGCCAAGTAATTAACCTACCCAGCATTCGCTTAGCAAACCGGGAACCCCCTAAAAAACCTCGTACACAGGAATCGAACCCGGGGAGTGCGGGCTACATAAGCCATCCCGCTCGGTTAATGATTAAAGGTTCGATATGATCCTGCAGTTGATCTCCTTTCCACATATCGTCTTCTATCTCGTCAAAGTGTTTGCTGTAATTTAACTAGTGATCTTGGGTAACTGATTCAAAAAACACTCTGTATTAAACGTTCCATCTCCTTTTGTCTAAATGTAATGTTTTGTCAAGCTCTATGTCCCTTTACCCAGTGTGCCTCACATGTACCTAATATTCATAAACATACACAATTTTCCTTCCCCTTCTCCTGAATTGTTTTATTTTCCGTAAATAAAACTGTCGCCGTACATTATCACTCCTCATAAGTGATTTATTTATTGTATTTTTAAAATAGAAATTTTTTCTTTACTAAGCGATATAAGGTTTCATATTTAACATTTGGTAAGTCTACATCATCAATGATCTCTACGCACACGTATAGAAAAGAAGACCGAATAGTTTGAAATAGAAATTAAGAAATTTCGTTCCAGGTACAAAACCGTTATACGACGTCTGTTCAAAAGTATAGGAAATTTAGAATTTTCGTGGGCTACGTGTATTGGATTTTAGATTGTCTTGTGTTTGTTTTTAAGTAATCTAACCCCATATTTCACACTAAAGCATTTATAAACATTTATAAGCAGTTTGCTTAGAAATCCGGGCTCTAGTTATAACAAAACCTGCTGCTTTGTACGCTTACTATTTGCTGAGGAAAAGTAATGTGATGTTGAAATTATATCAGTGTAGCAAACACTGAAGGAAGGCATATTGATAACAAAGAGTTACTTCAACTACTGGGTAGTGGAACATAAATTGAACATGTCTGAGGCTGCTCAATAGTCTGTCATCAGACATTGTAGAATGTATCAACAATTTAAAAAGTATTTGTAGCACTCTTCAAGCTGTGCTATTTTAACCATTTTTAAAACTACTTTTAAAGCTTTACTTACCAGCTTTATGAAATATGTTGCTTAAAGCTACCACTGTCGTCCTTAAGTTTCTGGCACCTCTTTAGACAACTGTCAATTACCCGCCATAGTTCAAGTTGTGAAATGCAGGCAATTTCCTGGCGGATACTTTTAGTTACTCCAGGTTGTGTGGCTTTTGTCTTGTGCCCTTTGTTACCCCAGAGGTATTTTTCAGGCTTGATTACACCTTCATGGATACGAATATGTACACAAATAATCGTTATTGGAGCTCTCAGAAACTTAATATTATTCATGAAGTACGCCTTTATAACGAGAAAACGGCGTGTGATGATCCATTAACAAAGAAAGGGTTATAGGGCCAAATTTTTTGTAGTCAAAAGCTAACGTCGCTACATGCTTGATTAAAATTTTGGCGTTGTTTTGGGAGAGGCAGGGGTAGAGATAGAAAATTAACATCGTCGGGAGCATGATTTTGCCTTTTTCCAAACAAGTCCTGCAACAGTTCATACTGTCGAAATTTCGATGAGAACAAATCAGTGGATGGCTTCAGGACAGAATCGTTTGTAGAGATTTGAGGCCCCGGTGTCTGCCTAACTGGCACCTGCTATTTTTATCCTTGGGGTAACCTAACAAATAAAGCGTCCACGACAGACCCACACACCCTCTAAGAATTAAAATAAAGTATGAGCAGGGAAGTAGCCAGAATTTCACAACTTGAACTAGGGCGAGTCATGGATAGTGTCCTTAAAAGGTGCAAAAATATATGGACGAATACTTTGATCAGTTTTAGCATCTCTTTCATAAGGCCGGGAAGTAAAGTCTTTACAATTAATTTTAAAAATGTTGCATTGTTTCATTTGCACCTTCCTATGATAGCTGACTCGGCGATGAGCGCCGACGACGCGATCAGACAAAACACCGCGCAGCCGGTTCGGAGATATTTGACTCTCAAAGGAATTAATAGTAGTGAATTGGCTTAAACATAAATATCTCCAATACTTCTTTACTCTAACTTTTCCACATTCCGTTAGTAGGTATATTGAATGAACCATATAAGAAATTCGAGTTTCAAAGATGAATAACCCCCGTGGTAGTGTTGCCGTTTTCTGAGTTCAGAAAAAATATATCATTATATATCTTTTCCTGTGTTTGTTTAATTTACTCATTTTAAAACACACCATAATTTTCATTATCTCCTAATTCATTAAAATACAGTTCTACACCGTTTAATTGCTTCTCTCTCTCTCTGTCTCTGTCTCGCTGGCTCTCTCTCTTTCTCTATCTCTCTGTGTGTGTGTGCATGTGTGTGAAAGCGGGATAGTGTGTGCATGTATTCATATTTCACCTAGGTGGATTCCCATTGTTATCCTCATATTTATAGCAATAATAAGTTTCCTCATAAGACAATATAAAACCAAAACAACAAATATATAGTTATAGCCTTATATCTCATACTTCTTCCTCTAGTACTACTCCTTAAACACCATATGTAAATAATAAGTAATCATGACATTTAACTTCGATGGCGCTTCACCTAGCTAAAGTTTCCTTTCATTCTCGCAAAAGTTTCAGAGAATTATCAATCTAAAGAAATTCCTGAACCTAAAATAAAGAACAGAAAGAGTGAGAAAAACAGAAATAACAGATTAACACGAAGTGTTGCTTTACTTTTAACAAACATTTGTGTATTAATTCGCATTTGGCTTGTTTCTAACCCTTCATCACGTATTCCAATTGCTCTTTTGTTTCATCGATCTCAACTCCTTGCGACATCTCTCCAATGTAATCTTTATCCTATTTTCGGAGACCCTACCTGCTTTTCAATGTTGGCTCATTGCATTCAGTACTAATTTTCAACCTGCTCTACACCAACTTCCTTGCATTCATCTTTTCCCTTCCAGATACTTTCTTTCTTACACCAAAATTTAAACCCACTCTCGTTACCACAATTGTCGAATATTTCCACAAATGTTTCAGAAAACTTGTGATTATTTACGAGCAGTTGCTTCACACACATATCACGGAATGTAAGTTTATGACGCCGTTTACCTTTACTACGATCCTAAGGGAGCATTTAAAACTATTTAAATGGACTTCTTTTCCTCCTCCTTCTCCATGTGTTTCACGCCCGCATTGCATTGTCTATGTATGACGTAGTTCACTTGTAAATCTGTCTTTGAAATTTAAAGTTATACATTATGATTTAGAAACCTTTTTTACTACAGATCATCTGGTTTGAATAAGGTTTCTGATTGGTTTATTTTCATCTGAAACACCTTTGAGGGCAAATAAAATATATTTTATATTTCGTGTTTTAATTTATTATAAAACGTGAGGGTGTTCCTAAGGAAGCCACGTTAGAATGTTTGTCTGGGTGTTCGACTTATCGAATAATTACTTTATACCGTAAACATTAACGGCTCGGGGAGATCTGTTAAATAGTACTACACATTAAGGTTCTATTACTATATAGGTTATCATTGTTAAAAGAGTTTGGGCTCAATGAACGCACTGTTCCACATACTCTGGGATCGAGTTCTGATATAACAATAAAGCAATTTGCAATTGAATATTCCTTGAGTTAAATATTATACCTCAATTAAACCTGAGGGAAAAATTACGTATCACATCATTGGATTAAAATATTAAATGATATTTTAATTCTCATGTAAGTTATCTATGGTTTCATTTCCGATTGTTTCAGATACATGTTCTTACAATTTAAGCAAGCATTCGAAAACCTACATGTTGATTTTATGGGCTCATTAAATTATTTGATTCATACTTTACAGTAGCTTTGTTTAAGGACAGAGATTAAAATTGCCCGGATTTCATTTTTCAGGATAAAAGAAAACCTTTTCTAAACTGTGCTCCATATAAGACGCACACAAAGAACTTGGAACTCGGGATCTTTACCATTAAGCGCGAGGCAGAAGCGCTACCAACTTTACTACAAAGGTGGTCATAAAGAGAGACACTGTTATGATTGATTTTGGATTCAACTATAAATAAAAAGTAACAGTTAGTTAGCATTGGTATTGAATTTATAACGAACCCACAATTCACGTAAGCGAAAATCATTGCTATATATTCACTTCAGAATACTTCCATTCTCAAACACAGTATTATTTGTTTATTTGATATTGCATTTGAAAACATTTTAGCTACTCTTCCTTTACTGGTCATAAAACGCAGTTAAATCTATGCTACTCCTAAACAACATAAGCATATATCCTATAAAACATCAAAATTATTTTAATTATTCTTCACAGGTATAAGATACTACAGCTGGTGCCATCTGTGGTCAGAAACAGGCGGTATTCCTCCAGAGACAAAATATATTTTCCTGTCCGAAAATCTATAAAGCAAAACTATTGCCTGATGCATAACGTATGTTTATAATGGTGCATTGATATCGTACAATCACACCACATTCTCAACTCACTCATGCACAACGGCTGACCTTTTTATCTATTCAAAACGTAACGGATAGGATTACAGAAGTAATTACATAGGCCATTTCTTATCAGATACAAGAGGGATTCAGTCACATGGGTTCAACAATGTCGCCTATTAATCTATAAGCTATTTCTATGAAATCACAAGATAAACTGAATGCGCGGATGGAGTTCTTAAAATATAACATTATTTTCAAAATGGAACTAAAGGCAAAGAAGGTATGAAAAATGGTTAATGGAACAAAATAAATTCACATAAATTTCGCTCTTTAAAAAGATCAGCTTTAATAACATTTTATCTATGTGTTAGGAGATACAAGTGATAGAATTACTTACAATATTTATTCAGAATGAAAAGGACTTCTGAGACCTTTTCCAGAAAATTCAAGGCACACAGTTTTCTTGTCATGGAAAACAATTGAACCTACAGGATCTTGATCAAATCGTTAGAGGTAATTAAAAATAAAAGAATAAAAATTGATAAACAAATAAATCTGCAATAATTTACTTCCTTGTAGGAAAAACTATTCATTCCATCACTTTTTCTTGGCAATTACTAGTGCGTAGCTGTGCAATGTTTTGACCATACGGTTTAAAGTTAACTTACCTGCGAACAGGTGAAGTATTGTATTCCACCCAAAAGTTCGACTCCGAAATTTCACCTGAAACACGTGTTCTGGGATTTTTTTAATCGAATGAAGCATTATTAGCAAAATTTCCTTCAGGGCGAGTTTTTGCGCTCGCGTCTGTAAATACATGAGTGAGAACTGAAGGGCATAGCTAAAAAATGTAAGCAAATTTGGCATTTAAGTTGTTCCAAAAGGTGGCCTAGGACTTCTGAACATTTTGTTTGTGTCTAAAATGGCACTAAGAAAATACATATATTTTCATGACAAATGAAACGTTTTTCTTAAATTTTTTAGGAATTTTAGAAATTGTGTGTACTATAGATATGTTTTGTGTAACGGGTAATCCATAAGAGATAGAGAACATCTTAAAACACAAAAAATATAAATTTCGTTAAGATATTCACTTTATAGGAAACACCTTTTTTAAGGAATCACTTAAGAAACACTACGTGATATTTGCTTTAATTTTAAAATACATGCGGATTTTTTAAAGTACATGTATCCTTTTGTAACTCTTGGCCATGTAGAGGGAAGGGAAATTCCAAGCCATCACATAGCCACTAGAAAATGGCTCAAAGCCACTGTGTTTCGATATTCTCCTTTCATCTTTAAGAAAATACGTAAAGGGCTCATAACCACAAATATCTGTCTCGAATAGCATTAAGTAAATAGGGAAAATGTATTTAAGAATATTGTGGAGGAAAATAAGTGGAGAAAGCCATGTATGTAAATATTGTTATAACGTTCTACTGCTTGATCTTATGACGAAAGTTGAGTCAGCAATTTCATGTATTTGTACAGGATGTATAATAAGTGCAAGTCATTTTAGTGAAACTGTAATGAAAACTATACAAATAAATATAAAGATTCAAATTATCTTTACTTTTGGAAACAAAAATTTCCTGTCATAATGCTAGCTCTGCACATGTTAGAATGTGCTATAAGTATCCTTGTTCTACGTAACGCTCTATTGTTATGAGGTAAAGTAATGTTTAATTTTGGGCCCTTTTAAAAACCATGGGTAATGGAAAAGTAGTGTAAACAGAATGGAAATCAGCTCAAAAAGGTGAACTGCTTCCTTTATAACATAAAAAGGTTTTGTTGTCCAGTTTAATCATATAGTCACATGGAACTACTGGTAAGATGTTCAAATGGGGCATTTTGGTTACCGTGATCTCCTGCTTGTTTCCATCTGTGTAGCAAATAATGGTTAATGCTGTTTAGGCACAGGACAAAGATTTACAAGAAGTAATCCCTGTGCTAAATATTTTAATAAATGTTAAACTTTAGAAAATAGCTACCATAAATGAAGCTGCAGGTCAGCTTAAGTGGGAAACATGGAACCCTTCCACCGCCTAGGGTGGCAGATTAGTGCACAATGTGATGATGTTGCAATGTATGCTTAAAATGCAGCAACTGTCTGGGTACTGAGACTTTGTAGCTTCGTAAAATTAAAATTCTAGTTTGCAGAAATTCAAAGTGATTCTTATTTCAGTAGAAAGACAGTTTAAACAGCCCTTAGCAGCAGGATGATGTAACATACACCAGCAAAGTCCTTCGTGGCTTCAAATCACGTAAAGAAGCAAAAGAATTGAAAGGGTAGAGCCAGACTGAAAAATTCAATGTCATAGCCGGAATTTGAACCACGGATCTTCTGTTCACCATCCAGCCGCTCTAAACCACTGAGTTGCTATAGCCAACGTGCCAACAGGACGTTAAATTCCCCAACTGACTCGTTTTTCTTCCGGTAAACCACTAGGAGTTCTTATAAACAACATGAGACAACCACCTTAATGAAGACTTACTACGCTGTAAGTACTTTAAGGCCCGGGCTTTATAGTTCGGACCAGTATTAGGTCAATTAATGCAAATTAATTGTTCTTTCACACTAGTCGTGTTAAGGACGCACTATGAAAGGGTAGAGCCAGACTGAAAAATTCAATGCCATTGCCGGGAATCACTTTCAAATCACTACATGATTATCCGTTCTCATCTTGCAACTCGGTATAGTTCAAAGGTCCACACAACACACATAGTGCACGAAAACTCGTAGGTCCAATTACAACTGCTGGCAATAGGTCACACCGCTGCATTTATACTCGTGCCGCTATTTCTCGAAACTTGTCTAAGTAACACGATCTTTCACGATGGAGAGAGAAACGAACGATTTATCTAGACTATTTCCGTCTCTTTTACTCTCCGCAAGCGCTACCACGCGCAGGAGCGTGGGCGTGATTTGGAGCACTGTTTTTTCTCTTTCGCACGCACAGGCCGCGGCCCTGCGCAAACAATGCCTTGCGACAATTCTTTTTATGAAATTCGTGAAAACTGTAGTACCAGATTTGATCACCTTGTATGCACATGAGAAAATGTGCATAGCAACCGTTCATGTTGTGCTTCTCTATCTATTTGTAGTAAATAAAAATGTACTGCAGGCCGACATGTTAGCTCAAGTTGTGGAGCGTATGTAGTAACGTAGGAGTTACTTGCACATAAAAATAGTGTTTTGAACTGCATCTTGCATTATTTCCACAGCTTCTTGGAGAGGCATACCTGAAGTTTTCAGTTTCTTGATACTGTCGGTAAGCCAGTTGAAATGACTTGCGAAGTATGAGGCTAAACTAGGCACTTTAGAACTGCTGAATGCTGACAAGGATTCATTCACACATACATACACACACACACACACACACACACACACTGCAGGATCAGAAGAAAGTTCTCAATTACTGACTTCACAGCTTCGAAGTGCTTACTGTAGAAAATTACAGCTTCGATCCATGTTGCCCACCTTGTTATCACTGGCTTTGGAGGCAGAGGTACATCAGGTAGGTGTTCTTTGCAGCGTTGTATAGGATAAGGAAATTTTAAGAAAATCTTCTTCGTTGCTGATAACAGTGTATTCACCTCTGGGAATTCATGTGTATCTGTCTCTGCCACTCGATGTAATGCATGAGCCGTACGTGTAACATGCACTAAGTTTGAATAAAGTACAGGAGCCATTTCCTCGCTTTTAACGTATATGGAGCTGCATCTGTGTTCATCAATAGCACCCTCTCTTCCTTTACACCATCTGGCCATAGTACCTTAAGTCCATCATTAACGAACCTAGCAATTGTTGAACTAATTGTTACCTCCAAAGGATTACAGTAAATTAAGTCGGGTTTTGATGCAGTTTCAAAGTTCATCTTGCCCACTATTAGATTAGCAATGAAACAACCTGAAGCATCCGTCGTCTCATCAGCAGATATCCATATAGGTAAGTTGCCTATGTCAATCCTAATTTCTTCTATGGCGCCAATGTAACAAAAATCTAAGTAGCTCTTCCTGAGATTGGACACGTCGGGAATTTTTCGGCTGCAGCATTTGTGTAAGAAATGTTTAAATGCAGGAACCTGAAATTCGTTCCAGGTTATGTTCGCTGCAAACAACGCCATACACGGTTCTTTGTCAAATTCACTATTAGATGATGTAGGTTGTACCTTCAACTGTGTAAGTAGTGCCTGCTTCTTTGAACAGACTCGTTGTTTGTTTTTAATATGTGGATTGCTTCGTAGAAGTTGTTCAATTTGAGATTTCATCGTATACCCTATACGTTTTTCACACGTTTGGCAGAGGAATGTTTTTCTATCAGTTATTAGAGGACTGTCAACAGAAATCCACGTTTTTAGCTTTGGTTTCTTCTTTCTGGCCATGTAACGAACATTAATGGAATCGTGGAACATTTATAGTAATTCATAAAAAAGATATTAAAATATGTAAAATTATGCACTATGGTGTGAAATATGCAATATAGTTTGAAATATGTAAAATATATACTTTAAAATGTTGGAATAAGGATATCTACAGTTTAATTCGTCGACATTTTATTTGTTTTTTATAATTACATACACAGCAACAGAATGTGTGATTACATAAATCCTGTGCCCTACTCATCACTTACTGTACCAAGACTTTCAGGAGAGAAATCTAGGTGTGCGTGAAACAATTCAGCTTCAGAGACATGTGGCACGCCATTCTGTTATAAGACATCAACATATCATCCACTAATTTTTTTTAACTAGGCGCTCTTTTGTTACCAAGTAAGTTATGCACAATTGAGGAGAATTCTTTCCATGCAGTTTTCTCCTTACGAGTTAGAAGTCCATTACAATGTATAAAGTTCATTAGCTTTTCTATTTGGTGACCTATGAATATTTCCACTTTGATTATGAACTAAATTAAAAGTGGAAATGTATGTAAAAGGTACCTAAAAGCTTCTCTATTTCGATTCATATCTTTTACAAAGGTTTTCATTAGTCCCAGTTTAGAGTGTAATGTAGGTAATATTTTTCTCTCGTCAACCAGTACTCTGCAAACAATGTGACTGGTATCTGATTGTAAGTATTGTTTCTCTGCTGCATAGTGTGTATCCTTTATACGACTATGCCACTCACATAAATAGCAGCAGTATTTCCTGTGACGCTGCTGAAGACCTAATATGATTGCCACAACTTTCAAATCCGCACATATGCACCACTTTACATATCATAATTTATACAGTTGATTAACAGTTTTAATAATATCATATTTCCCTTTTATATGAACCGCGTGAACAATAGGATTACTTGGTAATTTATTGCCACTGCGGAGTAAAACAACTTTAAGACTGAGTTTAGAGGAGTCTCTAAAAAGGCCCAACTCTTCTGGATTACGTTGCATGTTCATGGGGACCATCAGTCGATCCACATAATTACAAAATACATTTTCTTGCTTAGAAAAAAACATTTAGTGAACGCTGCCGAACTCGAAAACTGGTTATTTTCACATTTTCTTCATGAAAGTTACACTCCCAAAGACGTGATGCCGACAATTCGGGCTTATTCTTAGGGAGATCAAAGTCTCTCAGAACGTCATTTAGTTGAGTTTGCGCCTCTTTGAGTTTCAGAACATAGTGTATCAGGCACAAAGTCTCTATCTTGAGTAGTTAACGGTACTGCTTCTTCAGAAGAGAGTGATGGCGTGTTGTCAGATTCCAGGATGTATGAGGCTGGGGGAACAGTTGTCGATAATTCGTGGCTACATGGCACAGGGCGGATGGCTGAGGAGATATTTGGGTACGCCAAAGCGTGTTACTATTACAGAAGGCGCCATACAGAAGTAGCAGCCAGTTATATGATTGCTTTGCTCCCTCCCAATCATTGGTATAGCGACATTTATGGATCACCCTTTTTCTTTTAGACATTCAGGTAGATTTGTGGAACAACTGCGACAAAAAATACGGGAGCATACAGTTAGTCCTGATCATTACTTTGCAGCCAGAATAAAGATCGTGTGCATTTTTTACCGTGGGAGTTAACGGTACCTTTTGCGATTTAAATGCAACTTCCCCGTATATATAGCAAAAATTAATTGGGTTAGTAACGCACTTACGCGGCATTTTGTAATTTTCTCGAAATGTCTGTTATTTTTAAGGCACGAAAACACTGTTCCGCGCACTTACAAACTAAACACTGAACTCAGTTGCTAAAGGAATAGCAAGCTGAGGGTTGGACTCCACCTGCTAGTCTTATATCAACCCTCACAATTTCGTTACAGTCTGTTTCAAAAATATGTACTCGAACTAATTTCTATTAGTAAATGGAATCCTGACGCAACAGCCTGAACTTGGTATTGTGGAAATGAGAACCAATCTATGTAACAGTAGTTTTGGGTTATAAAAATATATGTAATTGTGTGTTTGGCCGAAGTAATAATTGTATGACTTAATATGACGTAATGTGATGTGAATTAATTCGGCCAATCACAAAATTAAGATAGGAGTAACGATAGTTACGAGAAATAAATAATCTTGGTATAGAAATATGTTTTGTAATGGAGAGTGTGATGAATAGCGGTGCAAGATCAAGAACATTAAATAATAATTGGAATCTGTTTGAGTACAACAAAGTAAGAATTTATCGATATGTTGGAAGTGACCGGGAAGGGAAGTTCAAGTAAAATGTAATCTAAATCATACAATCAAATAGTTACAAAATTTGACTTCTCCGAAACTTTATTCCGAACCACGCCTTAAAACCAAGAATCTCATGACTCTTAGTTAATCAAGTACAATCATCAATGAACAAATTAAAATACAACGAATTTGTTATTTCTGGCTTCTGGACGTGGATCTTCGAAAAGTCAAAGTGCATCCCACCTCAAATATAAAAATTGATGCAGATTTTAATGGTGATGGCGATCACAGGTTACCACCGCTCTACTTTGTGCACCAGTTTGAAGCAAATATTATAGTGAGCAATGAGGTTTCTCTCAGGGTATGCGTGGAAGTGTGTGAGAAGGAAATTTTACAACACTGGAATGCCCGTCTCCAAATTATTTATTCACTGCTTCTTATTTCAAACCTCGAAATGGAAGCTGCCGACCGAGGGTTACCAATCTCGGTTTATAGTGACTGAATGCTAACTATATTTCTCGATAAATTTTGATGACCCGACAAATATTCAAGACAGAACAAGTTGACCGCTCTAATGGGCTTGACGTCTCAGAATCCTCTATATCGGCTACACGCCGGATAATGTTTATAATGGTTTCATAGCCGTGACCCGTCTCCATCGGCGAAAAGCCGAAGAGTGCTCCCTGACCACAACTGCGTGTGTGTAGTTATATATAACTTTCACTCTCCAAATTCCTTTTTAAACAAAGTCCTTTTGTGGCTGTTTTGGTCGCTATTGTAAACGATCCGAAGAATACCCTATTCATGTACGTCAAGTGACAATTCCTTTAGAAACCTTCTAAGGACACTGTTCCTTTCATTCATGGCATTGTTATAAACAGTTTCCCCAACTAACTGACCTTGCCCTAGGTCGTCACAAAGACCAACATTCCTTCGACGTCTATCATTATTCTTTGCTTCTGGCAACCCATAATTTCGGTATCAAAATCCTATACCAAATTGCGCCCTAACTTGTGGCTGATTAAGATGGAGACAAATTAACCACGAAGCGCACCAAATTCCTGTCCCATCTACAAAACTGATGAGCATTTTCGTGTTTAGTGACTCAAAATTAGTACGTTGTGACTAATTTTATCTGAAATACATTTGGCTTTGAACAGCGTTATTGTTGTTTTGTTTGAGTAGTTAATGGTGCATATGTTGCTCAGTCTTGCTTGGTTGTAACAGCCTTTTAGTGAAAGGTCAAAGAGTTAATTTACGACGGATAGTAGTACATAGTATTTAGAAAATGGATTACATTGTACTCAATCTGATTCCGAGAGTTCAGTAGAAATACAAGCTGCGGGTTCTCCTGAAATTACACAGGTATTTTTGTGTATTGAGGGTGTTTGTTAGGTAGTGTAGGTGTGTGTGAGTTTCTATTTGGTGGAGTAAATTATTTCCGAGATATTCCTTGTTATATGCCTACATTTTTATGTCTTGTACTTATTCTTCTCAAATCGGAAGTTTTTATCCAATCCCTTTTATTTCTGTGCAATGCAAAGAGAAAGAAATTTCGAAACAGTTTTACTGCGACCAGCCCCTTAAGGATTGGACTATGGCTTAAAGGCTGCTGTAATATGATATTCCCCTTGCACATAAAACTATTTAGTAATAAGGGAATATATTCAGATATTTATCTCGAATGACCTGAAGTCCATCGAAGAAAAGGTAGCGTTTGTTACAGTATGTTTACAAGAGTAGAGAAACACGCGTGAGCGAACGCATCTAAATTCCTCTTTTGTCTACCACACCATAGTAGTTGTACAAGGTATTGCATTCTACCCAAAAATTCAAAACGAAGTTTCACTAGAAGCATACGTTTTAGGGTCCCATACATCAGAAAAAGCTCCTCGTATGCATGTGTTAGAACAGCCTAATTCGAAAATATCACAACATTTACCACAAATCTGGTACTTATATTTAGTATATAAACGTTTCATGAAAATGCCCATTCTTCAGGCTAGCCATTGCATGGATCTTTCTTTCGGAAACTTTATGTTCACGTAAATGTCTCTTATGTTTTGTTAAAGAACTACATGTCAAGATATGTTTCTGGGTTAATGAATGTGTATTTTGAATTACCTTGGGACATCTTTAGAGAATATAGTGTGATGCTATAAAAATTAAGCTACTCATATACCAGACTATATTTTAGGTTACAGATATCCGCCAGAAAATCACGTTGGCTCAGAAACAACAGAGGTTTCAGTTGCTGTCCACAGATGGCACTACCTGTAATATTGTATACTAGAAAAACGAATTACAATTATTTACGAAGGTTTATGATGAATGATACTGTGTTTGTTAGGTTTAGCAGATATTTAAGTGCGTTTTATTTCACGAAATTCAGGAACTGCTAAGAATTTATACACAAAATTGTCGCAGAAAGAAGTAATTGAGCGTGAGAATGGAAGCATTCGAAAGTGAATATATTTAGAAGATTTTTGCTTACATAAAATTTGTATTTACAGTCAAATTGCAAAGTAATACTCAGAAAAGTAGTGAAATATGTTGGTTTTCGATTCAAAAAGTGTAAAAGAAATAGAGTGTACTGAGCGAACGCCCTGACATAGTGGCTCAAAGAGCATTACTTCTTAGAGCACTCAGAAGAAATGGACGCGGGGAAAATAAGCCAGTGATATACATGGATGAATTCTAGATTCACAAAAATTACACAGTTTCCAAGTGTTGCCGGAGTGACGACGTTCCAGGGGTGTATACAAAAAACATTGCCGGACTGAGTCTTATTTTCGTGAATGCTGGCTGTGAAATGTGATTTATTCCACGTCTTGCCACATTTACAGTTTTAAATCCAAAACCTCTAATCACCATAGGGAAATGAACTACGAAAAATACTCCAACTGGGTGCAAAACCAACTGATACCTGGACAACCAGTAAGCGGCATTGTTGTCATTGACAATGCTTTGTATCTTAAAAAAGAATACAATCAGATGCTCTGAACCTACAATTTAAAGACAGAAATACAAGAATGTTTGCGGAACAACAGTATACCATTTGACTCGTAAATAATAGAAGCGGAACTTGTCACTCGCGCAAAACAGTGCAGACCAACGAAAACGTACTCCATTGCCAAATTATTCGCAGACGCTGGCTTTACAAGACATAGATTACAACCCCATCACCCGGACTTGAACCCTATCGAAATAGTCTGGAATTTGGTAAATGCCAAATTTGCCGAGAACTATATCGACGATATTTCTCTGTCAACACTTTAACATATGATGCCATTGGAGCATCAGCAGTAAATGACTGGAAAAGCTTCGTTCAGAAGGTTAATGATATCCAAGAAACATACTGATTAAGAGATGCGTTTCTGGAAGAAGAAATGGAAAGAATAATAATCAATCCAGGACTGGACCGCACTGGAGTCGGGAGGAGGACCGAACACAGGATCAGAGACCGACACTGCAAGTGAGAGAGATATTCTGGAATAAAGTCAGTTTATGGTACGTCAGAGAAAGAAGGAGAGAGAGAGAGAGAGAGATGTGCTCAAACTGTATTCTATTTTAAAGCGATTGATAATATAATTCATTGCTTATGATATGAATATGCATATGATTACACAAACATTGAAAATGTCTGCATGAGATCTGTTATCAATCGTTCAAGTTTTGCCAAGCGGACTGTACCGGATGGTGGGCTAGCGGTAATAAGTACAAGTGGCATACCCCTAAGCAGGACTGCACTGACCTGATCGGGTAATAGTAAAACGATGGTTCCTCACAAGTTTTTTTTCCCCCGAGAACGGTTCGTGCTGTTACTATACTCCTACATGATACGAGCTGCATTACTGCTCATTAGTACGCAAATGTCCTTTTACCGCACCTTTTTTTAAGAAACTCGAGCCGTGGTCACTAGTGTATGTTAATGGTTCCGCTGTACGGACGGTCGCGTGTTTGAGTCCCGTCTTTGGTCTGGGTATTTGTGTGTATTGTTTATACGTGCAAAACAACGGGAAACAAAAGCTGTAAAACCAGGGATTTGTAAACGATGCGAAAACAAGTTCGGGGAGACAGGGTCCTAGAGCTTGTGTGACAGGACGGGAACTCGGCCCATCTCACGCGACTCAGAAGATGCCTTCATCTGTTAGAGACCAACCATAAGCTCCAACTTGACCTAAGACGATAGGAAAGTAAGAAAATAAAATTCCAAATAGAAGAACAACCATCCCAGCATTCGTCTAGGCAACCAGGAAGGGCCACCTAAAACACATTATCGGAATGTCTGGTCCCAAGAAGCAATTCTGGTACCTTCCTTGGACAAACCTCGCAAATTATCGCAGAGCCATCTTCTTTGGTACGTTGGAGGACATGTAAACAACAGCAATAAATCTGTTATGTTTTCAATTTCCTCATAAAAGGTGTTCCATTAAAATGATAACAATGATATTTCAAAGAAGCCTTGATATCTAGAAAACCCAATAAGGTTAATTTCTAAATCGTTATAACAAATTTTCAACCTTACTATTCGTAAACATAAACCAGTTCCCAAAAGAATGTGTAACATGCACATCAGAAAAAGCTGTTTTAAAAACATCAACGTACACCATATTTGCATAAACATATGGTAACTGAGAAAGAAGGGAAAGGTTTTATGTAAGAGAAAGAGATAGAGAGAAATGATAAGGGAAACCGTGGTGGCAGATATAGCGATACAGAGTAATAGTGTGATAAACAGAAATATAACATTGAGAGCGGAGGCAGTAGGAGGACAAATCCTCTAGAGTTAACGTAATGCGGGGAACGCAGCAAGGGTCCTGTTATTAATATATAGTATTTTCTTGTACTTTTCGATTATAGACTATAAGATGACGGCAGGAAACAACATTCTAATATGAGAGTCCACATCGCAAGAATGACCAATTAATATTAAACTAGTTTATAATCATATGTTCCATTTAGGTTCGACTTCCTATATGTCATAACATATGTACGCTTATGAATAACTTTATATCATACGGTAATGTTATTCTATTATTGTTTTAGATTCCCTAAAATAAAATCAGTGCTTTTTCTGCAATGTTCTGTCTAGCCGAAGGATAAACATACACTTTCCTGTGAAATCAAGATTATTTTTGTAAAGGTCTGTACAACAGTCATTGACTTAGCTTTCTACGATTTACTGCATGTGCAGTGTTTATGTCGCAAGACTAATTAGCAGCCATATTGAAAACCTTAGGTTATCATACTGCTTAGCAATACGGTACCTCAGATTTACGTGTTCATTGGTTATGTGTTTAATCACTAAATGTCATCAGCAGGCTGGACACCTTTTAGTGCAGTTTGTGATTCCAGTGGGTTTTCCAACTTCTTAAACATGTCAGTTAGTGTTGCACTTAAAAATCATTTCCTTAACGACGTCGTATACAACTTGTTCAAAGCTGATGGTTATGCACAGTTATTATATGTGCAAACTCGACCTTCCGTGCAGCGCACTTTCACTTGTACGTGAAAGCAGCTAATGAATTGCTTTTTTACAGTAAACTCTAACCCTTAAATTATCCTTCCTGTACTACTGTTTGGATAAGCCAACTGATTGCTCTATCAACTCTTAATCTTTCTTGTAAATATGCTTTGAGGTACAAGTAGTTATGAACGGAAGTGTTCCTCTACACTCACAGTTTTCTACTTTCTGATATGCCTTCTCTTTCTCCTTTTACTTGGGCATACTCATGCTCGAACCCACATTTGCCATGCCACAAAGTCCTAGCGACGTGCTTAAACAGTGCCACCATAGGTATAGACAACTAAATCAATATAGTAAAATCGCGATTTTGAGAGTTAAGATACACTGCTGCTATTTTGTTTGTAATGTTTATATTTACCGACAACTGTTAGCTCTGATGAATATGACGTGACTTATTATTTTTATCGAGAGAGCAGAACCGTAATGTGCGATTTTTAAAATATCTTCTATCCTTGTTGCAACTACCAGGAAATGGGCAGTGAGACTACTTCTGTGAAGTGGTATGCCAAATTTGGATTAGTTGGGAAGATAAGTCGTTCCGAATGAGTGATTTGAGAATGTGGGGTGGTTTTAAATACGTTAAGTTACTCTCGAACCAGACCATATTTTTGTAACAGATATCCGCCAGGAAAAACATGTTGGCTCAGAAACAACGGAAGTTCCAGTTGCTGTCCACAGATGGCACTACTTGTAAGATCGTATACTACAAAAGACGAATTGCAATTATTTAAGAAGCTTTATAAGAGAAGCAACTGTGTTAGTTAGGTTTAGCATAGATATAAGTGCGCTTTAATTCGTGAAAACTGAGAACAACTAAGAGCGTATATACACAAATGTCGGAGAAACAATTAACCGTGCGTGAGAATCACAGCATTATAACATGAACATATAGAAGATTGTAGCTTATGTAAGTTATACTCATCATTGCCTGAGGAGCAACAAGCTACCTCCCTACACTACCCCCACATAAACTACACCCGTCATTCAGCAACATCCACATCCCGCCACTACGTGGTTAAGTTCTTCCCAGAGCAGGTACACGATTTGACCAACCTTCGGGCTGTTCCGAACAGCCCGCCAGCATGGACTTGAGTAAGTTATACGGGATTTCCAATTCAGAATCAAATGGATGAATTTTTATTGGCACTTGTATGCACTAATGACAAGTGAAATTATAGGGTTAATAACTATAAACTTAAAAACAAGTGTTGATTACACTTTGGATTTACGTTATTCACAACCCGCAGATACACCCACAAAGAGATTTTGCAGAAAACAGTTTTACTTTATCAGACATTCTCAAAACTAGGATTTCTGCTACTTCGGGGGGTCCAAGTTTTGTTTGCGGCATATTCCTTCACGCCTTAACTAGAAGTAAGTAACCACTGAATGATAGAGGGGAATATTGCAGCAGAGAAGAAGAGTTGACAATAAGACTTACAATGTGGTTTCTACCTCCAAAAGAGATCCAGTTTTGGATTTTCCTTAACTGCGTACATTATATCCACCGATTTCAGCTTCTCCTAAATTTCCCTGCTACAGACTGCTGATTTGAATATCTACCAATTTACTGTCATTTCTTGTCGCCTTTTAAAATATATACACCTAAAAGTTTACAGAGATAAGGTTCTGTTCAGGAACCAGATGATTTTCATAATTATAAATTCCAGAATATTCTCTTTTTTACTTTTGTTTCTTTTATACTAATGCTATGATAGAATTCAGGCATTCACTAGGGAGGATATTTTATGCAAACGGTAACATAAGCACGGGATTATTGACATTTTTCAATTATTAAAACCATTAATTATTTTAACAACCAACGTTCTTGGATAATGACAAATAACTACTACAGATTTTGTAAGATTAACTCAAAGTCTGAAATGGCAAATGCATTTTTACTGCATTTTCACAAACCACAATCCAATAATGTCTGATAAAATTAACGACTGACTGAAACTTAAGGGATAGTTGTGGCAACTAAATTACAGCTTCAGAAGATGACATTTAACAGGAATTCATCAAGATTTATATATTTGTCGTTTTACACTTCCATGGGAACTGATGGCATCAGTTTTAATTTAAAAAAATGTGTAAGATATCTCTAATGCCTTTAATGTCTGCTACAAAATATGGGTAAACAATATTCTTAAACAAAAGAAAGAGGAGCCACAAAAGGAACCAAACGAGCACTTCACTTTTCTTACCATCTAACTCCGTTTTCAAAATTCCTTTATTTATTTAGATTTATACCACAAGTATATATGCTAAATTGCATAGCAATAAAGAAAAGCTTTATTGGAAAGAATATACAAACAACGAGTTAACTTTGTTCGACTTATACACATTTCTGAAGACGTTTGTTCTGAAATATGATAGTTCTAGTCGCTTTATTTTAAACTGTATGTGAAATATTAAACCAACTTGCTAAAGTTCGATTTGTATAATTGCTTTGCATGAAAACAAAACCTCAACAGTCCCGTGTTTTGGAACAGATTCGTCATAAATAACAAATATTGACATATACAAAGTAATTACGACTTGCGCGACATCTGCAATTCCCCAAGGTTACTTCGTGTTTCAGGAGAATTCCACTGTGCGCCACTGTGGTGGGAGAAACTCACGGGACATTTAAACGTCAATATTGATAACCGGGTATTTTCGCCGTTTTTTTTTTTTTTTTTTCTCATTTTAGTGTTGAATAGTACCTACTTTGTGCACCATGTATATACAGAGTAGGTAGAGGAGGAATTGCATTCTATTCAAATTAAATTTTAAAATTTTACTGGCTATACGTCTTGAGATTCCATGCTACCTAAGAAGAATTTAGAGAAAAATTTAAAACTGGAATTTCGGTTAGTTACCAAACTAATATTTTAGTTCAGTATATTCAAGGATGACTCATGAACATTTTGAAGAACATTCTACAATACTACACTACCGCTTAAACCAAGTTACCTCGATAAGTTTTTCAGGGTTTTCCGTTATCCTACGAAGACGAATATCGGGTGAATCTGACCTCTAGTGACCCTGGCCTTATTTGAGTATTATATCATCCTCTGCATTCATTCACTTATTCACTTATTCATCCATTGTTCGATGTGACGTACATTGTTGAAAGGACCAAAAAAGTAAAATCTGTTTCTTTACTGTTATTAGTGAGATATTCCTTTATTACATAATATCAAGTTATATGTTTTCACAGAGAAGCACCAAATTGCAAGAATTCGTTTGTATTTATCCGTCATTTAGTGTCCACATTTATTAAAACAAACTACAACAGTTATCACATCTACGCACCAGCTGAAATTACGCACCTTTATATTACGCGGGCAGAACCACGCCTCAAATAGCATATCTATCTGCCGGCAGAGAGTGCCCTCAAAACTGCTGTCATCTGTCATCAGATCAATTACGATCGCCAGCCGCTAGGGCAATCGCATATAAACTCGCTCCATCAGCTATGCTAATGATGACGTCACATTTTGCGCGGTATAACCACAAATAAAAATGAACACCGTGTATAACGGCCCTTTCAGTTGATACATGAAACCAATAATGACGACAACTAGGGCCCAGATTTTTTGTAATTTCATATTCTGTTGCTGTTAACTATAAAAAATCTAAAATGTCCAAGAATTAAATTTTAAAGACCCTTATTCCAACATTTTAAATTGCATATTTTTACATATTTGGAGCTATAATATATATTTCACACTATAGTATATCATTTTAAATATTTTAATATTTTTTCTGAATTATTATAAATTTTCCTCAAGACCATTAATTTTCGTTACATTGCAAGAAAGCAGAAAGCATCGCAATTTTTATTATTGTGCTTCTCATTCACTTTCGTCAATTCTACACATTTCCACTGCACTCAAAACTAAATTGTACGAGTCCTATTCCGAAAACTATGACTTGTTTTAAACATCTTCTCTTCCTTGTTCTCAAAAGTGGAACGTTTCAGAATTTATAACAGTCAGTTTGATTTGACTTGTCCATGGCACTGGTTGCGTTTTCGTTGTCTTCATAGCTAAAAGCGTGGAACTCTGTTGACAGTGCTTTAATAACTGATTGAAAAACACTTCTCTGCCAAACATGTGGTTAACGTACAGGGTGTACGATGAAATCTCAAATTGAACAGAAGTAACGAAGCGATATGCATAATAAAAAATAAACGAGTTTCTTCAGAGGAACAGATATTACTTACACAGTTGCAGGGATAGCCTACATTATCTGATAGTAGATTTTACAAAGAACTAGGTATGGCGTTGGTTGCAGCGAACATATCCTGGAGCAAGCTTCAGGTCCCGGCATTTAAACACTTCTTACACAAATGCTGCAACCGCTATATTCCCAATGAGTCGATTCTAAGGAAGAATTACTTGAATTTTTGTTACGTTGACGTAGTAGAAAAAATCGGGTTTGACAGAGTAAACTCACCTATATGTATTTCTGCCGATGAGAGGACCAATTTTTAAGGCCGTGTCATCGCTAATCTAATAGTGGGAAGGATGGACTTAGAAGTTTCATGAAAACCCTACTTAATTTATTATAAACCTTTGGAGGTAACCAACAGTTCAACAATTGTTAGATTCATTAATAATGGACTTAATGTACTATATAACTAGATGGCGTAAAATAAGAGAGGGTCCTACTAATGTACACAGATGCAGCTCCTTACATGTTAAAAGCGTGGAAATAGCAAACTATATTTTAACCAACCTTCGGGAATTTTACAAAAACAAATAACTGCATCTGCAAAACTCATTAGTTTCGAGAAACTTAAGTTATATGTGTGAAATCGACTTAAGTTGTCAGATCAAGCAGTGGAGGGGCTTAAAATACCTTGACTAATACGATTTTCTCTACACATTCTTGTAAACAGATATTTAAAATCGTTTTCCTTTATTTACATAAAGTGCAACGAGAAAGATAAAACCGCTCCGTGTTTGGGCTGCTCGACTCTCACCAAGGCGGACTGGATTCGATCCCATGGGACTGCAAAGTGAGTTATGTGGGGGACACCACGGAGCTACGGAATGTTTTGTCGCGGTCCCCTGGTTTCCCCTGTGAACATTCGACAAATTGCTCCATTTTCCTCTTTCCTGTCATTTCATCTGAACCTCCTTCTGACATTCACTACTCTTGCTCTCATACCACGCACCCAACCTGGACTCTCTCACTGATCCAGGGATTCCGTTCCTCAACACGCATAAGGGTTAAGAAGAAGAACAATACCCGGTCACCAGTAGGGGTATTAGAGAACAGTTAAAGTAGATGAAGAAACAGATAATTGTATATATATACATTTTTGTTAGTATTATCGAAAAGGTACGAGAATAATACCGAAGTGTAGGAGGCTTTGGGCAATTTTGAAATATTTGGCGTGCTGGTGCAATGTAAGGCTTGGGAACTCCGCAATCTTTCCTATGCCAAGAGATAAAAAACGAATAATAACTTTCGTTTAAAACTGTTGCTTATATTTGCTGATAACTATTAGGTCAACTGAATGTTAACGTGACTAATTACGTTGTATTCAGAGAGGAAACTCGGAACGCCAGAAATTTAATAAATAATCTATCCCTGTTGCACATTCAACGAAACGTGCAAAAAGGCTACTTCTGTGATGGGGCATGCTAAATTGGGAATAGCTGGAAGTATAAGCTATTATGATAGAGTGATTTGAGAATGCTGTGTGATTGCAAATTTCTAAAGTTACTTACAAACATATATTCCATAACACACAATATTTTACGTTACAGATTTCTGCCAGGGACGGCATGATCCTTCACAAATTAAGCTTCAGTGTACTGTGCTTTCCGGTCCACAGATGGCAACTGTAATATTGTACACCGAGGAAAAGTAATTGCAGATATTTATAACTTTTATAAGTTATGTAACTGCACTTTTTGCTTCGGCATATATTACAGCATGAATTACTTCGTCATAACTTGTAATAGTTAAGAGTGTATACATACAAATGTCGAAGAAACAAGTAAGTGTGGGTGCCAGTGGAAGCTTTCGAAAATGGATAGACATGTTGACGATTCTAGCTCATGTAAATTATATATTTAGGGCCAATTTCAAGTGAAATTGAATTTTTGTACATGAATCCGATAATGCTCGTAGACAAATAATTCGTTTGTCAAGAAAGTGTAAAGCTTATGGGACTACAAACATAATCACTCCCGCTATTATTGACAAAATCTTAGATTTCGAAATTTCTAAGCAGAAAAAGAATGTAAGTACTGTAAAAATTAAGAAAAATATCGAAAACTAATCTTAAGATGCCTCCAGGAACATGGAATAAGTTTCACCTAAGTTGTATGTTTTAAGGCAACCTTTCTTTTTTGAACTGCAACCGCCTCTATCACTTGCGATGTACCAGCTAATTATAGATCATTTATCCTATAGACGGTTTCTAACATTCCATAACATTCAGGACAAGCATTTCATTTGTCATGAATTTATCCTAAACTTCTGTCCATCAATCAAAATTGCTAGCGCCAATTTTGTCAAAGCTTTTGAAAAGTCCCGCATATCGTAAGAAACATGAGCGACGGTCCTTAGAGTGTATTTCTGGCGTACTGCCGTATCAACATTAGTGGGTTCGAGTCCCACCTTGTGTGTATTGTGTATACGTGCAACACAGGAGGAAACCAAAACAGTAAAGCCACGGTTGCGTAGAAGTGGTGAAAACAAAATCAAGGAGACAGAGTCTACGAAATTCTGGAACAGGTGGAGAACTGAGCATAATTTAGACGACTCAAAAGAGGCCTCCATCTGTAAGAGACCGACCATAGGCTGAAATTTGGACTGAAATCATAGGTTTTCTTGTAATCATTTTCAATTTTGTTCATATAAGTTGACGGTGAAGATAACATTTTAATATGTGTGTGCGCATAACAAGAATGACCATTAGCCATGAAACTAGTTTGTAATCATATTTTCCATTAGTTTCGCCTTCCTATAAGTCAGAAAATATCTGCACCTTTGAATAATATAACAACTTACGATAGGGTTATTTTACTGTTATTTTAGATTCTCTAAAATATAAACCTGTGACTTTTCTGAAATGTTCTGTCAACCAAAAAGATAAACATACATTTCATTTTCCAGGGAAATAAATTTTATTTTTATAAAAGTCTGTACATAAGTCGTTGAATAAGCTTTCTGAGATTACACGTAGATACAGTTTTTATATTGCAAGTTTATTTAGCAGCATTATTGAAACCTTATGTTATTATACTGCTTAGCAATGGGCCCCTCAGATTTACGAGTTCAGAGGATTTGTGTGTAATCACTGTCATCAGCTAGCTAGACACCTTGTAGTGGCGCATGCGATTCTAGTGGGGTTTTCCATCTTCTTAAATATGCCAATTAGTGATGCACTAAAAAGTCATTTCCTTAGCGATTTCGTATACACTTTGCTAGAACGTAAATGTTTATTGAAAGTTAATATATGTGCAAACTGCAGCTTCCGTGTAGTGCAATTTCACTTGTACGTGAAAGTAGCTAATGCATTGCCTTTTACAGTAAATGCTTACCCTTAAATTACCCTTCTTGTACTACTGTTCAGTTTAGGCATACTGGTTACTCTAACATGCTAGAACTATCCACTGTTAAAATTACTTTTAAACATGTTTTGAGGTACCAGTAATTATGAATGGAAGTGTTTCTCTACACTCGCATTTTTCTACTTTCTCATTTGCTTTTTGTTTTTCCTTTTACCTACTACATACTCATACTCGAACCCACATTTGTCTTTCCACAAAGCACTAACGACGCGCTTTAACTTCTTTACCATAGGTATAGACAAGTAGAACGAAATTGTAAAATCATGATTTTGAGTGTTACGGCATACTACGACAAAGTTGTTTGTATTGTTTACATTTGCCAATAACTGTAAGCTCTGATGAATGTTAAGGTGACTTATAATTTTGTATCCAGAGAGGAGAACCGTAGTGCGCGATTTTTTAAATATCCTGTATTCCTGTTGCACCTACAACGAAATCGGCAGAGAGGCTACTTCCGTGATGTGGTATGCTAAATGTTTTTTGTTTTTTTGTAATTTACGTCCTCCAACATTTAGTCATATCGGACGAGGAATGAAATTGGTGAAATTATGCTCAATGCGTCCGGGGTACATGGAGGTTAGAGTTACCCAACACTGGTCTTTCAGGGTAAGGGAAAACCCCTGAAAAAACTTATCCAGGTAACTCACCCTGACCGAAATTCGAACTCGGGACCACTTGAACATGAGGCAGACACGTTACCATCTACGCTACCGAGGCGATCTTGAAATAGTTGGGAAGATAAGCCGTTGTGAATGAGTGATATGAGAATGTAGTGTGATGCTATAAAAATTAAGTTACTCCTATACCAGACTATATTTTAGGTTACAGATATCCGCCAGGAAGAACACGTTGGCTCAGAAACAACGGAGGTTCCAGTTGCTGTCCACAGATGGCACTACCTGTAATATTGTATACTAGAAAAGACGAATTACTATTATTTACGAAGTATTATGATATATGAAACTATGTTTGTTAGGTTTAACATATTTGGAAGTTCTGCATCGTGATGCTGTTGGTTGCCATTTAGAAGATCCTTTAGATCAGCTTGAGTTATTGCTGAACAAATGCTTTGTGTTCTGCACTGGAGGCGGGGAAGAGTGCGTCTCCCAATTTGAGGTCTGACTAGCTCTTCTCCCAGTTCTGAGAGGAATTCTCTTCCAGGGTTTTAAACTTTCATATGATGTAACCATTTACAGTACATGACGGAGGCTCCTCGGTAGAGTGGATGCTAGCGTGTCTGCCTCACGTTCAAGAGTTTTTTTTTAAATTTAAGTCCTCCAACGTTAAGTCATATCGGACGGTGAATCAATTGGATGAAATGATGCTCCAATGTGTCCATGGTCCATGGATCTTGGAGTTACCCGACATTCATCTTGAAGCATAGGGGAAAACCTCGGAAAGGACTTTATCCAGGTAACTCATCCTGACGGGGTTTCGAACTTGGACATATTGAACGTGAGGCAGACATGCTACCATCTACGCTACCGAGTTCCGAGTTCGAATCCCGGTCAGGGTGAGCTACCTGGATAAGGTTTTTTTTGCCGGGGGTTTCCCTTATCCTGAAAGAAGCATTTCGGGTAACTCTGAGCTCTTTGGGCCCCGGGGTCATTTGAGCATCATTTCAGCCATTCCATTAATCTTCCGATATGACTTAACGTTGGAGGATGTAACATTTAAAAGAAAGAAAGAAAGAAAGAAAGAAAGAAAGAAAGAAAGAAAGAAAGAAAGAAAGAAAGAAAGAAAGAAAGAAAGAAAGAAAGAAAGAAGGAAAGAAAGAAAGAAATATATGACGTAAGCATTGAGGCATGCTAAGTCAAGCATATCAAGAAATAAATCAGGTGGTCATCTTCCTGTGCCAGGTTTCACTGAATAGTGCCTAGCCATTTTATCAATAGTATCAACATCTGACGTTGAGTGTTAGAACATCATCAAATCAGGATTTTTATCTTTTTACCTCTAACTTCCGCAACACACAATTCGCAAAAGTATTGTCACCTAATGTTTAACAATAATGGACATTCAGATGAAGGTTCAGAAGCTGCATTGTTGCCAAGTTTTAATTATTGTAGTAAATCTGCAATTAGATAGCATGGAAAATCACATATTGTGTACCTGGGGTATTTTCTGACCCTGTTACAAAAAATACAAAATTCTGTGCTACCGACGGTCATATTATCATAAATAGTTTGACCACTTATAGTAAAAAGTACACAAAAGCATATCTGGAGGATGAGGAGTCTACGTTAACATTAAAAAAAATTCTGCGTAGTTAAAATGCCTTAGTAGTAAAAGGATTTTTCCGCACTAATGGGCAGTGATGCTGCTTGTATCGCTTATATGTACAATAACATTTTCGGGAAAACAGTTGTAAGGAACTATATCATCACTACCTCTGCACTCATAACCGTCGTGCGGCGCTACCGTTTACTCTACAGAGGTGGGCAGGGAGTGACTTGGTTATCATGATTATTAGTTTCAAGTATTAACAGACGCGATCGTTATATATATATATATATATATATATATATATATATATATATATATATATTTAACATTCAACTAAAGACGTAGTGTGAACATAATTGAAAGCAAACTGTTTACTTAGCTTCAAAATTTTCCCAGGATGCGACACGAAGAATGTTCGAAAACTTTGATTTTGTTAAAATTGGGGCTAGCGCTTTTGATTGAAATACCAAAGTTTTAAGTTCTTTTCATGACAATTAAAATGTTTGTTTTTAATTATGGCAGGTATTTTTGATAACCCGGCTATATCATATAGGACTTTTAAGCAACTGTTAAATCGCAAGTGACAGAGATGATCTTTGTTCACAAAATGGAACGTTACCTTAAAACAAACAAATTAGGCGAAATTTATTTCCTATTGCTGGCAGACTTTTAGGGATATTATACGACATTTGTTTTGATTATACAGTACTTACATTACTTAATGTTCAACATCTTCAGATAATATGCCAAAATTTTTTCCAAAAATTTGACTGTGAATTGCTAATAGTGCTAGCGGTTTTGTTAGAAATACCATAGGTTTTATTTTATATGGCAAGTGAAACGTTTGTTTATGATTATTATCGGATACAGCTAGCTAAACGTAAGCTTTTACCAAATTAGCCCTATGTATATTTTTCATAAACTAAAATCGTCAATGTATATTCATCTTCGAATGCTTCCATTCTCAGATATAATTATCGGTGTCTTCGACATTCTTAGCCATTCTTAATCCCGATGAAATAACACGCACTTAAATCTATGCCAAATCTAAAGAATACACTTATATATCTTATAATACTTTATCAATATTTGCATTTCTTCTTCCTCGGTATACAATATTACAGGTAGTGCCATCTGTGGACAGCAAACACGGCTGTTGGAAACATCCATTGCTTCTGAGCCAACATGTCCCTTTTTCTGGCGGAAATCTGTAAACTAAAATAGTGTTGTATGTAAGATGGTTGTAAGTAAGTTTAGGTAATTACAATCACACTACATTCTCAAATGACTCATTCACAACGGCTAAACTTTCCAACTATTCCAAATTGTACATACCCCTTCACTGAAGTAGCCCCTTTGCCCATTTCGTTGAAGGTGCAACAGGTATACAGTATATATTAGATACCGCGCACTGTGGTTTTCTTCTCTGGATACCTTATAATAAATAACGTTGACATTCAGCAGAGCTAAAGGTCATCCGCAAATGTCAGCAACTTTTTCTAAACTGAAGTCGTTACTCCTTTTTTATCTCTTGGCGAAGAAAATATAGCGGAATGTCCAAAACTTATATAATAACAGCACGCTAAACGTCTGAAAATTTACCAAAGCTCCCTACGTTCTCATATTATTCTTGTACAATATAGCAAGTACTTTATATTGTCACCCTACTAGCGTAAGATACGACCGGGGACACCTGGAAGGGTCCGAGGCGGCCGAGCCACGCCCCCCGCCCATTTATCTGTCACTAACTGAGGGGTGATTTGGGGAAATGTCACTTGTCCGTCGACGTTTCTCTCCCCTTCTCCTGTCCTCTGGAACGTTCGGGTGATTCGCGGGAAACCAGAGACTTCTAGAAAAACAGTGACATTTCTATAAAAAGGGTTTCAGAGAGACAGTCAGTCAGTCAGTCAGAGTTCGTGGCAATCAGCGTAAGAGTGCAGTGCTAGTGTAAGGACGAGAAGACTGTGTATGTGCAACGGAAGGATTTACGTAATTGTGACCGTACAGTGAAATTGTAACGGACGAACTGGTGAATCGTAATTGTGTGCATTACGTAATTCCGTGTAATTGGCAAGTGTTTAACTGTAAGTCGGTGGAAATAAAGAACATTTTTGAGTGGTATAATTGGACTTTTCATTTCACGAAACCACAAAGTCACACTGGTGTCAGAAGTGGGATGATAACATCACCGAACATTACAACCATGGACGCGGCATTGGAAAAAATGTTGGAGAAGATGATGGAAATGAAGGCCGAATTAACAGAGAAGACGGAAGCGGCAAATAACAGCCTGGCCGCGAAGCTGGAGATAATGAAGACGGCTAACGACAACATAACCGAGAAGATGGAAGAAATGAAGGCCGAGTTAGCCACAGAAATGAGAGCAGCGAACGGCAGTCTGGCCACAGAAATGAAGGCGGCGAACGAGGCTCTCGCCGCAAAGTTTGAAGAACAGTTGGCCGGCGTAAAAGAGGACGTCACAGAGCTAGGCGAGCTCGTCGAGGACCTGGCGAGCCGCGTTAACTACCTGGAAGGGAAAGCCGACAGCAGCGTGAAGTCCCTGAACGCCATGGTGGAGGACGTCGTCGGCAGGAAGCTGAAGGATTTGAAGGCCAACGCACCGGGACGCGACACAACATCTGCGCGCGTCAAACCTCCCAAGTATGACGGCGCGTCAACGTTTGAGGTCTTCCACCACCAGTTCGACACAGTGCCCAGGCACAACGGATGGTCACTGGAGGAGGAGGCCACACAGTTAAGAGCCAGCCTTCAGGGAAAAGCCGCGGAAGTCCTAAACGCGGTGCAGACGACGGCGGCGCCCAAGGACATCTGGGAAGCCCTGGAGAATCGCTTCGGGAACCACCGTTTAGCCGCAGCATACCGCAGCCAGCTAAAGGCAAGGTCACAGCAGCCGGGGGAGATGCTGCAGGAGTTCGCCATAGCCATCAAACAGCTGGCTAGCAAGGCCTTGGTTGACCTGCCGCTGGAATTCGTATCCCGGGAAGCCGCCTACGATTTTGTCGACGGGGTACGGGACACGGAGATTCGTCAGCGCCAAATGCTCGGCGAATATAAAACCATCCACGAGGCGCTGACAGCGGCATTAAGGATGGAGGCGGCCAAAGTAACATCTATCCCGACGTCGAGAACGGGGAGTTTCCGCTACGCCGGAGACAGAAGAGCAGCTGAGGGACGCCGGCGAAGACCTAGTGGCCTGTGTTGGGGGTGAGGACAGTCCGGACACCTGCAGAGAGACTGCCCACACCAGGAAGAGCAGGTGGAAGGACGAGTAAGGCCCGGCGTGGAGAGGGGCACGTCGGCGCCATTGCCACCATCCCCTCGAGTGACACTGCGCGCCGTCAGCCGGCGTATGGATGACGGCCTCATCGCGGACGGTTGGGTGAGAGGGAAGCCGTGCCGCGTGCTGGTGGACACTGGGGCAGCCGTGACCATCATCAGACCTGACGTGTCGAAGGGTTTGCCGACGAGGAAGCCAAGCCGACCGTACGAGCTGGTCACGGCATCTGGCGACACCTTGCCTGTGGAGAAGGAGGCCCTGCTGGAGATGACCTTGGGGAGGAGTGCCGTGCGTCTGTGGGTGTTCGTCGCGAAGGTGGCTGAGGAGGTGATTCTGGGACTGGATGCCCTCAGGAGCCACGATGCGACGGTCGACGTCGGCAGGAAGGTCCTGCGGCTCAACGGAGAAGAGGTTATACTCCGTCAGCCCGAAGAGCGTCTTGGAATCTGCAGGGTCGTCTTGAACGAAGACGTGGTTGTTCCCGCGAGGAGCGAGGTGATGGTGACGGCGCGACCAGAAGGCCAGACAGCAGGTTGGGTCCCGAGGCTGCAGGAGTACGACTTCACCTCGGAACATCTTAGAGGGAAGAGCCACGGTAACGCTGACGCCATGTCCAGAGCACCCTGTCCAGAAGAGTGCGGCCAGTGTACAAGAGTGGAGGAGAAGGAGCGTGCCGCAGCAGTCCGAGTAGTCACGGCAGTGCCTGCGGATGGCTGGGATAGCGCAGGCCTGAGGAGGGAGCAGCTGGCGGACTCAGACTTGGGGCCACTTTTAAGGGAAGTGGAGGCAGGGACGAGACCGACCTGGGAGGACATCGCACCGAGGAGCGCCACCTGCTAGTCGTACTGGGCCCAATGGGACTCGCTGAAGACCAGAGAGGGCGTGCTGTTCCGGGTATGGGAGTCAACCGATGGGAAGGCGCAGAGAGAACAGTTGGTACTTCCCCGGAGTAAGGTCCCGGAAGTCTTGGAGGAAGTGCACGCCGGTACTTCAGGAGGACACCTGGGAGCGAACCGAACGATTCACAAACTACGGCAGCGCTACTACTGGCTGAGGCTCCGAGCAGATGCTGAGAGATGGTGCCGTCAGTGTCACGAGTGCGCGGCGAGTCGCGGCCCCCAGACTAGGAGCCGGGGTCGCATGCAGCAGTACAACGTCGGAGCGCCATTCGAACGTCTCGCCGTTGACATTGCTCCGGAAGCGAAACAGCCAGCAACCGAGTATGTGCAGAACTTGGTGGACCATCTCCACGACGGGCACGAGATGGCTCGCCAGAGCATCCAGAATGCGAGCAACCGCATGAAGGCCAGGTATGACAGGCAAGCCAACAGCCAAGGGTTCCAGCAAGGTGACCTGGTCTGGTTGTACCGTCCTACTCGGACTAAGGGACGCTGCCCGAAGCTCCAGCAGCCATTGCAAGGACCGTACCGGGTGGTGAAGAGGATTAACGACGTAGTCTACCGCATCCAGAAGGTTCCCCGAGGGTAGATGTTGGTGGTACACCTGGATCGCCTAGCCCGCTACAATGGTGCTGTTCGGGACGACCAGCTTTGAGGAGGGAGCAGTGTCACCCTACTAGCGTAAGAGACGACCGGGGACAGCTGGAAGGGTCCGAGGCGGCCGAGCCACGCCCCCCGCCCATTAATCTGTCACTAACTGAGGGGTGATTTGGGGAAATGTCACTTGTCCCTCGACGTTTCTCTCCCCTTCTCCTGTCCTCTGGAACGTTCGGGTGATTCGCGGGAAACCAGAGACTTCTAGAAAAACAGTGACATTCCTATAAAAAGGGTTTCAGAGAGACAGTCAGTCAGTCAGTCAGAGTTCGTGGCAATCAGCGTAAGAGTGCAGTGCTAGTGTAAGGACGAGAAGACTGTGTATGTGCAACGGAAGGATTTACGTAATTGTGACCGTACAGTGAAGTTGTAACGGACGAACTGGTGAATCGTAATTGTGTGCATTACGTAATTCCGTGTAATTGGCAAGTGTTTAACTGTAAGTCGGTGGAAATAAAGAACATTTTTGAGTGGTGTAATTGGACCTTTCATTTCACGAACCCACAAAGTCACAATATATACAATTATCGGTCTCTGTAGAACAACCTCCACAGGACAACGGACGTTCCACCCTGTTGAAAATGGACATGAAATGGAGAGACAGTAAATTCGGGGGATGTTTTAGTTAATTGATGGAAATTAATCATTTCTTCATACTAGCTGTATATAGGCTAAGGTCTTTGATAGATCGAGTCAACATGAAAAATTCAATACCATGGCCGGGATTTAAACCACGGTTCTCCTGGTTGCCGTCCAGTCGCACTAACCCATTGACCTACCATGGCCATTTTGCCATAATGAAATTGCATTCTCCATTTCACTCCTATATTTTCACGGTAGACCACTAGGAGATCTCGCATTCGAAATACAAGGTTTGTGGTGACTTAATGTCGTAAGTACCTTAGTGTTCCACAATGAAAATATGTGAGTCAAATAGAGAATTTATTGTCGAAACGCCAAGTTGGTCATGGTAGCTCAAAAGGTTAGAGCGACTGGATAGAAACCAGGAGATCCGTGGTTCAAATCTCGGCAATGTCATTAAAATTTTAATGTTGACTCTATTCGGGGAATGTCATTGACGTACCCAGCACTTGCCTGGAAACCCGGAAAGAAACCGAAACATCCTATGGGTCGGGAAGGTAGGCCACGGGAATCAAACCCGGAACTCCAGAATTCAGACTAAACCGCATTACCCATTCCGCTGGTTATCTCGTATGTAAAATATGTTTATAAGTAACTTACAGTATTACCTACAATAAAACTACATTCTGGAATCGTTCACCCACGTTCCAAAATTAACATACAGGTTTAGAGAAGTAATTACATTCCGTTGTAAATCCAAACATAGATATAGACACATGTGAATTAAAATTTGTTGAACTCCTTACGTCCTTTAAGCTCTATGCTGAGCCTTTGAAATCACTAGAAAATCAGGAATGGGGAGCAGCATTTTAAAGATGCAACCATATTCCAAAATTTAAACTAAAAGCAAAAATCTTCTCGAAATTGTTTAATGAGGTTCTATAAACTTATATAACTAACGCTGCTTAGCTATATTTTGAATAGCAAAGAAAGAAAAATGTTACAAATGTTAGTATGAGGCTAACTTCTAAGACTTTTCCCAAAATATTCAATCTACACTTTTTGTTATGTAAAATTACCGAACATTCGCATCATGATCAAATCGCTAGATATAATTTACTCAGTTAAGGAAAACCAAAAATGTATCTCTTTTGAAAGCAAAAGTCACATCGTATGTTTTATTGTCACCTTTTATTCTCTGTTGCAATATTTCGCTTTATGTTTTACGGCTTTCTTTCTTTTAGTTAGCGTGAGAAGAATTGTGCTCCTTCCACAACTTTGACTCCAAGATTTAGCAGAAATCCCAGGTTCTCTTAAGAAATAAAACAGTTCTTAGTCAAATCTCATTGTGGTGGTATCTGTAAGTTGTAAATGACATAATTCCACAGGGAAATCAAACTTCGTTTATATGTTCATAGCTATTAACTCTAAATATGTATCTCACATTTCATTTGCCATTATTGGATAAAAATACCAACAAAACAATGTAAAAGCATTCTAAAACATATGTTATATAAGCTAAAATCCTCAGTGTATATATCCATTTTCTAATGCTTCTATTTTCAGGTATAGTTAGCTGTTTCTTCGACATTTGCGTATATACATTCATAGCTGTTTTTTGTCATGGCGAAATAACACGCACTCAGTTACGTATCTTATAAAGCTTTATCAATATTTGTTACACTTCTTCCTTGGTATACTATATTACAAGTAGTGCCATCTGTGGACAACAAAACAAGGTTGACTGGAACTTTCATTTTTGTGAGTCAGCATGTTTTTCTTGACGGAAATGTGTAAACTAAAATATTTTCTGGTACGTAGCATTTATTGTAACTTCAGCCATTTACAATTACACTAAATTATCAATTCACTCATTCACAAGACATGTGTTTCCCACTATTCCAAATGTAGCATACCTTCCCCTTCAAAGAAGTAATCGCGGTGTCCATTTCTTTGTAGGTACAATAGGAATACAGGATATATTAAATATCTCGCACTGATACAACAAAATACGCCACGTTCACATTCAGCAGAGCTATAAGATTGTTAGCAAATGTAAGTAACCTTTTTCAAACGGAAGTTATTATTCCTTGTTATATTTTTAGCGAAGAAAAGATTGCTGACTTTAAAAGACTGACATATCATCAGCATGTTAAATAGTTTAAAATTGCCCAAAGTCACCCACGTACTGATATAACATTGTTAACTATTAGCAAATGCTTACAAAAGTGTGTGCCGTTTCCTTAAGGTATTACTAAGATATTCTAAACCATATTCTAAATTTGAAACCAAAAGCAAAGAACATATCGGAATCGTTTAAAGCGATAACATAAACTTATATAATGTACTCTGCTTAATTAGATTTTATGAGTTACAGGAAAGAAATCTTACAAAAGTTGGTCAGAACGAAAAGCAGATCTGAGACACTTCCCAAAATATTAAAGCTACACGTTTTGTTATGTAAATATACAGAACTTACGTCATCATGGTCAAACCGCTGGATATAATTAACATAGGGAACACAAAATGTATCTCTTTTGGAGCTAGAAATCAAATCGTAAGTTTTATTGACAACTCTTATTCTCTGGTGCAACATTTCTCTCTATGGTTGAAAGTTTACTTACCTACTCCTAGTTAGTACTAGAAGTTGAAAGTTTACTTACCTACTCCTAGTTAGTACTAGAAGAATTGTGTTCCACCCAAGGATTCTACCCTGAGATGTAACAAAACTCACAGTTTTGAGGATCTCTGAAGAAATCAAACCGTATTCAGCAAAATCTCAGTTTGCGGGTATCTCTGAGTTGAGCTTGTCGTTGCATACAAGTTCCAGCACAAAAACTCTAACACCATATACCTTGATTTGACCCTAAATACAAATTTTGAATAAGCTAAAAACTTCTAATTGTATTCACTTTCGAATTCTTCCATTCTCATGCTCAATAAATTGTTTCTGCTGCATTTTTGTGTAAAAATTTTAGTTTTCTCAAATTTCGCGAAATAAAACGCACTTAAATATCTGCTAAACTTAACGCACACAAATTCATATATAATAAAACTTCGTAAATATTTGTAATTCGTCTTTTTTGGTATACGATATTACAGGTAGTGCCATCTGTAGACACAACCGGAACTTCCGTTGTTTCTGAGCTAAAATGTTTTATCTGGCGGATATCTGCAAACTAAAATATAGTCTGGTATGTGAGTAGCTTAGCTTTAATAGAATCACAATACTTTCTCAAATCACTCATTCACAACTGCTTATGCTCCCAATTATTTCAAATTTAGCATACTCCTTCACAGAGGTAGTCTCCCTGCCGATTTCGTTGTAGGTGCAACAGGGATAGAGGATAAATAAAAAATCACGCACAATAGTTCTCCTCTCCGGATACAAAATAATAAGTCACCTTAACATTCATCAGAGCTAATAGTTATTGGCAAATATAAACAAACAAACAAATTGGCCGCAGTATATCTTGACTCTCACAATCGTGATTTTACAATTTCGACATACTTGTCTATACCTATGGTGGTGTTCTTTAAGCGCGTCGCTAGTACTTTGTGGCATGACAAATGTGGCCTCGAGTATGAGTATGTAGTAGGCAAAAGGAAAAACGAAAACAAAATCAGAAAGTAAGAAAAGGAGAGTGTGGAGAAGCACTTCTATTCATAATTACTTGTACCTCAGAGCATGTTGAAAAGAAATATTAACAGTTGATAGTTCTAGCGTGTTAGAGAAATCAGGTTGTCTTAACCGAACAGTAGTATAAGAAGTGTAATTTAAGGGTTAGAGTTTACTGTAAAAGGGCAATGCATCAGCTGATTTCACGTCCAATGAAATTTCACTGCAGGAAATGTGCAGTTTGCATATATATTAATTCTCCAAAACCATTACCATGATGAAGCGGTATAAGGAATTATTAAAGAAATGATTCTTAAGAGCAACACTAATTGACATATTTAAGAAGTTGGAAAAATCCACTAGAATCACACACTCCACCAAAAAGTGACCAGCTTGCTGATGACATTTGTGGTTATACACAAACCAGATGAACGCGTAAATCTGAGGGACCGAATTGCTAAGCAGTATAATAGATTAACGTTTTCAATATGGCTGCTAATTAACTTGGCTACATGAAAACTGCAGCTACATGCAATCGTAGAGATATAATTCAATGACTTATGGATAGACGTTAATAAAAATAATTTTGATGTTACTTGAAAGTGTATGTTAATCCCCTTTCTTGACAAAACATTTTAGAAAAGTCACCGACTTATACTTTAGAGAATCTAAAATAACAGTAGAATAACCCTACTGTAAGTATAATTATCATTCGCAAGAACAGATATTTTCTGACATTTATGAAGGTGAAACTAATGGAAACTAAGACTAAAAACCAATTCTATAACTATTAGTCCTTCTTGCGACATGCACATATATATTAGAATGTTATTTTGTGCCGTCATCTTATACCTCCAAAATCGAAAATTACAAAATACAACACACATTAATAGCAGGACCCACTCTTGGTTCTCCACATTACGTTAACTCTGGAGCCCTTGTCCTCCTACTTTCTCCGCACTAAATGTTATATTTCGGTCCATCCCTTTATTACTTTATATCCCTATATGCCTCCAACATTTCCCTTACTATCCATCTCAACTTTTCATCTCGCTGTATATTACCACCTGTTTATGCAACTACAATGTAAATTGAAGTTTTTTAAACAGCTTCTTCTGATGTGCTTGTTACACAGTCGTTTGGTACACGACAATTTGAGTTAAAATTGTTAAACCCTTTCAAACATTCACACTAAATATGTTCTATAAAGATCAAGATTTCTGTGGAAAACAATCTTTTTATCAGTTTAATTCCAGACATTGCAAAACGAAATATAAAAGCATAACTGATTTATTACTATAGTTTACTTTTTTCTCGGACGTATTAAACGAGATGGCTTCCCAAATATTCGCCAGGTTCGTACTACGGAGGTACCAGAATTGACTCTTGGGACTGGCCATTCCGATAAAGTGGATCCCAATTGTTGCCTAGACGAATGCTGAGATTGTTTCTACTTTATCTCGAATTTTATTTTCCCCGTTTCCTATCATTTCAGTCCAAATTGGAGCCTATGGTCGGACTCTGACAGATACGGGCCTCCTCTGATTTGACTAAAGTATGTCGAGTACTCCATCTGTTCCAGAATTTCCAAAACTCTTCCTCCTTGATCGTTTTTCGCCAATTTCGCTCCACTGATTAATCTGAAGACTAAAGTTGATTTGAGATATATAGCTGAGGTTTTCCAAAACTAATGAGCTTTGCAGAAGCAGTTGTTATTCGTTTTTGTAATATACACTGTGTGTGGATGAAATGCAGTAAGCGAATTCCCCATTTTTAACATGTATGAAGCTGTACTCGTGGTAGGATCCTCTATCTTCATTTACGCAATCTAGCCATAGTACCTTAAGTCCATCACTTAGGAATCTAGGAATTGTTGATCTGTTGGTTAAATCCACAGGTTTATAATAAAAGGTAAAGGTTTTGATGCAGCTTCTAAGTCCATCTTGCCCACTATTAGATTAGCGATGAAACGGCCTGATGCATCTGACGTCTCATCAGCAGGAATCAAGATAGGTGAGTTGCCTATGTGAATCCTGATTTTTTCTAATACGTCAACGTAACAAAATCCAAGAAATTCGCCCTCAGATTGGATGCGTCGGGGATGTTGCGGCTGCAGCATTTGTGTACGAAGTGTTTAAATGCAGGTACCTGAAGCTTGTTCCGGGGTATGTTCGCTGCAACCAACGCCATACATAGTTCATTGTAGAGTCTACTATTAGATAATGAAGGCTATCCCTGAAAATGTGTATGTAGTACCTGTTTGTTTGATGAAACTCGCTATCTTTACTATGTAGATCGCTTCGAAGATGTTGTTCAATTTGAGATTTCATCATACATTCTATAATTTATTACAAATTTGGTAGAGGACCGTTTTTCCATCAGTTATTAAAGCTCGGTCAACAGACAACCATGCTTTTAGCAATGAAGACAACGACGACGCAAACAATGTCACAGCTAAAATAATGTAAATGGATGCTATAAAATCTGAAAAACTCCACTTTTGAGAACATGGAAGGAAAAACGTTTAAAACAGGTCATTGTTTTCGTAATCGGACTCGTACATTTTAGCTTCGAATGCAGTGGAAGTGTTTAGAATTGACGACCGTGAATGAGAAGCCAATAATGAAATTGCAAATGTTTCTTCATTCTTGCTATGTAACGAAAATTAGTGGAATTGAGAAAAATCTATAATAATTTAGAAAAAATATTAAAATATGTTAATTCATGTATTATACTGTGAAATATATATTAGAGCTCAAAATATGTAAAAGTATGTATTTTAAAATTTTGTAATAAGGACCTTTAAAGTTTAATCCTTCGACTTTTTTATAATTAATAGCAAGATAATATGTAATTACATAAAAAAGGGTTTTAGTTATCGTCATTATTGGTTTCATGTATCAACAGAAACGGCCAATGTGCACGGTGTTCAATTTTATCTGTGGTTTTACAACGCAAAATTTGACGTCCCGAATAGCATCGCTGATGGAGCGAGTTTATATACGATTCCCCTAGCAACTGGTGATCATATTTGATCTGCTGACAGGTGCTTTAAGGGCTCCTCCTACCGGCAGGTAAATATGCAATTTGAGGGTGTTTCATGCCCGCGTAGTATAAAGGTGCGTAGTTTCGCCTGGTTCGTAGATACGATAACTCTTGTAGATCTTTTAATGGATTTGAACACTAAATGACGGATAAATACATACCATATCTTGTAATCTATTGTTCCCCTTGAAGTTTTTTAACTTAACATAATTTAATAAAGAATATTAAATTAATAGCCATATTAGCTTCAAAACATTCCAGTACAGAAACAGGACTTCCTTCTCTTGTCCTTTCAACAGTGTACGTCACTTTGAACCATGAACGAATAAATAAATGAGTGAATGAATGAGGAGGATAATATAATACCCAAATGAGGCCAGGTTCCCTAGAGGTCAGAAGTACCCGATAATCTTCCTCTTAGGATAAGGGAAAACCCTGAAAAAACTGATCCAGGTAACTGTTTTAAGCGGTAGTGTAGCATTGCAGAATTTTCTTCAAAATATTCATTAGTCATCCTTGAATATACTGAATTAAAATACCAGTTTGGCATTTAAACGAAATACCATTTTTAAGTTTTATCTGTAAAGCTTTCTTAAATAACATAGAATCTCAAAATATATATCCAGTATACTTTTCAAATTTAATTTGTATAGAATGCAATTCCTCCTCTACCTACTCTGTATGTAAGTGGTGCACAAAGTATTATTCAAGACCAAGAAGAAACCATGGCGAAGCTATCCGTTATCAAAATTGACGTTTAAATGTCCCGCGGGTTTCTCCCACACCAGCGACACACATTGGAGGTCTCCTGAAACACGAGGTAAGCGTGGGGAATTAGAGATGTCGCGCAAGTTGTAACTACGTTGTATATATCAATATTTCTTAGTTATAAGAAATTCGTTTCAAAACATGGGGAAACTGATGATTTGTTTTCATGCAAAGCTTTTATACAATGTGAACTTTAATGATTTGGGTCAGTATTTCACAGATAGATCAAAATAAAGCGACATGACTATCATATTTCAGGACAAAAGTCTTCAGAAATTTGTATAAGTCGAACAAAATTAATTCGTTGTTTGTATATTCCTTGCCTAATGCAGCTGCAAGTTAGCTAAGTTATTTACCATAGATGGTTGTGATCTAAATCTAAATAAATAAAAGAACTTTAAAAATACAGTGAGACGTTAACGAAAGCGAAGTGCATGTTTGGGTTCACTTGTGGCTTTTGTTTCTTTGGTTAAGAATACTGGGTACCCAGATTTATCACTAGATATTAATAGCTTTAGAGATATCCTATATTTAAAAAAATTAAAACCGAAAGCATCTGTCGCATGGAAATGCAAAACGACAAATATATAACTCATGATGAATTCCTGTTGATTGTCATCCTCTTACAATGTAATTTAATCGCCAGAGCTGTCCCTAAGGATTCAGTCAGACGTTAATTTAATCAGAAATGTTTGGTAATTTGATTGTGGTTTGTGAGAATGCAGTCAAAATTTGTTTACCATTTCGGATATTGAGTAAATCTTTCAAATTTTGTAACATTTGACATTCTAAGAACTGCGTTTGCTAACACAATTAATAGTCCTGGTAATTAAAAACTGTGGAGATTTCCGTGCTTATGCTACTGTTTGCTTAAAAAATCCAGCCTAATGTATGCCTGAATTCTATCATAGCATTAGTACAAAAGAAACAAATAAAACAGAGAATATTCGGGAATGGCTAATTATCTAAATCCTCTGGATCCCTGGACAGGGCACTATCCCTGTAAACTGTACAGTGTACCTAAATTTAAAGGGAGAAGGAATGAGAGTAAATTGGTAGATATTACAATTAGAAGACTGTAGCAGGGAAATTTAGGAGAAGCCGATATTTCTAAAACATTTTCAAGAATACATTAGCTACCTCAGTACTGTACAAAGTGATGATCTATTTTGTAGTCGTTTGAAATGTTTTATGTGATTGTTGTATTAATAAGATGGTAAATAACAACTTACTACTGTTATTATACAAAGAAGTCTTACATGGACAAGCTACTTCTTTTTGTTTTCTCGTCTGAAAATTGAGCTCGGAGGACAATCGTGAAATGAAGAAGTAATCACATTCGTGTACAATTATTTTGCTGAGAGAAACGCCGAGTAATATTTGGACGGGTTACAGAGATGGAAGCATTGCTGGGAGAAGTGTGTAGAGTTACAAGGGCACTGTGTTGAAAAATCAATAAAAAATTCATAAAAGATGTTTTCTATTTTATTAGGTCGGAAAATTTTCAGACCACCTATGTATAAAGATAACTTGCCTTCAAAGTATAAACTTGCAAGAAGCATAGGGACAGTGTAGCACAAATTAGTACAAAAGTGAATCGAGAAGATATTGACACATTGCTTCACTCACATTGTTTATTCACAGGACATGTTTCAAGAGCTCTTGCTCCTATCATCAGCTGATACTGGACTAGTGCAAGTTGTAGTGGTTTCCTCTTTCTCCGTTTTGTCAATAGATGGCGTGATTAACTTGTCAAAGATGTCCGGCGGTGGAGTTTCAAAATTCATGACTCTATGACGATTTTTGTTGATGAAGATTTTTTCCCATACGGAAAGATCTATGGGGTGATTAACATATTTTATTAGAGATGTTTGCAAGTTGATGTCATGTCTAGTATTCAAAATATGAAAAGCCACTGCTGATTTTTCTGTTTCACCATTTCTTATGTTTCGTAGATGTTCTTTAGTTCTGATGTTAATATTTCTATTTTGTTTTTCCTATATAAATTTTAGGGCAAGTTTCACATTTGATCTCATAGATTCCTGGATTTTCTTTGGTAGTGATTGAATTTTTGGGAGGGCCTTTTAACAAATTTCTGATATTAAACCTGTTTTGAGATGCAAGAGTTATGTTGTGTTTTCAGAAGATTTTTTGGAATTTGTTATAGGCTGATGGGTGGAAGGACCACCGGACATCTTTGACAAGTACATCACGCCATCTATTGACAAAACGGAGAAAGAGGAAACCACTACAATTTGCACTAGTCGAGTATCAGCTGATGATAGGAGCAAGAGCTCTTGAAACATGTCCTGTGAATAAACTGTGTGAGTGAAGCAATGTGTCAATATCTTCTCGATTCAATTTTGTACTTATTTGTGCTTCACTGTCCCTACGCTTCTTCCAAGTTTATACTTTGAGTGATTAGGTCTACAAGTCTGAGAAGCATTCAAATCTCGATAGTGTGATTTTTTATACCGTCAACCAGGATGGAGGACCAACGAATAGTAAACTTGCTTTCCTCTTTCAATACTGGATCTGAAGGTAGGAAAAAGATATCAAACGTTTTCTAAAGCTGAATCAGAAGAAAAGTAATACTTTTGCGGACATACGTTTTTTAAAGAAATGTTTGAAATCTAATATAACACCCATTTTCGTCAGAAAAATTGTTAAACAAAAGAATAATAGCAAAAAACAAAAAGCAGCAGAAAAACGTGTAATTAAAATGGAAATAAACCACCACTACAATTCGTTACATTCCACAGAATTAAAAATATACGAACTACAGCTAAAAATTTCGAAATGTATGAACCCGGCCATGTGGTCTAACTTAGAAAATAATATGCTGTCAATTCTTAATTTGAAAATGCGTAAGAAAACAGCTAACTACTGCTGCAATAATAAGGCGTCCTCCTCTTTATTTATATGATGACATCGCATCGAACTACCAAGATTAGATCTTTACATCTACCTTTTACATCTACAACACACATTATTGTTTTAAAGTTATGGAAAATACTATTAATAACTAAGACAATCTATTACATCTATAGCAGTTTCCAACAACACGGCATCTGTAGTACGCTACGTGTATTTCCTGTTTACTGAGACTTCCACACAATGTCACTGAGGTACCAGAAAATACGCGGGCAATATGAACTGCAGGTTTTAACACAGTTTTCTGCTTTGAACTGCATTTTTAGTTTAAAATACAATTTTTTTACACGTCATACATAGTAGATAGAGAAGTGCTAGCATTCTGTAAAAAATTCATTGTACAGGTTGTGCCACAAATACCTATTTTGGGATCACCTATATCCAAATAGTTATATTCAGTAAAATCCAAATCTGGAAACCCAAATACCAAATTATGCTTATTCGACTTTATTACCTGATGGAGATCTTTATAGAATATTCAGGAACAAATCTGGAATTTAAAGGAATAACAAATAACAATAGCTGGACTTGTTACACTTATTCAAATATTAGGACACTTTTGTAGAAAATCACAAATTTTTTGCTTGGTCTATTCTGATTTTTTATACGATACAGCTCCAAATACTACCGCTCATATTCAGCACGTGTTTCACAGTAAAACGAAGCACTACTTCTCTAACGTTTGTAAACAATGCCTAATAACCAAGATATATTGTCATGTACATTGCAATTACAACCTGCGCGCCCTCTCTAACCTCCTATGTGTACTTGGTGTTTCATCAGATTTCCACTGTTTGTCGTTGCTGTCGGACACTTAGCAAACCCGCGAACATTTAAACTGTTGGTTTGTACCGGTTTTCCTCATTGCCATTTATTTTAGCATTAAAATAATACTTTCTGTATCACGAAAATATATCTTAGATAGAGGAGGAATTGCATTCCTTCGAAGATCTGAATATCCAGATTTAATTGCATATAGAGGAATCACCGGAATCTGTAACATAAGTAAGATTCAAAACTGGAGATTCGGTTGAGTACAAAACTTATATATAGGATGAACATGTTCAAGGACGACACCTGAATACTTTCAAGAAAACGTTACAATAGCAAACTAAACTTTGCTTCAAAATGTTTCGAAAACATACATTTTGTCAAATGTATAAATAGTTACTTTAATTAAGGTGTTACAATTTATTAATGTTGGATGAAAAATGAAGTGCATAAACTCTATGTGTAGTGAATGTTCTGGAAGGTCCTTTTCATTCTGAAATAGTTGACATAACTGTAAAGTATTTAGAGGTAGAGAAAATAAGCTACACATATAGATCTTTCTAAAAGATCTAACTGTAATGTCATTAATCCTGTTAATGCTTTTCTAGCCAATCCTTGAGTTCAAAAATATAAATTTGATTACCTCGCAAAAGAACTTTCATCCAAAATCCGAACGACCGCTAATATATTACACGTCACCTGTTTGTTGATGGAAGGTAAAAAAGGTTATACTAGCAGTAAACGTTTTTCACTTGGAGCACTCATCTTGCCGCTGTCCTGAACTATAAATATATACAATAGCTCTATACCCAGCTCGGGGTATCATTTGTAAACTCCTGAGCTCTTTAGCATCTAATATCCGTTTTATGTCACAACCAATTGTGTTTATGAGAAAATTATTAAATGTATAAAAACAGTAGACACACACCTGCCTCTCACCAAGGTGACTCGGGTTCGATCCCAGGTGACCGCAAAGTGAGATTGTGGTGGACAACACTGCGCTGGAGCGGGTTTTCTCCGGGACCTCCGGTTTACCCCGCCATCTCATTCCACCGGTACCACATCTTCAACTCATTCATCATCAGTGTCACCGCCCGCGGTGGCGTATGTAGATAAAAGCGGGCGTTAAACACTACACATTACATTCACACACCTGCGATTGGACACTTGAAAGTCCGGAAACCACGCTTTCAGGCTCTATCCAGATCAGGGCTTAGCCCGCCACTGGCAGTAAAATAGGGCAAATGAGAGTAGAGGCTTGTTTAGGTGGTTAGTTTTGTAATGTGTCATTAAGCTGTGTACTGAAACTGCAGTGTTTTCATTTGGCAAAAACAAGTCTCGGTCTTTTGTACCTTTCGCCAGGGTCTATATCGTACTCACCTAGACCGCGTATATCAGAGTTGAAGTTTTGGTAGAACGGGAGTGAGAGGGTGTGGATGTAGTCTTTTAGGGTAGAAATATGTAGGTTACGATGGATTATATGGTTAGGGATGTACCATGGGGAATGTGTGGCAATACGTAGTAATCGAGACTGTAGGTCTTAAAGTCGGTGTAGGTTGCTCTTAACTAATAAAAATTCAGAGAAAGCTAAACTTGTTACCCTTATATATGCTTTTGAAAACTTTTCTTTTAAGAAACAATAATTCTTGTCGCCCGCAATGGATTTTGTACGCAATATAGCTACAAATTACTACCGCTTACAGTTAGCATATGCTTTACATCAAAGGCATTATTCTAAAGTTATGGAAAATACTATTAATAACTAAGACAAACTATAACATCTCTAGCAGTTTCCAACTACGCGTCGGCTGCAATACGCTACGTGTACTTTCTGTTTCCTGAGACTTCCACCATGTGTCACCGAGGTCGCAGAAGCACGCGGGAAATTTGAACCGGTTTGTACACAATTTTCCTTTTGATCTTTATTTTTTGTTTAAAATAACACTTTCTTTACACGTCGTGCATACTAGGTAGAGGAGATCTTGCATTCTATAAAGAAATCCATTGTACAGATTGTGTCACAAATACCTATTTTGAGATCCCTTGAATCCATAGAAAATATTATATTCACTAAAACAGAGATCTGGTTAGTCGGTTAAGTAGCAAATCTGCATATAAGTTCAGCAAGTTTAAGGAATTCCAGTGAATATTGTTCAACAAAATTTCATAGTAAGACTAAACCTAAAGTAAAGACTAAACCGCTGCCTTGATAACAGCTCATTTGCAAACTTATGAGCTGCAACATAGCAAATGAATATCACAATTATGTTATCTCATTTTTTCTGTAATTTACGTCCTCCAACGTTAGGTCATATCGGACGATGAATGAAATAGTTGAAATGATGCTCAAATGAATCCGGGATCCATGGAGCTTAGAGCTACTTGACATTCGTCTATCAGAATAAGGGAAAACCCCGGAAAAAACTGACGCAGGTAACTCACCCTAGGCGAGATTCAAAATCGAGACCTCTTGAACGTGTGCCCTCCGAGGCGGGCTATGCTTATTCTATTTATAACTTGTCATAGTTATTCATAAAATATTCAGAAAACATACAAAATAGAAATGTAAAGGTAATAATAATGGCGGCAGTTGGCGTCTGATTGAGGGTCATCACGTACGTCATACGTGTATTTGTCCTAGACGGACTTAACCACTTAATGACTGGATATGTGTGGTTTTATAGGGTAGCGTGTTTAGTTTAGGTGGATGAAAGAAGGGAGGTAGCCGTAGCTCCTCAACGTTTGCCGACTCGGCAATTTATTTAATTTAGAATACTTATCAATCTAATCGTCATGTAGGTATATCAACTTTATTGTTACCAGTTGTGCCGCATACCATGCGGGGAAGCCGGTAGATCTTGAAGCGGCATTCTCTTGGTTGGTAGCGACCTAACCAGGGCGCTTTAATTTTGAGGCAAACTCGCGTAGAATTTTGTGGCCCGGCGTCTAATGACATCTTACACATACTGGGGAGATGAGACTTCATGAAGTTACCTCACGGGAAAGCACCAGTATACAGAATAGATAGGTCTAGGACAACTATTCTGTACACGTTGAAGCTGTAGCAGTTTGGATCCTGCGGCCATGCCCAAGTTCTCGCACGCATAAAACATTATAGGAAGAATCAAACCTAAAAAAGACGCAACTTTATAGTGGTGTCGGCATCCCTGACCGCATCACGGGGTATAACGAAGCCGAGGACTCCTATGCCCGATGTGTCAACTGCTGGATGTGACCCCCAAAAGTAAAGCCCATGTCCAGCTTTACTCCCATATAGGTGTGAGATTTTGCCAACTCTATCCTTCGACCAGAATAATTAAAGGAGGGCAGATTGGCGGGAAAGCGGCGCTTGGTGAAAAGTATGGCAGGAGCCGGGAGACGAGTTGCAAATGTGCAGTGCAGACGGCAATTAGCGGTCTGTTTATCATGTGTATGGACATTTAAAATGTATCGGGTTCAAGTTGAAAACTGCTAAACGTGTAGTGATTTCAAAGCGAATTCTTTTGTTTATTTACGTGTGCAGAAACCACGTGATTGTATGGGTGTGTGTTACGTCATTCTGCTGAGACCTGAATTTTACAAGATCCTTTCTAGGGAAATAAAGAGCCTTTCGAATTTCTGCAAACTGGACTTTTAATCTTACGAACCCACATAGTAACAGTATTTCACCGCGGCATCTATCCGGCACTGCAATACGCCGCGAAACCTGGAATCAGACCTGCAAAATGACTACGAAGGCGAATATAGACGAAGTGTTCGACAGGATAACGAGTGAGACGAGAAACCATACCTAAATTCTCACACCAACAGGAGTGGGTGGTCGACGAGAACAGAATGCGGAAACTCCTTAATGTGAATCTCGTGCGTTATCATTGAGCCATGTCGCTCGCAATAGTATAACAAGGAAGGGTCTCTTCCTTTCAAAAGTATGAAATAAATCTGCGTGAATAGTTTAAAGGCAATGGTTTGGACCGAACAGTGTGCTTTACTATTGGAATTCCTTTAATATATTTGTTGTTTTCTTATGTTGGCTCTCTCTCTCTCTCTTTCTCTCTCTGAAAGTTCAGGTCTCACTTTAAGAATGTACATTTTCATTTTCTAGCTGCTTAAGCAAATGGAGAGAAACTTATGATGGAAAATATCTCTCCGTAGTTTGAGTAGAAGGGCTACCAAAAGCTGCCCCTCTTGGACTCTGAATTTGAGGAATAATATCGTTCAAGAAATTAAATGCGCCCTTCCTCGGGGCAGTGTTATTCCGGCGTTCCTTTGCCAGATGTTATGGAAGTTCAATTTACCATATTAGTAGATGTATATACTGTGTTACCCATTTTAACTTGATACCAACTTCAAAGATTTCTGCGGCTATATTAACCCACTATTGTCTAAGTAACACACATTAAGTAGCAATTCTCTTGCATCTGAGCTATTAATTACATGGCGCTGGAAACCACCCAAGAAAGTGGAAAATCATTAGAATTATAAATTTACAAGGACCAATACCTAATTTTTGTATAAGGTACGTTCCATTAACTCATATTTATTTATTATCATATTACAGAATTTTATTATTTCAGCTATGCTATCATGCTGTACCGAAACACTCTCACTGTGTGTAACTAATAAACATTTTAAGAAAATACAACATTCATGCAAAGCGAAAGACCTTGATTTGTATTCACTTCAGGGTTCTTCCATTCTCACACTCAAACATTTGTACATTCAGTATTGCGCCTGTGTACATTCGAGGTACTCATAGGTATTGAATTATAGAACACGCTGTAATTCTAGACAAGTACAGAGAACATAACTAACTATCTTTTAAAACTTTATATATTATTGTAGTTATTCCTGTCCATTATAAAGTATGACAGGTAGCGCAATCTCTGGCGTAAACATGCGGTTAAATTTAACTTTCGTATCTTCTGAGATATTTAGCCCTTCCTTGCGGAAAACCGGTACTAACGAAAATTATCTCAAGTGTAATGTATGTTTATAATAGTAAGTTAAGGTCTTACAGTCACACTACTTTCTCAATTCACTTGTCTCTCTTATTCCAACTATAACATTTGCGCTTATAGAGGTACTTTCAAAACCCATTATATTGAAGATACAATTTGTACATAGTCTGATTGTTAGAAATATTGTCCAACTTATTCTGTGTTTCAAGCATCACGCTTTTCTATGAAACTTTAAGAAAAACCGGAAGGCGGGCCGACTCTTTTCGAACATAATGATACTGGAAAATTGAAAATAAGTTCCAGTAGATGGCATGCACCAAAATGAAACTGTGGTTCCATATTGATGATATTATTAAATTACTTTAGAGTTATAAATTTCTCAGAAAGGCCTCAGTTTTAGACGGTAGTTTGGGAACACAGGGGACTGTTGCCGCCTGCAAAAGGATAATGTGTGTCATATCCGAATTTAACAGAGTGTGTGTGTCTTTGTGGTGAGGATTAAGAGGATAAGATGTTTCACAAGCAAATTTCAGTACCATAAGCAACACCATCAAGTAGTATGGCACAGGTTGGTAGAACCTTATAACTAAAAGTGCTTGTAAAATAGACACCAACTCACTTTACCAAGGTTATTGATAAATTGATTGATATAACCTCATTCAAATTTATGTGATTTTGCGAAATTCCGGAGCTGCTCTTTGAAAAGTGGTCGCTAACAGATAGGAAAGGTAAATTCGTTCCAAGATTATATACATGACTATGGGACAAGAGAAACAACAATCCCTTAGCACAACAATAGTGATATAGCTAACAAAGTCAAAGAAGAAAAAGAAAAAGAACTTGCAAAAGTTTATACTCTTATTGCTGACAACAGGTAAACATTTTCGAGGAAGTTTTCTTTAGGTTTAGTCTTACATTAAAATGTGCTTGAACACCTTTGCTGTTCATCCTTGGAGTTGCTGAACTTATATAGTCTAAATTTGGTATTCACCTAACTTTCCAGATTTGGTTTTTGCTGAATATAACGTTTTTTTTGTTTTGAATTAAGGTGATCAGAAAACAGGTATTTGTGGCACAATTTGTGCAATGAATTTCTTTATAGAATGCAAGGACTCATCTACCTACTATGTGCGACGTGTAAAGAGAGTGTTATTTTAAACCAAAAATAAAGCTCAAAGAAGAAAACTGTGTACAAACCTGCAGTACAAATTTCCTGCGTGTTTTCCACGACCACAGCGACACGCGGTGGAAATCTGAGCAAACAGTAAGTACGCGTAGCGTATTACAGGTGCGCGCAGTTTGGAATTGCTCTAGATATAACAGTTTGTCTTAGTAATTAATAGTATTTTCTATAACTTGAGAATAATAATGAGTGCTTTATGTAAAGGATATCCTAATTGTAAGCGTGAGGAGGTTGTAGCTATATTGCATACAAAATCCGTGCAGGCCGACAAGAATTATTGCGTCTTAAATGTAAAGTCTACAAAAGCATATATCAGAGGAACGAGTTTAGCCTGTACTGTTTTTGTACACTTTTTAATTTTCTCAATACTTTGTAAGTACCCTTTGTTGTGATATAAAACCGACATTAGCTGCGAAAGAGCTCAGATTTCCACAAGTGATACCCCGATCTTGGTATAGAGCAGCTGTATACATTTAAGGTTCAGGTCAGCGGCGGCGAGATTAGTATCTTAGTGTAAAAGTTTTACCGCTGGTGTGAACTTTTGTTTCTTCCTTCCATCAACAAACAGGTGACGTGAAATGCATTGGCGGTAGTTCGGATTTTGGATGAATGCTGTTTTACGAGGAAATCAAATTTAGATTTTTGAGCTCAAGGGTTGGCTAGGAAAGCACTAACAGGATTAATGACACTACGGTTAGATCTTTTAACAAGATACTTGTGTAGCATATTTTGTCTACCTCTTATAGATTACAGTTATGTGAACTATATCAGAATAAAAAGGACCTCTGAGAACAATCACTACAGACACAACTTATGTATTTGGGTTTTCATAAAAAATTATAAAGAGTTAGCACATTAATTAAAGTCATTAGATCTATTTTTTACAAAATTAAAAATTTTCAAGTAAAGTGTAGTTTGCAATTATGACATTTTCTTGAAAATGTTCACATGTCATCCTTTAATATAATTATCCCACATACAAGTTTGGTGCTTAACCGACCTGCAGTTTTGAATCTTATTTATATTCCAGATTCAGGTGGTTCCAATATATACAATTAAATCTGGACATTTAAATCTTCGATGGAATGCAATTCTTCCTCTATCTAAGATGCATGTTCGTGGTACTGAAACTATTATAATAGCTAAAATAAATCGCAATGAAGAAAACCGGTAAAAATCGGCAGTTCAAATGTCCGCGTGTTTACTAAGTGACTGCCACCACAACGACACACACTGGAAATCTGATGAAACTCTAAGTACACATAGGAAGTTCCAGTTGGGCCGCAGGTTTTAAGAGCAATGTAAATCGTAATGTATATTGTATATTAGGAATAGTTTGCAAGCGTTAGAATAGTAGTGCTCCGTTTTAATGCTAAACACGTGGTGAATATGAGCAGTAGTATTTGGAGCTGTATTGTATATAAAAATCAAAGTAGATCAAGAAAACTTGTGATTTGGTAGAAAAATCTACGAACATTTGTATAGGTGTAACAGATTCTGCTATTATTACTATCTGTTCATTTATATTCGGGTCGATTTGTGAATATTTTATGAATATCTGTGACAAGTTTTAATAGAGTAAGCATAATTGTGATATTCATTTGCTACGGTGTAGCTCGTGCCTCTCCAAATAAGGTGTCATCAAGGCAGTTGTTTATCACTGTTCTCGAGTCCAACACAATCCGAACAACTTCCATTCGGGAGGGGCTCGTCTCTGCTACCAGGCTTGATCTACTGTACCTATTTACCCAGTGGGGCATTCCGGGAGAAAAGATGAGACGAGAGGAAACTGAGGTCAGCTGACCCAAGAGCCACGACAGTTCAGACGGCAGGGTCCTCTCATTCTACTTGGATGGAAACCTCCCTCGGTAGGCCAGGACAGCGTACACTCCGCCTAATGTGGCTCGGAAGCGCTCCTAGTAACCGACTCAGAGACCAGCAACCGTCCTACCGGAGGAGGAAGTGGTTTACTATGAGAATATCTTCCTGCCATGCAGCGCTAAGACATCCGTCGGCACTTCTATTCTGAAAGAAGAAACAAGTTTGACTATGACTTTCAGTTTCTGAGAGCCAACAGATTTATCCTCACGGAAATGTGTAAACTAAAGTATTGTATGGTATATAACATATGTTTGTAAGTAACTTGATATATTTACAGTCACACTGCATTCTCAAATCACTCATTCACTATGCCTTATCTTTCAAAATAAACCAAATTTAACACACCCTTTTACAGAAGTAGTTGCGGTGTCCATTTCTTTGCACGCCCAACAGGTATACAGGATATATTAGATGACCCAGCGTCGTCTTTTCCACCACAAATATCATTTCGTGGTCGCCTGGAATCGAACCCGGATTGTCTTTTTGACAGTTGAGTGGCGTCACCAATTAACGACGGCGCGGCAGTAATCTGAATCAATGCACAATATATTACTGAAGGAGAACGGTTTTAAAATATTTGTTTACAATTATGTGTAGAGGAAATTATTAACTAAACATATTTTCAGACGCTCCAATGCCTGATCTGACCACTGATGTCGATTCCACTTATTTAACTTTAGTTTGTCGTAACCAAACCGCCTTGGAGATACAGTAATCTATTGTTTTTGAAATATACAACGCTCTATTTTCCGCAGCGGCGAAAAGCTTTTGTTTGGTATTTTTATTGCTACTGAGAGAAAACATATTTCCCAGCAGAGAATCGGTAACTGATATATTGTCTCTCCGGAGTAGGTTTAATTTTAGTCTATTCCACATATTAACTTTAGTTTTTCAAAACTCAACTCTTTAGCAGTTGCGTTTGTTATTTGCTTTTGTGATAGGCAACGGTCCGTTGTCTGAACTAAAGCAATGTTAACTTTTGGAGCCTTTCATATGTTTTTTCAAAAGTGCGTAAAAGGACATTTACGTATCAATCGACAGTCACGCTACTCGTATCGCCTAAATATATAGTAGCAGTATGAATCTTGCTTCAAACAATTTATAAATAATTATAGGTAATTTAAATCAGTGCATTTCCCTTGGAGAGAATAGGTAAGTGAAATATTGTCTCACATTAAGGAACAGCTTTAATTTAGGATTACTGTGGAGCTGATGCGACGGAGCGACTAGTCTTGACCTCGTGTACCTATGCCCCAAATGGGGCATTCCAGTCAGTAAGGACGAGGAAACAGAGGATGGCCGCCCCAAGGTACGAGGACAGAACAGAGGGCATAGTCCTTGCATTTTTACTTAAATGGTAACCTCCTCAGTTACAACAACCCTCCCTCCAAGGACAACAGACAATCCTTCCGTACAAATATTGAAGATGAAACGGAGGGACAGAAATATCGGGAGATGTAATTAACAACTCTAGCATTCGCCAGGGAGAACCCCCGAAATAACCCATGCGTTAGGTAAGTCGGCCACGGCAATCGAACCCGAACCTCGTGAATGCAGACCACAGATAAAACCTCCTGACACATTGCGCTAAATATCTCGTATCTGAAATATGTTTATAAGTAACCTAAGTTTCTACGATCACACTACATCCTCGAATAATTGCTCCACATTCCAGACTTAACATACAGGTTTAAGGAAGTAATTATAATCCGCTGTGGATAAAACTTAGGCATACTCACATGTGTAAAAAATTTGGTCGGCTCTTGGCATCCTTTAAGTTCGATGCTGAGCCTTTGCATTCACTAGAAAATCAAGAATGGGGAGTAGCATTTTCAAGATATAACCATATTCTAAAATTAATACTAATAGCAGAGAACATATCCAAATTATTTAATGAGATAACATAAGCTTATATAATGTAGACTGCTTTATTATATTTTATGAGCAACAGTTGAAAGAAGTCTGAAAAAGTTAGTCAGAATAAGCTACCTCACAGACCTTTCCCAAAATATTCAAGCTACACGTTTCCTTATGGAGATATACAGAATATACACTATCATGGCCAGATCGCTAGATATAATGTACACAGTTAAGGAAAGCGCAAAATGGATCTCTTCTGGAGGTAGAAATCACATTTTAAGTCTTACTGTTAACTCTTATACTCTGCTGCAATATTTCGCTCTATTATTTAAAGCTTACTTACTTCTAGCTAGTAAGGAGAAAGGCTGTGTTCCACACGAAATTTCGACCCCGAGAAGTAGCAGAAACCTACTTTTGAAAATATCTTAAGAAATAAACCCGTTTTCTGCAAAATCTCATTGTGGGGGTATCTGTGGGTTGTGAATAGCGTAATTACAAAGTGAAATCAAACTTTGTTTATAGATTTATAGTCATTGGCCCTAAATATACATCTAACATTTCATTTGTCATTATTATATGCAAGTGCCATTTGAAAATCAGCAGTATAATCAGGAAATGGAAATCCCATATATCTCACCAGCAGACCAGCAGACCAGCAGAAGAGTCGAGTCGTCCAGGTTTTCCTGGACGGAGTGTATGCTGCCCAGCACCTAGCCGCTTCTAGCGTCTTTATCTGGGCAGTGTAGAAGAATTTTTAATGTCACAGGCGATTGTTTTGGGCAGTGGATATGTCTAGCCTTGGTGAGCGCCGTCGCCCCGTGAAGGGGGGATGCGCCAATGCTGGCTGCGCACTTCCGCCTACTGGGAGGCTTCTGAGCACAGTCCGCTAAACAGGCTAGAGGGAAAGGATCTGTGTTATTGTATAAGGTATTTCCAAGCCCATTACTGGGCTTAGGAAGTTGGAGTCAGGGGAATGTGGCCCTGTTTAGTGCTAGGTACCCAAGGCATCTTTGGGTAGCCGATAGCTTGGTCTCCGGCGAGGAACCCTATGGTCGTAACGGCCTAGGGTATTTACCAGTATGTTGGGGTGGGAGTCCAGCTTATCGTAGATGGTGCAGGATCTCTCCCGCACCACGTCGACGATATACGGGACTCCAGAGTGAGTATGTAGGATGTGGGACGGAAATCTCCGCCCGGTATCGTAGATCATGCGCAATGCCCTGTTCTGGACGTACTGGAGTCTGCGAATATTGGTTGGAGCCGCTGATCCCCAGACTTCGCAGCCGTACAGAATCAGGGGCGGTATGATCGCCCGATACAGGCGTAGTTTGAGGTGAGTAGGCATGGTGGACTTGAAAATGGAGTATAGCTGAGTTAACGCTGCATGCCCTTGTCCGGCTTTGACCCGAATATGAGGTGCGTAGGTGAGTCCGCGATATAAACTACAATCTTTTATATATACATTTTGTAGTGCTTCCATTCTCACGCACGACTACTTATCTCTCCGGCATGTGTATGTATACGCCCTTAGCTGTCCTCAATTTTCACGAACTGAAACATACTTAAATCTATGCTAAACCTAACGAACACAGTTACATATCTTATAAAACTTCTTTGATAATTGCAATTCGTCTTTTCTGGTATACGATATTATCGGTGGTGCCATCTGTGGACAGCAACTGGAACTTCTGTTGTTTCTGAGCCAACATGTTTTCCTGGCAGATAACTGTATACTAAAATATTGTCTGGTATGTGAGTAACTTAACGTATTTGATATCACATTACAATCTCAAATCACTCATTCACAACGATTTATCTTCCCAACTATTCCAAATTTAGCATACCACTTCACAGAAGTAGTCTCACTGCCGATTTCGTTGAAATTGCTACAAGGATAGAGGATATTTAAAAGTTCGCACACTACAGTTCTCCTCTCTGGATACAAAATAATAAGTCACGTCATGTTCATCAGAGCTAACAGTTATCGGCAAATATAACAAGACAAACAAAATGGCAGTACTGTATCTTAACTCTGAAAATCGTGATTTTATAATTTCGTTCAACTTGTCTATACCTATGGTGACGTTCTTTAGGCGCGTCGCTAGTTCTTTGTGGCATGACAAAAGTGGGTTCGAGCATGAGTATGTGGCAGGTAAAAGGAAAAGCAGAAAGCATATCAGAAAGTAGAAAATTATGAGTGTAAAGGAATACTTCCAGTCATAATTACTTGTACCTCAAAGCATGTTTAAAGGAATATTAAGAGTTAATGTTTCTATCCTCTTAGAGCAATCAGATTGGGTTAAACAGACAGTAGTACAAGAAGGGTAATTTAAGGATTAGAGTTTACTGTAGAAAATCAATACATTGGCTGCTTTCACGTACAAGTGATAGTTCGCTGTACGGAAGGTGCAGTTTGCATATATCTTAAATTTCCATAACCATTTGCTTTGATCAAGTTGTATACGAAATCGCTAAGGAAATGATTCTTAAGTGCAACAGTAATTGAGATGTTTAAGGAGTTGGAAAGCCCCACTAGAATCACAAATTACACTAAAAATTGTCCAACCTGCTGATGATATTTAGTGATTATAACCCGATGAACTCGTAAATGTGAGAGAGTGTATTGCTAAGCGGTATAATACAAGGGGCGTCCGGAAAGTAAGTTCTGTTTCAATTTATCTCCGCTGCAGCTCTGCGATCGCAGTTCCGCACATGCACGGTAGACGCTCTGTATCACGGAGAAGAAACGTGCGCCTTGTGAGATCGTTGTCAGCTACGTACGCTTTGTTGTGCTTGTTTACAATGTCAGTGATGATTGAAAATCCCGCCGCTTGTGAAATCAGAGATGTGATTCGTTTTCTGAAATCTAGGAAAGTGAAACCAACTGAAATTTATCGGCAAATTTACCATGTCAAAAGGTGTTGTGTTTCTTCACGAAACGTACGACCACACACTCGCAAATGCGACGAAAAACATCCTATAGGGATTTGACTGGTTCGTGTTGGAACACCCCTATACAGCCCTGACTTACCTCCAAGCGACTTTCATCTGTTTTTGCATCTTAAATCCTTCCTTGGCGGTCAACACTTCAACAATAACGAAGAGGTGAAAGAAAATGTTGCCAACTGGTTGAAGACACAGGCGGCAATCTTCTATGAAGAAGGCATACAAAAACTTGTGCCTTGCTATGACAAATGCCTGCAAAATTTCGTAAGTTATGTAGAAAAATAGTTTAAAAGTTGTAGCACTTCGTGCAATAAATTTTTTTTTCTATTTGTACACAATTTAATTTTATTACCAAACAGAGCTTCCTTTCTGGACGTACCTCATAATATAAGGTTTTCAGTATCGCTGCTAAATAATCTTGCAACGTAAATACTGCACATACATGAAATCGTAGAAAGCTAAGTCAATGACTGTTCTACAGGTTCTTATCAAAATAATTTTGATTTTTCTGGAAAGTGTAAGTCAATCTTTTTGCGTAAGATAACATTTCAGCAAAAAACATTGATTTTATTTTAGAGAATATAAAATAATAGTACAACAACATACCGTATTATATAATGTCATTAATAAGAGGCCATATTTTCTGGCTTATAGGAAATCGAACCTAAACGGGATATATCATTATAAACTAGTTTCATAAGAATTGGGTATTTTTGTGACGCAGACACACATATTACAATGTTGCTTCCTGTCGTCATCTAATGCTTCAAAATGGAAAATTACAATAAAATACTATATATTAACAACAGCATCCTTGCTGCGTTCCACGCAATACGTTAACACTAGAGGATTTGTCCTCCTGCTGCCTCCGTAGTCAACGTCATACTTCGGTCGATCTCTCTATTATTCTATATCGCTATATCTGCCTCCACGGTTTCCCTTATCATCTCTCTCTCTCCCTCTCTCTCTTCCTCTGTCATATACCCTTTCCGTTCGTTTTCAGCTACCATCTGTTTATACAAGTATGATGTAAAGTGAGGTTTTTAAAACAGCTTCTTCTGATGGCAACTGGCTTATGTACACGAGTGGTAGAGTTGAAAAACTTTTATACTCCTTTAGACACTCAACTAAATTGGGTTTTCTGGATATCAAGGCTTCTGTGCAATTTCAATGTTACGTCATTTTAATGCAACACTGAGAAACGAAGAAGAACAGCACATCTGATTTATTGTTGTTCATTCCTTTTTCTCCGACGTACCAAACGAGATGTCTCTATGATAATTTCTGAGGTTGGTACTAGGAAGGTACCAGAATTGCATCTTGGGACCGGCCATTCCGATAATGTATTTTACGTAGTCCTACCTGGTTGCCTAGATGAATGATAGGATAATTTTTCTTTTATCTTAAATTTTATTTTATCCTTTTCCTATCATTTCAGGTCAAGTTGGAGCCTATGGTCAGTCTCTGACAGATTGGGGCCTCTACTGAGTCGCCTAACGTGGTCCCAGTTCGCCTCCTGTCACCCAAGCTCTAGGACTCTGCCCACCCGATCTGGTTTTCGCCGCAGTCACGCAACCGTGGTTTTACTGTATCTGTACAATACACACAAACACCCAGGCCTAAGGAGGGATTTGAAAAAGCGACCCTCCAGACTGCGGAGCGTTAAACATACACTCAGATCAATGACTGGTAACACTAAGCTCTATGTACCCTGTACTCACTTGAGTATTAATTCATTCATTGTTCGATATGACTTAATGCTGGAGGATGTCCCTCATTCCGAAAGATGAATGACTGGTGACTCTAAGCTCTATGTACCCTGTTCTCATTTGAACTTAATGCTAGAGGTTTTATTTTATTCTGAGGGACGAATGTCTGGTAACACTAAGCTCTATGTACCCTGTTCCCATTTGAACATGATTTCTTCCATCGTCCGATGTGACTTAATGCTAGAGGCTTTATTTTATTCTGAAGGATGAATGATTGTTATCTCTACGCTCTATATACCCTTTACTCATTTGAACATTATTTCCTTCATCATCCGATGTAACTTGTTTCTTCCCTGCTGGTGGTTTTCCCTTACCATGAAACATGAACGGCTGGTAACTCCTACCTTTATGTGTCCTGTACTCATATAGACATTTCATTCATCATCCGATATGACTTATCATTGGAGTTTTCCTCTTATCCTTAAAGATGAATGTCTGGTCACATCAAGCTCTATGTACGCTGTACTCATTTGAACAATATTTCATTCATCGACCGATATGACATAATGCTGGAGGTGTTCCTTTATTCTGAAAGATCAATGACTTGTAACACTATGCTCCATGTACCCTGTACTCATTTGAACATTATTTCAATCATTGTCCGAGATGACTTAATGCTGGAGGTTTTTCCTTCATTGTGAAAGATGAATGACTTGTGACTCTAAGCTCTATGTACCCTGTTCTCATTTGAACATGATTACATCCATCGTACGATAGTTTTTAATGCTGGTGGTTTTCCTTTATTCTGAAAGATCAATGACTTTTAAGTCTAAGCTCTAAGTACCCTGTAGTCATTTGAACATTATTTCCTTCATCGTCCAATATTACTTAATTCTGGAGGTTTTCTCCTATCCTGAAAGATTAATATCTGGTAACTATAAGCTCTATGTAACCTGGACACATCTGCATCTTTTCATTCATCGTCCGATATGACTTTATGCTAGAGGGTTTCCTTTAGTCTTAAAGATCAACGACTGCTAACCCTAAACTCTATGTACCCTGTACTAGAACGCTATTCTTTCATCGTCAGGTATGAACTAACTGGAAGCCTACTTTTATCCTAAAAGGTGTATGTCTGGTTATTCTAATCCCCATGTACCCTGTACTCATTTGAAGGATATTTCATTCGACCCCCGATATGCCTTTATGCTAGCCGTTTTCCATTGTTCTCAATGACTGCTAACACTAAGCTTTATGTACCCTGTACTCATTTGAACACCAATCCATTCATCCTCGGATATGACTAAATGCTGGATGATTTCCTTTATTCTGAAAGATGAACGTTTGTTGACTCTAAGACCTATGTATCCTGTACTCATTTGAACATCAATCCATCATCGTCGGATATGACTTGACCTTGAAGGATTTACCTTATACTGAAAGATGACTGTTTGGTTACTCTAAGATAAGACTAAATGCTAGAGGTTTTCCCTTATGCTGATAGTTGAATGTCTTGTAAATATAAGCTATACGTAACTTGGACTCATTTCTGCATCTATTCATTCATCGTACGATATGACTTAACTTTGGATATTTTACCTAAACCTGAAAGATGAACGTCAGGTAACTGTAAGCTCAATGTAACCAGTACTCATTTAGACAACATGTCGTTCAACATCTGATATGACATAACACAGGAGGCTGCCTCTTTTTCTTAAAGGTAAATGTCTGGTCGCTTAAAGCTCTCTGTACACTATTTCAATCATCCCATGACAAGACCTATCTTAGGGCTGGAGGTTTTAATTTATTCTGAAAGATGATTAATCTGTTACCCTAAGCTCTATGAACCCCCTTCACATTAGAACATGACTTCATGCATTGTCCGTTATGACATAATGCTGGAGGCTTTTCTTTAATCTGAAAGATGAGTGAATGGTATATCTAAGCTCTATATATCATGTACCCATTTCAACATTATTTCATTCATCGTCCGATATGACTTTATGCTGGAGGTTTGTCCTTCCATCTGAAAGATGAATGACTTGTAACTCTAAGCTCTATGTACCCTGTACTCTTTTGAACATTATCTCTTTCATCAACCGATATTGCTTAATGCTGGAGGTTTTTCCATACTCTGAAAGACGAATGTCTGGTAACAATAAGCTCTATGTAACTTGGACTCATTTCTGCATTACTCCATTCATCGTCCGATATAACTTTATGCTGGAAGGTTTCCCTCATTCTGCAGTTGAAAGACCTGGAACTCTAAGCTCTATGTACCCTGTACTCATTTAACGTGATTTCTTTCTTCCTCCGATATTACTTAATGCGGGAGGTTTCCCCATATCCTGAAAGATGAATGTCTGGTATCTATAAGCTCTAAATAACTTGGTTTCATTTCTGCATCATTTCATTCATCCGTCCGATATGACTTAACTTTGGAGGTTGTACCTAATCCTGAAAGATGATCGTCTGGTAACTCAGCTTTATGTACACTGTTCTCATTTAGACAACATTTCATTCTTCTTCCCATATGACTTAGCACTGGAGGTTTTCGCTTCTCCTGAAAAATGAATGTTAGGTAAACCTAAGCTCTATGTACACCTTAGTCATTTGAAAATTATTTCGTTCATCGTCCGATATAACTTAATGCTGAAGGTTTATCCTTCATTCTGTAAGATGGGTGACTTGTAGCTCTAAGCTCTTTGTACCCTTTACTCATTTGAACCTGATTTATTTTATCGTCCGATATTACTTACCGCTGGAAGTTTCCTTTAATCCTGAAAAGTTAATGTCTGGTAGCCATAAGCTCTATGTAACCTGGACACATTTCTGCATCATTTCACTCATCTTCCGAGTTGAATTAACGTTGGAGGTTGTAGCTAATCCTGAAAAATGAACCACTGGCCACTGTAAGCTCTATGTCTCCTGTACTTATTTATACCGCATTTCATTCATCATCCGATATGACTTAATTCTGAACGTTTTTCCCTATCCTGAAGGATAAATGTCTGGCAACAGTTAGCTCTATGTAGCTTGGACTTATTTATACCACATTTCATCCATCATCCAGTAGTACTTAATTGTGAACGTTTTCCTTTATCCTGAGGGATAAATGTCTGGCAACAACTAGCTCTATGTAGCCTGGACTTATTTAGACAACTTTTCACCTTTCGTCCGATATGTATTTAATATTGGAGGTTTTCGCTTATACTGAAAGATATATGACAAGTGGCTTACAGCTCTAAGTACCCTGTACTCATTTTAAATTTATTTCATTCATTGTCCGATATGACTTAATATTGGAGGTTTTCCTTTTTTCTGAAAAATTAATGTAAGATAACGCTAACCTCTATGTACCCTGAACTCATTTTCACGTTGTTTCCGTTATCGTCCGTTATCATTTGATCCTAGAGGTTTTCCTTCGTTCTGAAGATCAGTTACTGGTGACATTAAGTTCTATGTACCTGTACTCATTTGAACAATATTTCATTTATCGTCCAATATGATAATAGGCTGCAGGATTTGCTTTATTCTATTAGGTCAATGACTGCTAACTCTAAGCACTACGTACCCTATACTCATTTGAATATTATTTCTGACATCGTCGGATATAACTAAAGGCTGGAAGCTTTCCTTTATCCTGAAAGGTGAATGTCTGGTAACTATCAGCTCTATGTAATCTGGACGCATTTCTGCCTCATTCCATTCATCGTCCGACATGATATTTCGTTAGGGATATTATCTTATTCTGAAGCAGAATCTCTAACAACTCTCAGCTATATGTATCCTGTTCTCATTTAGACAACATTTCATTCATCGTGCAATATGACTTAATATTGCAGGTTTTCGCCTATCCCAAAGATGAACTTCTGGTAAATCTAAGTTCTATGTGCTCTGTGCTCATTTAGACTTTTCATTCTTTGTCCGATATAACCCAACATTGGAGGTTCTCCTTTATTCTGAAAGATCAACGACAGGTACCTCTAAGCTCTACGTAGCAAGTACTTATTTGAATATTACTTCATTCATTGTTCGATATGACTTAATGCTGGAGAATGTCCCTCATTCCGAAAGATGAATGAGTGGTAACTCTAAGCTCTATGTATCCTGTACTCATTTGAACATTATTTCCTTCATCGCCCAATGTAACTTGTTTCTTCTCTGCTGGTGGTTTTCCCTTACCCTGAAACATAATGGGCTGGTAACTCCTAGCTTTATGCCTGCTATACTCATTTAGACAACATTTCATTCATCATCCGATATGACTTATTATTGGAGTTTTCCTCTTATCCTTAAAGTTGAATGTCTGGTGACCTTAAGCTCTATGTACCCTGTGCTCATTTGAACATGATTTCTTCCATCGTCCGATATGACTTAATGCTAGACGTTTTCGTTTATTCTGAAGGATGAATGACTGGTAACTCTAAGCTCTATGTACCCTGTACTCATTTGAACATTATTTCCTTCATCGTCCGATGTAACTTGTTTCTTCCCTGCTGGTGGTTTTCCCTTACCCTGAAACATAATGGGCTGGTAACTCCTAGCTTTATGTATCCTGTACTCATTTAGACAACATTTCATTCATCATCGGATATGACTTAACATTGGAGTTTTCCTCTTATCCTTATAAGTTGAATGTCTGGTCACTTGAAGCTCTATGTACCCTGTACTCCTTTGAACATTATTTCACTCATTGCCCGATATGACATAATGCTGGAGGTTTTCCTTTATTCTTAAAGATCAATGACTTGTAACACTATGCTCTATGTAACCTGTACTCATTTGAACATTATTTCAGTCACTGTCCGAGGTAACTTAATGCTAGAGGTTTTTCCTTCATTTTGAAATTTGAATGACTTTCGACCCTAAGCTCTATGTACCCTGTTCTCATTTGAACATTATTACATCCATCCTTCGATATGATTTAATGCTGGTAGTTTTCCTTCATTCTGAAAGATCAATGACTCGTAACTCTAAGCTCTGTGTACCCTGTAGTCATTGGAACATGATTTCTTTCATCGTCCAATATTACTTATTACTGGAGGTTTTCCCTTATTCTGAAAGATGAAAGTCCGATAACTATAAGCTCTATGTAATCTGGAATCATTTCTGCATCATTTCATCCATCGTCCGATGTGACTTCACGTTGGGAATATTACCTTATCCTGAAAGATGAAGGTCTGTTAGCTCTGAGCTATATGTATCCTGTTCTTATTTAGACAACATTCCATTCATCGTCCGTTATGACTTAACATTGGAGGTTTTCACCTATCTTGAAAGATGAAGGTCATATAAATCTAAGCTCTATGTACCCTGTACTCATTTAGGCAACATTTCGTTCATCGGCCCATATAACCTAACATTGGAGGATTTCCTTTAATCTGAAAGAGGAATGACTGGTATCTCTAAGGTATGTGTACTATGTTCTCATTTGAACATTATTTCATTTATCGTCCGATATGACTTAATGCTGGAGGTTTGCTTAGTTCCGAAAGATGAACGTCTGGTATATCTAAGCTTTATGTACCCTCTTTTCATTGAGACAACATTTCATTCATCGTCCTATACGACTTAATGGTGGAGGTTTGCCTTTACTCTGAAATATCAATGACTGGTAAATCTAAGCTCTATGTACCCTGTACTCACTGAACGTCATTTCTTTCATCATCCGATATGATTTAAAATTGGAGGTTTCCTTTACTCTGAGAGATCAATGACCGGTAACTCTAAGCTCTATGTACCCTGTACTCATTTAATCATTTTTTCATTCATCGTCAAATATGACCTTATCCTCGAGGTTTTCTTTAATTATGAAAATGAATGTCTGGTAACTCTAAACTCTATATACCCTGTACTAATTTGAACATTTTTTCATTCCTCGTCCGATATGACTTAATCCTGGAAGTTTTCTCTTATTCTGCCTGTACTCATTTGAACATCATTTCATTAACTGTCTGGTAAACCAAAGCTTTAAAGACCCTTTACTCTTTTATTTACAATTCATTCATCGTCCAATAACACTGTAAATTTGATGCCTGGTAGCTCTTAGCTCTGTGGTCATTTTACTAATTTTTGCATCAATTCTATCTGCTCCATGGCTGAGTGTTTAAAGCGCTTGCGTCTCACCACGGCGGCTCGGGTTTGATCGTAGGTAACCGCAAAGTGAGGTATGTTAAGGACAATATGGCGGTGGGACGAGCTTTCTCCAGGTCTTCCGGATTTTTCGCAGTCGTAAATGCCCTTAGCTCCATCGTCAACTTTCCTATTGGGATGATCATCTATCCTGGTTCTCTATCATATCCAAAGCTTTGGTTCCTCAACTGCTAAGGTGTGAGATGGTGTGTTGTCTTGGTGAAACAGGATTTTCTTTTTTCCAAAAATGTGTTCGTTTATCCGCAAGTTCTGCCTTCAGCTTCTCAGGTAGGGATGCGTAGTATGCTCCCGAAATGGGTTTTCCTTTTTGAAGATAATCAATTAAAATAACTCCTTGACTATCCCCCTCCCCCCAAAAAACATTCACCATCACTTTCCCAGCCGAAAAAACAGTTATAGCTTTCTTTAGTCGGTTCTCCCTTTGCTGTACACTCTTTGGACTGTAGTTTTGTTTCGGGAGTATAATGTTGTATCCAAGTCTAACGTGAGCAAAAGCGGCACCCAAAGCGCGGATATCTTCTCATGTCTAAATGTTGATTTAATATGCGACAGACACGTTCTTGTGACATGTTCATGGCCTCTTCTATCTCTCTCACTTAAATTCGGCGGTCGTCTAGCACCATTTGGTGAAAATATGCGATGTTTTCGTCGGTAGTTGCAGTGTTTGGACGTCGCGAACGGCCACATTTAAATTCAGCTACCCAAAATTTCACTGTGGGAATTGATTGTACAGAGTCCCCGTACATATAATTCAATTCATCTTTTATTTGCGTGAGCGTATTGCCTTTCAGAAACAATTATTTAATAACGGCTCGATTATGGATATTATCCATTTTCATAAATCACTCACCGCAACTCACTTAAGCGACTGTTACATAAACATTGGAGCGTTTAAAACGGCAGAAACTTTGGCGAATTACTGTCAACAGATGAACAACGAAATTCGTTAGCTTATATTTACAAGTGCTGCCATCTTCATGTTGAGGTCGGAAACTTTTCAGACAACCGTCGTACCTCCAGAAGCTAGCGCCAAACTTTGGACTCCAAAGCTCTCATATTCGCGTTTGGCGATTAAACAAAAAAGAAAGAAAGAAAAAGAGAGACGGAGAGAGAGGGAGAGAGAGAGATTGAATTTTCGCACTGCACAGGAAAAGAAACGGAATAGATATGAAGTCATTTGATGGGAAATTATTTATTTTATTGAAAATTATAGTAGTCTTTATGACAAAATGCGTAAATCCTACACAGATAATTTACTGAAGGGAAATATTTGCACGTAAATTGCGTATGAACCAAAATGTGAAGCTAGGCTTCAGCTGTTTATATCATTTATACCAGATATTTTTTCGACTATAAGGTCAGATAGATTATGGAATATTTTGCTTTATTTATATATAGAAAAGCCATAATATAATTATTATGATATTATTTGCATCACTTGTCATTGCAGTTTGGAAAGTACTGTTACGTATGGATATTTCTAAGTGCTAAATATTTCAGGAAGTTTCGAAAAAGAGTAGTTTCTTGAATTGTTAATTGTATAGTAGAAATTTAATTAAAAAACATACACTGTAATATTTTAAAAATGTTTCACATTATTGATAAGGTAATTATTATTACATGTTGATGTTGACGTCACAATGTCATTGTCAGTGGCTAAGCGAATTAGCCGCTCATGATAATCTCGTGAAAATAAACAATTTACGACAAATACTTTATTTTGAGAAATGAACTATTTTTGGGATATTCCTGGCTATTTGTCTGAATTTTCCAATTGTTATTTTTTTTTTTCTCGAATTTGAAGTCATTCGTATTTTTAGCACTTGGCCGTGTAAACATAAATTTATTTGGAAAATTATCATACACTAACGCACTCTTTAAATTTTGACTATGTCTTAAAGCCTGCTACGTTCTCATATTTCCTTGTACCTTCAAAAAATTTAGCAATAAGTTAATTTTTCCAATCTTTTTCTTTAAGTAAGGTCCTCCAACGTTATGTTATATGACTTAAATGGTTGAAATGATGTTCAAATGAGTTCAGAACCTATAGAGGTCAGAGTTACCCGACATTCTTGCAAAACGAGGGAGAACGCCTATGAAAGTCTTATCCAGAAAAACTCCAGATTCGAACTCAGTACCTCTTGAATCTATGGCAGAAATCCATAGCAGTAAAAGTAACATATACTTTAGATGACATATACAAAATTATTTGTGTATTCTTTCAACTTCACGCCAAAAATGATTGAATATTGATACATAGATAAATAGTAAATATTTCTAAAATGAAACAAAAGGGAAGTCATAGTCGCTACATGGGCTGGTGCCACTTTATACTCCGTGGCCTAGATTCGCATTTCGCGCCAAGATCTAAGTTTTCTTGGTTGCGAGGATTGTGAGCGGCACACACGCACCGTGAGGTTAACCCTGTAGCTTCGGACTTCCCCGGTAAGCTGAACGACAACTGCTCGTGTATATGTTACATGGTGTGCGGAATGTATCCCTGAGAGTTTCCGCTGTTCGAGTATTACAAATTAATGCTTATGTGATTTTATACGAATGTTGCACTGTTCAATTACACTAATAATTTAAAAACGTTTGGTAAGTTAATATTGAGGGCTTATATAAACAAGGACAATATCAAGGAGTACAGAATCAAATTTTTCAGGAAAAAATGTGTGTAGGCCGGTCCTTAAAGTACTTACAGAAACAGTAAGTCTCCATTAAGGTAGTTATCTCATGTGTATATAACGACTGCTAGTAGTTTATCGGAATAAATACGAGTCTGTTGGAGAATTTATGCCAATCTGTTATGTTGCCATTGCACCTCAGTGGTTAATAGGAACTAGACGAAGTCCGGAAGATCCATGGTTCAAATCCCCGCTATTACACTAAATTTTCTCAGTCCTCACTCAAGCTATCCAAACTTTAGCAATGTGTGTGAACAGCATAACTCAAAGGAGTGAAATCTAGATTGCATTCCAAATTGCAGCGTCTTCCATAGACGTGACACGAAGGTTATGAAAGAAAATACGCGTCCCCAACTTTGCTTTATATGGGATACTCTTCGAAGAAATTTTATATTCTCAAAATTTATCACGGACTTTATTAAATTTCAGCATGTTTAAGGCAAGGCTACGCTAAAAGTTACAACTTCCGAGTTAAAATTAAAATTAGTTAAAGTTACCGTGTATGAATCTCGGTCAGGGTGAGTTACGTTGATAAGGTTTTTCCGGGGTTTTCCCTTATCCTTCAAGACGAATGTCGGGTTACTCTAAGCTCCGTGGACCTCGGATTCATTTGAGCATCATTTCACCCATTTCATTCATCGTCCGATATGACTTAACGTTGGAGGACGTAAACTACAAAACAATATATATATATATATGTATATATATATATATATATATATATATATATATATATATATAACTTCTATAACAATAAACCTATCACTATGAAATTTTAGTCACATAATTAGAGTATTATTATAAACTTGGATGCACATTATTATGTTGCTACACCAAATAGCTCAATAATAAATAATTAATGTTTTGGAAAATAATGTAAAAATTAAAAATGTCCTACCCGTCAAAAAATGTGAGCTTTAAAGTTGAATATTTGTTTTTGGCTAGTGCAGAGCAATTTTAAAAGACCCACATTCATATTTTTTGGAATACTATTGTAGAATTTCTTATAAAATATTTTCTTCCTGCTAGCTCTCAAAATTTTGAAAATATTAACTTATTTTTTTACTTAACACCATATAATTTTCAAAACATAAGCATTAACAAAAATGGGAATGTGAAGTTTCTTATTTACATATTACGGACCTATCCTCGAAATTTCACCAACTTAAATGGAAAACTTTGACATGTGTGGCATTTTGTATACTGAAAAGAGTTAGAAAAAAAGTTTCTCAGAAAATGAATTTTTAAGTCATGATTGTTACTTTTAACGATTGTTAAAGATTTATTTAAATTGTTATGTGATGGCCATAATGGTCCAAATGATAAAAATAGTATGCCATCTATTACTACAAACACTAAGCTACCAAAAATGATAAAAAATAAAATTCTATGATTTTCAACATTTTGGGGGAATTTTCAGTGTAACCTTGCCTTAAGATATTTTCTTAACAAATGTGTCGAATTTACCATCTGAAGTCCTCTTCATTCTGAATGACTTTTGTATACACTCAGAGACAGAAAATCTTACTACAGAAAAAAAAAGTAGATCCTGTTAAAACATGCAATTTACCTAATACATTTTTTGGGAGTTAACAATTTCCGAAATGTTCCTTATTATTCATTTCAAGTAACAAGTATTTATCTACAATATTCCGAAATAGGAAGTGGTTATCCGTTTTTTATCTGATGACGTTTACAGATGAGGGAACAAACAGAAGTTGCTGATCTGATGGCCTGGTGAGTAAGGCGGATGGTCAAGCAATTCAAACCGTAATTCTTGGATTTTCGCCATTGCAACTGCTAAGGTGTGAGGCGGTGCGCTGTCTTGATGAAATAGGATTTCTTTTTTCTGCAAATGTGGCCGTTCTTCCGCAAGTTCTGCCTTCAGCTTCTGAAGAAGTGATGCGTAGAATGCTTCCAAAATGGGTTTTCCTTTTTGAAGATAATTGATTAGAATAACTCCATTGACTATACTAAAAAAAAACTCGCCATCGCTTTCCCAGACGAAAAAAAAAAATTGCTGTTTTCTTTGGAGCCGGTTCTGCCCTTACAGTCCAATGTTTGCACTGTACTTTATTTTTGGACATATAATTGTGTATCCAAGTTTCATCCACAGGCCCGCCTCGGTAGCGTAGATGGTAGCATGTCTGCTCCACGTTCAAGAGGTCCCGAGTTCGAATCTTGGTCAGGGTGAGCTACCTGGATAAGGTTTTTTCTGGGGTTTCCCTTATCATTACAGTCGGATAGCTAAAAGCTCCGTGGACCCTGGTCACATTGAGCATCATTTCACCAATTTTATTCACCGTCCGATATGACTTAACCTTGGAGGACGTATAATTACAAATAAAAGTTTCATCCACATTAATTAATCTGTGCCAAAATTCTGATTTAGTGCGACCAAAACTGCACGAAAAGAGCATTGGAAATGTTAATTCGAACACGTCTTTGGTCTAACGTGAGCAAACGCGGCACCCAACGCGCGTACAGCTTTCTCATATATGACTTAACGTTTAAGGCTTTCCCTAATCCTTAAAGACAACATGAAGAATGTTCTTGTTAGAAACCACAAGATGGGAGAAAATATTACTACAACTAATCAATGTGAAAACACAAACAAGTTTCCTACACAAAGATATGGAATTAAAAACAGATCTAAATATTCCTAATTCTAAAGAAAACATTTTAATCAAAGAAAACCCATTGACTTTTGAACCAATTAATATGCAATTATATTTAGAACAAATAGTTACAACATCAGAAACTTCCAAAACTGTACTAAAAGCACTAGCATTAAAAACTGTGAACAATAGATACCCACTTGAAGAATGGTTACATATCTACACAGATGGATCTAACTTGGACAACAACTCAGGAGCAGGAATTAAGTGTGCACTGTTCTCATTCTATCAAGCAGTAGGATACCACACAACAAATTTTGATGCAGAAGTAACGGCTATTCATATTTCACTACAACACCTTCTATACAGAATAGATAAATTCAAAAATGCTGTCATACTTTCTGATTCTAAAGCAGCATTATGTGCAATAAGTTCATATAAAATCAGGTCAATCCAAATTAAAGAATGTCACAAAATGATCCAACAACGTCAAAAACTACCTAAAAGAATTATTTTACAGTGAACACCTGCACATTGTGGAATTGCTGGAAATAAATCAGCTGATTTTCTTGCCATAAAAGGTGCAAATTAATTTCAGAACAAGAGTAAAATCCTAAACCTTTACATCCATAAAAGGATTAATCAAAAGCAAATATAAAAACACACAAAACTAATCTATATCTATCAAAGCCAAATATAAAGAATGGAACATTTTAATTAAATATATAGATATTATTCAGAAATCCCACGTGAAGCTGCAGTAGCAAACTTTAGATTATTTCGGAACATGATTATTTCGCCAAAAACTTGCACAGAATAGGAATTTATACAAGTCCAAAATGTCCTCTGTGCAAGATAGAAGGGGAAATGACTGAAGAGCATCTTTTAATCTGTGAAGTCCAACCAGCCGGATTAATACACAGAAATATATGAGAGCAAGAGAGCTAATGTCTTCATTGCCAAAGCCTAGCATTTCAAAACAACAACAACTATTCCTGAAAGATGACAGTCTTGTAACTCTAAAATCTGTATAACCTAAACTCATATGAATATCATTTGGACTCATTTGAACACCATTTCATTAATTGTCCGATATGCTTAATGTTGGAGATGTTACCTTAACCTGAGAGATGAAAGTAGAGTAACTCTGAGCTCTATATACCCTAGACTCATTTGATCACCATTTCATTCACTTTCTGATATGCTTAACGTTGGAGACGTTCCCTTAACCTGAAAGATGAAAGTTTAGTAACTATAAGCTCTATGTACCCTGGACTAACTTGAACATCATTTCATTCAGTGTCCAATATGCTTAACATTGGAGATGTTTCCTGAACCTGGAAGATAAAAGTTTGGTAACTCAAATTCTATCTAGCCTGGACTCATTTGAAGATCATTTCTTCATCGTCCGATATGGCTTATCGTTGGAGGTCTCCACTTAAGCTGAAAGGTGAAAGTTTGGTACCTCTAAGCTCTACGAAAGATGGACTCATTTGAATATCATTTTATTCATCGTCCGATATGTTTAAACATTAGGGGTGCTCCCTTAAGCTGAAAGATGAAAGTTTGGTAATTCCAAGCTCTATCTACTCTGGACTCTTTTAAACATGATTTCATTCATCGTCCAATAAGGATTACCTTTGGAGGTGTTCCCTTAAACTGGAAGATGAAACTTTGGTAACCCTAAGCTCTATGTACCCTGGAATCATTTAAACATCATTTCATTCATCGTCCGATTTGACTTAACCATGGAGGTGTTCCCTTAAACTGAAAGATGAAAGTTTGGTACCTCTAAGCTCTATGAACCTCGGACTCATTTGACATGATTCCATTCATTCTTCGAAACGAGTTATCGTTGGAAGTGTTTCCTTACCCTGAAAGATGAACATTTGGTAACTCTTAGCTTTATGTACCTCGGGTTCATTTGAGCACCATTTCATTCGTCGTCCGATATCACTTAATGTTTGAGGTGTTCCCCTATCCTAAAATATAAAAGGTTGGTAACTCCAATCTCAATGAACCCTTTACGCCATTGAACATCACTTTCTTCATTATTTGATATGACTTAACGTTTGACGGCTTCTCCTATCCTGAAAACTGAAAGTTTGGTAAATCTAAGCTCTATGTACCGTAGCCTCATTAGAGCATCATTTCATTCATCGTTACATATGATTTAACGATGGAGGAGTTGCATTAACCTGAAAGATGAGAATTTGGTAACTCTATACTCTATGTACCCTGGAACATCATTTCATTCATTGGTCGATTTTATTTAACGTTGGAAGTGTTCCCTTAACCTCAAAGATGAGCGCTTACTAATTGAAGCCCAATATACCCTGGACTCATTTGAACCCCATTTCATTCTCGTTGTTCGATTTGGCATAAAGTTTGAGGTGTTTCCCAATTCTGAAAGGTAAAAGTTTAGTAACTCTAAGCTCTATGTGCCCTGGACACATTAGAGCATAATTTCATTCAACATCCAATATCACTTAACGTAGGAGGTTTTCCCTTAACCTGAAAGATAAAAGTTTGGTAACTCTAAGCTATATGAACCCTAAGCTCATTTGAACATCATTTCATTTATTGGTCTATATGACTTATCGTTGGCGCTCTCTTAACCTTAAAGATGAAAGTTTAGTAACCCTAAGCTTTAGGTACCCTGTATTCATTTGAACATCATTTAATTGAGGGTCCGGTATAGCTCTATGTTGGAGGTGTTCCCTTATCCTGAAAGAAGCATGATAACTCTAAGCTCTATGTACCATGTACTCATTTCAATATTATTTCATTCATCGTCCGATATGACTTTATGCTGGAGGTCTTTCCTTCCATCTGAAAGGTGGAAGACTAGTAGCTCTAAGCTCTATGTACCCTGTACTCATTTGAGCATGATTTCTTTCAACGTCTGATATTACTTAATGCGGGTGGTTTTTCCATATCCCGAAAGATGAATATCTGGTAACTATCAGCTCTGTGTAACTTGGACTCATTTCTTAACCACTTCATTCATCGTCCGATATGACTTAACATTGGAGGTTGTACCTAAATATGAAAGATGATCGTCTGGTAACTGTAAGCTCCATGTACCTTGTACTCAGTTAGAACAACGTTCGTCCGATATGACTTAACACTGGAGGTTTTCGTTTACCTGAAAAATGAATGTGAGGTACCACTAACCTCTGTGTACCCTGCACTCATTTGCACAATATTTCAATCATCGTCCGATATGACTTAATCCTGGAGGTTTTACTTCGTTCTGATAGATCAGTTAGTGATGACTTTAAGTACTATGTAAGCTGTACCCATTCGAAAATTTATTCATTTATCATCCGATATTATTTAATGCTGGTTGTTTTCCTTTATTCCGAAAGATCAATGACTCGTAACTCTAAGCTCTATGTACCCTGTAGTCATTTGAACATGATTTTTTCATTGTCCGATATTACTTAATGCTGGAGGTGTTCACTTATCCTGGAAGATGAATGTCTGGTAACTATAAGCTCTATGAAACCTGGACTCACTTCTGCATCATTTCATTCATCGTCTGATATAGCTTTACGTTGGGATTATTACCTTGTACTGACAGATGAACGTCTGTTAGCCCTCAGCTATCTGTATCCTGTTCTCATTTAGACAACTGTTCATTCATCGTTCGATATGACTTAACATTGGAGGTTTTCGCCTATCCTGAAAGATAAACGTCTTGTAAATCTAAGCTCTATGTATACTGTACTCATTTTGAAAACATTTCATTCATCGGCCGATATAACCTAACATTGGAGGTTTTCCTTTAATCTGAAAGAGGAATGCGTGGTATCTCTAAGGTCTATGTACCATGTACTCATTTGAACATTATTACATTCATTGCCTGATATGACTTAATGCTGGAGGTTTTCCTTTATCGTGAAATATCAATGACTGGAAACTCTAAGCTCTCTGTGCCCTGTACCCATTTTAACATTATTCTTTTCATCGCCCGATATGACCAAATTCTGGACGTTTTCCCCTATACTCTAAGTTGAATTTCTAGTAAATATAAGCTCTATGTACCCTGTACTCATTTGAACATTATTTCCTTCATCGTCCGATATGACTGGTATCTTCCCTGCAGGCGTTCTCCTTTACTCTGTAAAACGAACGGCTGGTAACACTTAGCCCTATGTACCCTGTACTCATTTTGACAACATTTCATTCTTTGTCCGATATGACTTAACATTGCAGGTTTTTGCTTAACCTGAAAGGTGAATGGTAACTTTCAGCCCTATGTAACTTGGACTGATTTTAAGATCATTTCATTCGTCATCCGATATGACTTAACGTTGGGGTCTTTACCTTATTCTGAATGATGAACTTCTGTTAAATCTAAGGTCTAAGAAACCTGTACTCATTTATAAGGCATTTTATTCATCGTTCGAAATGACCTTATCATTGGAGTTTTTACGTTAATCTGAAAGATAAACGTCTGGTAACTTTAAGCTCTATGTACGCTGTACTCATTTAGACAACATTTCATTCATCGTCGGATATGACTGAACACTGAAGGTTTTCTGTAATCCTTAAACATGATTACTGGACACTTTAAGCTCTATGTACCCTGTATCCATTTTAACATTACTTAATTCATCGCCCGATAACATTTATTGCTTAAGGTTCTGCTATATTATTAAAGATAAATGACTGGTAACTCTAAGCTCTATGTACCCTGCACTTATTTAAATGTTACTTCATTTATTGTCCGATACGGCGGAACGAAGGGGGTTTTACATTATCATGAAATATGAAATTCTGTTAATTCTAAGCTCTTGGTACCCTGTACTCATTTAGACAACATTTCATTCCTCATCCGATATTACTTAGCATTGGAGGTTTGCTCTTTTCCTTAAAGATTAATATCTGGTTACTTTAAGCTCTATTAACGCAGTAAATCATTGTAAATTCTTTCATGCATCGTCCGGTATGACTTAACGTTCGAGGTTTTCTTTTACGCAGAAAGATAAGCTCTAAGAAAGATAAGCTCCAGAAAGATAAGCTCATTCTAAGCCCTCTGTACCACGTACTCATTTGAACATTATTTTATTCATCCTCCGATATGCTGGGCGTTTTCCCTTATGGTGAAAGATGAATGTCAGGAAGCTTTAAGCCCTATGTAACCTGAACTCATTTGAACATTATTTCGTTCATCGCCCGATATTACTTTATTCTGGAAGTATTCCCCTATGCTGAGAGATGAGTGTCTGGTCATTCTAAGCTTTATGTACCCTGTACTCATTTGAACATTATTTCGTACATCGCTCGATATTACTTAATTTCTGGACGTTTTCCCCTATCCTGAAAGATGAATGTCTGGTCATTCTAAGCTCTATGTACCCTGTACACATTTGAACTTTATTTCTTTCGTCGCCATATATTCCTGAATTCTGGACGTTTTCCCCTATTCTGAAAGATGAATGTCTGGTCATTCTAAGCTCTATGTACCCTGTACTCATTTGAACATTATTTCTTTCGTCGCCAGATATTCCTGAATTCTGGACGTTTTCCCCTATTCTGAAAGATGAATGTCTGGTCATTCTAAGCTCTATGTACCCTGTACTCATTTGAACATTATTTCTTTCATAGCTCGATATTACATAATTCTGGACTTTATCCCCTATACTGAAAGATGGATGTCTGGTCATTCTAAGCTCTATGTACCATGTACTCATTTGAACATTATTTCTTTCATCGCCAGATATTACTGAATTCTGGACGTTTTCTCCTCTCCTGAAAAATGAATGTCTGGTCACTCTAAGCTCTATGTACCCTGTACTCATTTGAACATTATTTCTTTCATCGCTCGATATTCCATAATTCTGGACTTTATCCCCTATACTGAAAGATGGATGTCTGGTCATTCTAAGCTCTATGTACCCTGTACTCATTTGAACATTATTTCTTTCATCGCTCGATATTCCATAATTCTGGACTTTATCCCCTATACTGAAAGATGGATGTCTGGTCATTCTAAGCTCTATGTACCCTGTACTCATTTGAACATTATTTCTTTCATCGCCAGATATTCCTGAATTCTGGACGTTTTCTCCTATCCTGAAAGATGGATGTCTGGTCACTCTAAGCTCTATGTACCCTGTACTCATTTGAACATTATTTCTTTCATCGCCAGATATTCCTGAATTCTGGACGTTTTCTCCTATCCTGAAAGATGAATGTCTGGTCACTCTAAGCTCTATGTACCCTGTACTCATTTGAACATTATTTCTTTCGTCGCTAGATATTCCTGAATTCTGGACGTTTTCCCCTATTCTGAAAGATGAATGTCTGGTCATTCTAAGCTCTATGTACCCTGTACTCATTTGAACATGATTTCTTTCATCGCTCGATATTACATAATTCTGGACTTTATCCCCTATACTGAAAGATGAATGTCTGGTCATTCTAAGCTCTATGTACCCTGTACTCATTTGAACATTATTTCTTTCATCGCTCGATATTACATAATTCTGGACTTTATCCCCTATACTGAAAGATGGATGTCTGGTCATTCTAAGCTCTATGTACCCTGTACTCATTTGAACATTATTTCTTTCATCGCCAGATATTACTGAATTCTGGACGTTTTCAGCCTATCCTGAAAGACGAGTGCGTTGTCATACTAAGCTCTATGTACCCTGTACTCATTTGAACATTATTTCTTTCGTCGCCAGATATTCCTGTATTCTGAATTATGTACATGGACAAATTAAAATTATTAATTTTATACATTAAAAACCTCAACTAACTTTTCGCAAACTGACCAACATCCTAAAAAATAAAAGGTATAATATAAATCAAGAATCCCAAAGTGAAAATGATTACTGAAAGCGCATTTATCATTTTAATAATTAACTGGCAGAAGGCAAAGTCTATATCAACTCGGTTACACGATGGAGTTGCATTGCGGAGTTTTCTTCAAAATATTCATTAGACATCAATGAATATACTTAATTAAAATGCCAGTTTAGTATTTAATCGAATTTCCAGTTTTGAATTTTGCTGGAAAACTTTCTTAGAAAACATTGAAATGCAGAATATATATCCAGTAATATTTTCAAATTTAATTTGTGTAGAATTCGATTCATCCTCTACCTACTCTGTATGTAGGTGGTGCACAAAGTGATAGTGAACAATAAGAAGATATCACGGTGAAGATACACGGTTAGCAAGGTTGAGCTTTAAATGTCACGCGGATCTCCCACACAACAGCGGCACGCAGTGGAAATCTCCTGAAACACGAAGTACACGTGGGGAGTTACAGATGTCGCGCAAGTAGCAAACACTTTGTAAATATTAATATCTTTTAGTATTGAAAAAGTTATTTCCAAACAATTGACTCTTGATGCTTTTTCTTCATGCAAAGCTATTATACAGTTGGAACTTTAATAATTTGGGTATATATTTCACAGATAGATCAAAACGAAGCGACAAGGCAGATCATATTTCCGAACCAAGTTCTTCAGAAATATTTATAACTCCTATATAATTAATTCGTTGTTTGTATATTTGTTGCCTATTTTTGGAGTTGTTATTTCATGTTAATTAGCATTTATACATGTGAAATAAATCTAAATCATTTAAAACAATTTTACAAATGTATGTGAGACGGTAACGATAGCGATGTGCATGTTTGTGTCCTTTGTGGCTTTCGCTTTTTTTATAAATACCGGGTATCCAAGTTTATAAGTAGTTATTAATAGCATTAGAGATCTCCTACATTAAAAAAAAATCTGAAACTGAAGGAATCTGTTCACATGGAAAAGCAAAACGACAAATATGTAATCATGAGGAATTCCTGTTGATTGTCATCTTTTTAATATTTTATTTAATCGCCCCAGCTGTACTTTAAGATTCAATCAGACGTTAATTTAATCAGACATGTTTGATAATTTGATTGTGGTTTGTGAGAATGCAGTCAAAATTTATGTGCCATTTCGGACATTGAGTTAATCTTTCAAAGTCTGTAACATTTGGCATTCTATAAGTACTTCGGTTCTTAACATAATTAATGATTCATATAATTGAAAATTTGCAACATTTCCATGCTTAGGTTACTGTTTGCATAAAAAGGTCTGCCTAATATATGATGCATTCTATCATAGCACAGGTACATAAGAAACTGAGGTAAAACGGGCATAATTCGGGAAAGGTTAATTATCAAATTCATCTGGAACCCTGGACAAAGCACTCGCCCTGTAAGATGTAAAGCGTATCTATTTTAAAAGGAGACAAGAAGTAAGAGTAAAATGGTAGACATTTAAATTAGAAGGCTGGAGCAGGGAAATGTATCAGAAGCCGCGATCTCTAAGTCATTTTCAAGATCAGATTAACCATTTTATTACTGTACAAAGTGATGATCTAAATTGTGATCGTTTTGAAATGTTTTATGTGATGTTGTATTAATAAGAAAGTAAATAAGAAGTTACAACATTTTTGATACAAAGAAGTATAGCATGGACAAATTAAAATGACTAATATTATAAATTACAAATTTCAACTTTCTTTTCGCAAACTACCCAACATACTAAAATATAAAATTTGGAATATAAATCAAGAATTCCAAAGTGAAAAAATTACTGAAAGCGCATTTTTCATTTAAATAATTAACTGGCAGAAGGCAAAGACTATATCAACTCGGTTTAAGCAGAGGAGTAGCATTGCAGGGTTTTCTTCAAAATATTCATTAGACATCCACGAATATACTGAAATAAAATACCAGTTTGTATTTAATCGAATTTACAGTTTTGAACGCTTCTGTAACACTTTCTTAGAAAACATGGAAACGCAGAGTATATATCCACTTACACTGTCAAATTTAATCTGTGTAGAATACTATTCCTCCTCGAAATACTCTGTGTGTACGTGATGCACAAAGTAATATTGAACAATAGGAAGAAATCACGGCGAATATACGCAGATAGAACAGTTGAGGTTTAAATGTCGCGGTGGTTTCCCCCACAACAGCAACCCACAGTGGTAATCTCCTAAAACACGAAGTACACGTGGAGAGTTACAGATGTCGCGCAAGTGGCCAACACTTTGTAAATATTAATATCTTTTAGTATTGAAAAAGGTATTTCCAAACAGTGGATTATTGATGGTTTTTCTTCATGCAAAACTATTATGCAATTGGAACTTTAATAATTTGGGTATATATTTCACAGATAGATCAAAACCAAGCGACAAGACAGATCATCTTTCGGAACCAAGTTCTTCAGAAATATTTATAACTCGTATATAATTAATTCGTTGTTTGTATATTTGTTGCCTATTTCTGCAGTTATTATTTCACCTTATTTGGCATTTATAGGTGTGAAATAAATCTAAATAATTTAAAACAATTTTAAAAATGAATGTGAGACGGTAACAATAGCGATGTGCATGTTTGTGTCCTTTGTGGCTTTCGCCTTTTTTATAAATACCGGGTATCCAAGTTTATAAGCAGATATTAATAGCATTAGAGGTCTCTTACATTTAGAAAAATGTAAAACTGAAGGAATCTGTTCACTTGAAAATGCAAAACGACAAATATATAAATCATGATGATGTCCTGTTGATTGTCATCTTTCTAAAATGTAATTTAATCGCTCCAGCTGTCCTTTAAAATTCAGTCATACGTTAATTTAATCAGACATGTTTGGTAATTTGATTGTGGTTTGTGGGAATGCAGTCAAAATTTATGTGCCTATTTGGAGATTGAGTAAATCTTTCAAAATCTGTAACGTTTGGCATTCTCCTAGAACTTCAGTTGTTAACATAATTAATGGTTCATATAATTGAAAAACGGCAATATTTCCCTTCTTATGTTACTGTTTGCATACATACGTCTGCCTAATTCTATCATAGCAAAGCAAAGCATAGCGAAGCAAAGATTTCTGAATTGCAAAGCATTGCATGGAACCAACAGGCTATACATTTGAGAATTGCCCAAAGCCTTCTGCCTTCCAGTATAATTGTTGTACCTTTTAATAAATTATTAAAATATGTATATCACAATTATCTGTCTCTTCTTCTTGTTCGTCCTCTTCTTTAACTGTCCTGTTATATCCCTAAGTGGAGTCCGTGTATTGTTATTCTTCTTAACGCTTATGCAACTTGAGGAACGGAATTTCTGTATCAGCGAGAGAGAGAGAGAGAGAGAGAGAGAGAGAGAGAGAGAGAGAGAGAGAGAGAGAGAGAGAGAGAGAGAGAGAGAGAGAGAGAGAGAGAGAGAGAAGAGAGATCGAGAGAGAGAGAATGCAAAGTGGGAGATCAGCCCAGTGCCTAGTATGAGGGCGAGAGAAGTGGATGACAGAAGCAGGGTGAGATGAAATGACAGGATGGATGATAATGGAGAAATTGATGGAAAGCTTGTGAGGGAAACAGGAGGACCTGTAGAAAGCCTTACGTAGCACCGTGTTGTCCACTACATATCTCAAATTGCGGTCTTTAGGGATCAAATCCAGTCTCCTTGCTGAGAGTCAATCCTGCAAAACACTCAGACAAAACGCGACAATTATCTTTATCGGTGCAATTTACGTAAATAAAATAATTCTTTTTTATATTTGTTTACTTGATCTGAAAACATAAGGCGATTCCACACAATTAACTTTAGTTTCTCGAAACTAAACCGTTTTGTAAATGCAGTGGTTATTTGTTTTTATAATTTGTTACGGTCCGTTTTCAGGACTCACGAATCTTAAATTTTGGCGCATGGCATATGTTTTTTTTTTTTTCAAAAGCGTGAGGTAAAAATATATTTGCATATCAATCGGCAGTCATGCTGCTCGTATCGTATAAATGTATAGTAGTTGAATGGAGCTTTCGTCACAAATGTTATAAATAATTATCCGTAAATTAGTTAAATGTTCTCATTTTTTTTTTAATTGACGTCCTACAACGTTAAGTCATATCGGACTTTGAAATTGGCAAAATTATGTTCAAAAGAGTACGGCTTCCTTGGAGCTCAGAGTTACCCCTCATTCGTCATTCAGGATAAACGGATATCTCCGGAAAAACCTTAACCTTAAATTCAACCAGACCGAGATGGAACTCGCGAACTCTTGATCGTGAGGAAGATACGCTACCATCTACGCTAGAGAGGCTGACACATGGACTGAGTTGCCAGGGAGAAATTATCAAATGAAGTAATCAAAGATTAAGTACTCTTGAAATGCTAATGAACTGTCCTAACAAATGCCATATTGCTAGAATCACATGGATATAATCATTATCATTTTCCAATTCAAGTACAAACAAAATATTTTCCAAATTTAACATTGAATTCATATTTTAAGTAAGCTAAAATCGTTGATAGTTACCCATTTTAGAAGGCTTCAATTCTCACACACAATTATTTGTTTCTTTGACGTTTTGTCTATACATCTCGCTACACTTAGGTTTCAGAAAATGAAACGTGCTTAAATCCACTATAAGTCAAAACAATACGCTTAAATATCTTATAAAACTGTGAAGTCTTCCAATTATTGTTTCTCAGTATGGGAGATTACAAGTAGAGCCATCTATGGACGGCAAAAGGCAGTTGTATGGTATTTTTATTGCTACTGAGAGAAAACGTATTTCCCGGCAGAGAATCGGCAACTGATATATTGTCTCTCCGGAGTAGGTTTACGTTTAGTCAGTTCCACATATTAAATTTAGTTTATCGAAACTCAGCTGTTTAGTAGTTGCATTTCTTATTTTTCTGTATTATGCAACGGTCCGTTGCCTGAACTAAGGCAATGTTAAGTTTAGGTGCTGTTCATATTCTTTTTCAAAAGTGTGGTAAAAGGAGATTTGCGTATCATTCGACAGTCATGCCACTCGTATCGTCTAAATATATAGTTGCAGTATGACTCCTGCTTCATAAATTTTATACAGCATTATCTGTAATTTAAATCCGTGCTTCTTCCTTGCAGAGAACCGGTAAGTGAAATATTGTCTTTCATTAGGAGTAGCTTTAATTTAGGATTACTGTGGATGTGATTTGACAGTGTGACCAATCTTCACCTCGTGTGCCTAAGCCCCAATTGGGGCATCCCAATGAGTAAGGACGAAACAAAGGGTGGCCGCCCCCAAGGTGCCAGGACACAATTATATATATATCATTAAACGTCGTGAATAATTGCAGTTCGTGTTCTCTAGTATACGATATTACAGGTGATGCCATCTGTGGACAGCAACTGGAACTTCCTTTGTTTCTGAACCAAAATGTTTTTTCTTGCGGATATCTCTAAACTAAACTATTGTCTAGTATGTGAGTAATTTAACGTATTTAAAATCACACATTACCGAATCACTCATTCACAACGACTTATCTAACCAAATATTCTAAATCTATGATACACCACCACAATGGTAGTCTCACTGCGTATTTCGCTGCGGATGAAGCAGGCATACAGGATATATAAAAAATTGCGTACTACGGTTCACCTGTCTGGAAAAAAATAATAAGTAACCTTAACATTCATCAGAGCCAATCAGAAGTTTGGCAGAGAATTGTTTTTCAATCAGTTATTAAAGCACTCTCTACAGAAATCCACGCTATTAGCTATAAAGACAACTAAGACGCAACTGGTGCGATGGCTTAATTAAAAGCAGTTGACTGTTATAAATTCCGAAACGTTCCGCTTTTTGAGAACACGAAAGAAAAAATGTTTAAAACAAGCCATTGTTGTCGGAATCGGACTCGTACAATTTAGCTTTGAATGCAGCTGAAATGTGTAGAATTGATGACAGTGAAAGAGAAGCACAATAATAGAAATTGCAATGGTCTCCCGTTTCTTTCTATGTACCGAAAATTAAAGAAACTTAGGAAAATGTATAATAATTCATAAAAATATTAAATATGTAAAATTATGTACTAAAGTGTGAAATATATATTATAGCCCAAAGTATGTAAAATATGTAATTTAAAATGTTGAAATAAGGGTCTTTACAGCTTAATTCGGCAACATAACATGTAATTACACAAAATCCGGTCTCTCGTTATCGTCATTGTTGGTTTCATGTATCAACAGAAACGGCCGCTATACACGGTGTTCATTTTTATCTGTGGTTTTACCGCGCAAAATTTGTCATCATTAACATGGCTGATGGAGCGAGTATATATACGATTATCCTACCGGCTTGCGATCTTACTTGATCTGCTAACAGCAGCTTTGAGGGCTCTTTCTACCGGCAGTTATATATACTACTTGAGGGTTGGGTCGTGCCCACGTAATATAAAGGTGCGTATTTTCTCCTGGTGTGTAGATACGATAGCTGTTGTAGTTTGTTTCAATGAATGTGAACACTAAATGACGGATAAATACAAACAATATATTGCAATCTGGTGTTTCTCTGTTAAGATATATAACTTAATATAATTTAATAAAGGAATATCAAATTAATAACATTATTAGATTCAAAATATTTTAGTAAACAAGCAGATTTTCCTTTTCGTCCTTTCCACAGTGTACATCACTTTGAACAATGAATGAATAAATGAATGTTTGAATGAATGAAGCAGATGATATAATATTCAAATGAGGCCAAGTTCCCTGGAGTTCAGAGTTACCCGATATTCGTCTTCTTAGGATAGGGGAAAACGTTGGAAAAAACCTTATCCAGGAAAATTGGTTTAAGAGGTAGAGTAGCATTGCTGAATTATCTTTTAAAGATTCATGAGTCATCCTTAAATATACACCTAACTGAAATATAATTTTGGTGTTTAACCGACTTTCCAGTTTTGAATTTTGCTGTAAAGCTTTCTTAGACAACATGGGATCGCAAAATGTATGTCCAGTAAAATGTTCAAATTTAATTTGCATATAATGCAATTCCTCCTCTACCTACTACGTATGTACGTCTTGTACCAATTATTATTTAACAATGAGAAGAAAACCGTGCGAAGCTACCAAGTTATCAAACCTGAGGTTTAAATGTCCCGCGGTTTCCTCCCACCATAGTGTTATAAAGTGGAAATCTCCTTAAACACGAAGTTCCCATGGGGAGTTACAGATGTCGCGCAAGTTGTAGTTGCCATGTATATATCAATATTTCTTAGTTATGAAGAATGTGTTCCAAAAGACAGGAATATTTTTATGCAAAGCAATCTAGAAATACTAACTTTTACAAGTCAGAATAATATTTTACAGATATTTCATAGAAAGCGACAGAAACTATCATATATCAGAACAAACTTCTTCACAATGTCTTGAAACTCAAATAAAATTAATTCCTTCCTTGTATATTCATTGCAATGTGAAACTTGTCAACAGCTAAGCCATTTAGCATATACAGTTGTGGTATAAATCTAAATCAATAAACAGGAATTTTAAAAATGGTGCGAGACGGCAACAAGAGCGAAGTGAAAGTTTGGGTCCATTTGTGGCTTTCGCTTTTGTCGTTTAAGATTATTGGGTACTCAGATTTAGCAGTAGACATTAAATGCATTAGAGACTTCCTATATTTTAAAAAAGTTATAACAGAAGGCATCTTTTCGCATGGAAATCGAGAGGCAAATCGGCAAATGTATAAATCTGGATGAATTCCTGTTGATTGCCATCTTTGTAACATGTAAATATATCGCCGCAGCTGCCATCAAAGATTCCATCACACTTTAGCTATATCAGACAGGTTTGGAAAGTTGATTGTGGTTTGTGAGAATTCCGTCAAGATTTATTTGCTATTTCGGGCATTGAGTTCATCTTTTAATATCTGTAACTTTTGTAATACTCCGGATTTCAACATATTCGGATTTCAAAATATTTAGTGGTTCTAATGAATGATAACTTTCAGTATTTCCATGCTGATATTACCCTTTGCATAAAAAAATCTTGCCTACTTAATTGCTGAATTCAATCATAGCATTAGTACATCATAAAGGGAATTAAACAGAAAATGCCTCAGGAATAATTATCAGATTCGTCTGGAACGCTGGACTTAAAGCACTATCACTGTATACTGTAAATTGTATCCATTTTAAAAGGACACAATAAATGAGAGTAAATTGAAAGATATTCAACTCAGAAGGTTGTAGCTAGAAAATATAGGTGATGCAAAGGTCTATAAGATATTCTTAAGATTAGATTAACTCCCTTACTACAGCACAAAGTGATGATTTATATTGTAGTTGTAGAGAGATGTGTTAATTTTATGTTATATTAATAAGATGGAAAATAACAATTTGCCATAATTGCTATACAAAGAAGAATTACATGGAGATATCAATGTTACTAATACTATAAATTACATTGCGTGACTGTTTATTCCAAAGCTACACAACATAATAAAAATAATAGATATAACATATCACCAAGAAATCCCAACTGAAAGAAAAAGAACTTAAAAAATCTCTAAATAAAAAATTAGAGACGTCAGACGCTAAATTATCTTTGTTTAAGCGGTAGTGCGTTACTGCAGAATTTTCTTCAAAATCCTCATGTGTCATCCCTGAATATACATAACTGTTTGGTATTTAACCAACTTTCCAGTTTTCAATTTTGCTGTGAAGCTGTTTTTAGATGACATGAAACCGCAAAATACATATGTCCAGTAAAATTTCCAAATTAAATTAGTATACAATGCAATTTCTCCTATACCGTCTATGGATGTACGTTATGCACAAATTATTTGGAGAAAACCTGCCGTAGCACCGTGTTGTCTACAACATATATCAAATTGCGGTCTTTTGGGAGCGAACCGAGCCCACCTTGGTGAGAGTCGATCGTCCAAAGCACTCAGCCACAACGCGGCAATTATCTTTTTCGATGCAATTTACGTGAATAGAGGAAAAAAGTTCTTAAATATTTGTTTACTTGATCTGAAAGCTTTAGACGATTCCAAACAACAAACTTCAGTTTCTCGAAACCAAAATGTTTTGCAGATGCAGTTATTATTTGTTTTTGTAATATGTGACGGTCCGTTGTCAGGACTAGACGAATGTCAACTTTTGGCGCTTTTCATATATTTTTTTCAAAAGTGTACGGTACAAATATGTTTGCATATCAATCGGCATTCATGCTACTCGTATCGTCTTAGTGTATAGTAGCATTTTGGGCCTTGCGTCACAAATTTCATAAATAATTTCCCGTAAATTAATTACACGTACTCATTTTTTGGTAATTTCCGTCCATCGACGTTAAGCCATATCGGGCGTTGAAATGGGTGAAATTCTGCCCAAACGAGTACGGGGTCCTTGGAGCTCAGAGTTACACGTCATTCGTCTTTCAGGATAAGGGAAAACTCCGGAAAAACCTTATCCAGGGAACTCAACTAGAACGAGATTCAACTCGCGACCTGTTGAACGTGAGACAGACACGCTACCATCTACGCTAGAGAGGCTGCCATATGCACTGACTTGTCAATGAGGAATTACCAAATGAAGTAGCCAAAGATTTAGTATTCTTGAAATGCTAATGAACTCTCCCAACAAACGCCACATTGCACAAGAATCACATGGATATAATCACGATCATCTTCGAATTCAAGTACCAACAAAATATTTTAGAAATTTAATATTAAATTCATATTTTAAGTAAGCTAAAATTGTTAATAGTTACCTATTTTGGAACGCTTCAATTCTCACGAATATTTATTTGTTTCTTGGACGTAGTGTGTCTACACTCTAGCTAACCTTAATGTTCAGAAAATAAAGCGCGCTTAGATCCACTGTAATTCTAAATAATACACTTGAATATTTTATAAAACACGGTAAAGTCTTCCTATACTTGTATCTTGGTATGAGAGGTTACAAGAAGAGCCAGCTATGGACGGCAAAATTAGTGTTTATTTTTTTGCTACTGAGGGAAAACGTATTTTCGGGCAGAGAATGGGTATCTGATATAGAGTCTCTCCGGAGTAGGTTTAAGTTTAGTCAATTCCACATATTAACTTTAGTTTTTCAAAACTCAACTGTTTAGCAGTTGCGTTTGTTATTTGCTTTTGTGATAGGCAACGGTCCGTTGTTTGAACTAAGGCAAAGTTAACTTTTGGCGCTTTTCATACGTTTTTTCAAAAGTGCGGTAAAAGGACATTTGCGTATCAATCGACAGTCACGCTACTCCTATCGTCTAAATATATAGTAGCAGTATGAACCTTGCTTCAAAAAATTTATAAATAATTATAGGTAATTTAAATCAGTGCATTTCCCTTGGAGAGAATAGGAAAGTGAAATATTGTCTCACATTAAGGAACAGCTTTAATTTAGGATTACTGTGGAGCAGATTCGACGGAGCGACCAGTCTTGAGTTCGTGTACCTATGCCCCAAATGGGGCATCCCCGTGAGTAACGTCGAAGAAACACAGGGTTGCCGCCCCAAGGTACGAGGACAGAACAGAGGGCATAGTCCTTGCATTTTTGCTTAAATGGTAACCTCCTCAGTTACAACAACCCTCCCTCCAAGGACATAAGATATTCCTTCCGTACAGATATTGAAGATGAAACGGAGGGACAGAAATATCGGGAGATGTAATTAACAACTCTAGCATTCACCAGGGAGAACCCCCGAAATAACCCATGCGTTAGGTAAGTCGGTCACGGCAATCGAACCCGAACCTCGTGAATGCAGACCACAGATAAAACCTCCTGACACATTGCGCTAAATATCTCGTATCTGAAATATGTTTATAAGTAACCTAAGGTACTATGATCATACTACATTCTCGTATAAATCCTCCACATTCCTAACTTAACATACAGGTTTAAGGAAGTAATTATAATCCGCTGTGGATAAAACTTAGGCATACTCACATGTGTAAAAAATTTGGTCGGCTCTTGGCATCCTTTAAATTCGATGCTGAGCCTTTGCATTCACTAGAAAATCAAGGATGGGGAGTAGCATTTTCAGGAATTAACCATATTCTAAAATTAATACTAATAGAAGAGAACATATCCAAATTATTTAATGAGATAACTTAAGCTTATATAATGTAGACTGCTTTATTATATGTTATGAGCTACAGTTGAAAGAAGTCTGAAAAAGTTAGTCAGAATAAGCTACCTCACAGACCTTTCCCAAAATATTCAAGCTACACGTTTCCTTATGGAGATATACAGAATATACACTATCATGGCCAGATCGCTAGATATAATGTACACAGTTAAGGAAAGCGCAAAATGGATCTCTTCTGGAGGTAGAACTCACATTTTAAGTCTTACTGTCAACTCTTACTCTCTGATGCAATATTTGGCTCTATTATTTAAAGCTTACTTACTTCTAGCTAGTAAGGAGAAGGGTTGTGTTCCACACAAAAATTCGACCCCGAGAAGTAACAGAAACCTACTTTGGAAAATATCTTAAGAAATAAAACCGTTTTCTGCAAAATATCAATGTGGGGGTATCTGTGGGTTGTGAATAATGTAATTCCAAAGTTAAATCATAGTTGTTAGCCCTAAATACATATCTAGCATTTCACTTGTCATTATTATATGCAAATATAATTTGAAAAATCAGAAGTATAATCAGGAAATGGAAATCCCATATATCTCACATAAGCTACAATCTTCTATATATACATTTTAGAGTGCTTCCATTCTCACGCACGACTACTTATCTCTCCGGCATGTGTATGTATACGCCCTTAGCTGTCCTCAATTTTCACGAACTGTAACATACTTAAATCTGTGCTAAACCTAACGAACACAGTTACATATCTTATAAACCTTCCTAGATAATTGCAATTCGTCTTTTCTAGAATACGATATTACCAGTAGTGCCATCTGTGGACAGCACTGGAACTTCTGTTGTTTTCTGAGCCAACATGTTTTTCCTGGCAGATAACTGTATACTAAAATATTGTCTGGTATGTGAGTAACTTAGCGTATTTAATATCACACTACAATCTCAAATCATTCATTCACTATGACTTATCTTCCCAACTGTTTCAAATTTAGCATAGCACTTCACAGAAGTAGTCTCACTGCCGATTTCGTTGTAGTTGATACAGGGATAGAGGATATTTAAAAATCCGCACACTATGGTTCTCCTCTCTGGATACAAAATAATAAGTCACGTCATGTTCATCAGAGCTAACAGTTATCGCCAAAAGAAAACAAGACTAACGAAATGGCAACACTGTGCCTTAACTCTCAAAATCGTGATTTTACAATTTCGTTCTACTTGTCTATACCTATGGTGGCGTTCTTTAGGCGCGTCGCTAGTTCTTTGTGGCATGACAAAAGTGGGTTCTAGCATGAGTATGTGTCAGGTAAAAGGAAAAACAGAAAGCATATCAGAAGGTAGAAAATTGTGAGTGTAAAGGAATACTTCCAGTCATAATTACTTGTACCTCAAAGCATATTTAAAGAAATATTAAGAGTTGATGGTTCTACACTCTTAGAGCAATCAGGTTGGCTTAACCAGACAGTAGTACAAGAAGGGTAATTTAAGGATTAGAGTTTACTGTAAAAAGGCAATTCATTAGCTGCTTTCACGTAAAAGTGATAGTTCGCTGTACGGAAGGTGCAATTTGTATATATCTTAAATTTCCATAACCATTTGCTTTGAACAAGTTGTATACGAAATCGTTAAGGAAATGATTCTTAAGTGCAACAGTAATTGAGATGTTTAAGGAGTTGGAAAGCCCCACTAGAATCACAAACTATACTAAAAATTGTCCAACCTGCTGATGATATTTAGTGATTATAACCCCAAGAACTCGTAAATGTAAGAGAGCGTATTGCTAATCAGTGTAATAAGAGGGGCGTCCGTAAAGTAAGTTCTGTTTCAATTTATCTCCGCTGCAGTGCTGCGATCGCAGTTCCGCACATGCACGGTAGACTTTCTGTATCAAGGAGAAGAAATGTGTGCCTTGTGAGATCGCTGTCAGCTACGTACGCTTTGTTGTGCTTGTTTACAATGTCAGTGATGACTGAAAATCCCGCCGCTTGTGAAACGAGATATGTGATTCGTTTTCTGAAAGCTAGGAAAGTGAAACCAACTGAAATTTATCGGCAAATTTGCGATGTCAAAAGGTGTTGTGTTTCTTCACGATACGTACGACCACGCACTCGCAAATGCGACGAAAAACATCCTATAGGGATTTGACTGGTTCGTGTTGGAACATTCTCTATACAGCCCTGACCTACCTCCAAGCGACTTTCATCTGTTTTTGCATCTTAAATCATTCCTTGGCGGTCAACACTTCAACAATAACGAAGAGGTGAAGAAAATGTTGCCAACTGGTTGAAGAAACAAGCGGCAATCTTCTATGAAGAAGGTATACAAAAACTTGTGCCTTGCTATGACAAATGCCTGCAAAATTTCGGAAGTTATGTAGAAAGGTAGTTTAAGAGTTGTAGCACTTCGTGCAATAAATAATTTTTTGTATTTCTACATAATTTAATTTATTACCAAACAGAGCTTACTTTCTGGACGTACCTCATAATATAAGGTTTTCAGTATCGCTGCTAAATAATCTTGCAACGTAAATACTGCACATACATGAAATCGTCAATGACTGTTCTACAGATTCTTATCAAAATAATTTTGATTTTTCTGGAAAGTGTATGTCAATCTTTTTGCGTAAGATAACATTTCAGCAAAAACCATTGACTTTATTTTAGAGAATCTAAAATAATAGTACAACAACGTACCGTATTATATAATGTCATTAATAAGAGTCCATATTTTCTGACTTATAGGAAGTCGAACCTAAACGGGATATATCATTATAAACTAGTTTCATATGAGTTGGGCATTTTTGTGACGCGTACACACATATTACAATGTTGCTTCCTGCCGTCATCTAATGCTTCAAAATGGAAAATTACAAGAAAATACCGTATATTAACAACAGGACCCTTGCTGCGTTCCCCGCACTACGTTAACTCTAGAGAATATGTCCTCCTGCTGCCTCCGTAGTCAAAGTCATACTTCGGTCGATCTCTCTATTATTCTATATCGCTATATCTGCCTCCACGGTTTCCCTTATCATCTCTCTCTCCCTCTCTCTCTCTCTTCCTCTGTCATATACCCTTTCCGTTCGTTTTCAGCTACCATCTGTTTATGCAAGTATGATGTAAAGTGAGGTTTTTAAAACAGCTTCTTCTGATGGCAACTGGCTTATGTACACGAATAGTAGAGTTGAAAACTTTGTATACTCCTTTAGACATTCAAATTAATTGGGCTTTCTGGATATCAAGGCTTCTGTGAAATATCACTGTTACGTCATTATAATGCAGCACTGAGAAACGAAGAAGAACAGCATATCTGATTTATTGCTGTTCATTACTTTTTCTCCGACGTACCAAACGAGATGTCTCTATGATAATTACTGAGGTTCGTACTAGGAAGGTACCAGAATTGCATCTTGGGACCGGCCATTCCGATAATGTATTTTACGTAGTCCTCCCTGGTTGCCTAGACGAATGATAGGATGGTTTTTCTTTTATCTTAAATTTTATTTTATCCTTTTCCTATCATTTCAGGTCAAGTTGGAGCCTATGGTCAGTCTCTGACAGATTGGGGCCTCTTCTGAGTCGCTTAACGTGGTCCCAGTTCCCCTCCTGTCACCCAAGCTATAGGACTCTGCCTCCCCGATCTGGTTTTCGCCGCGTTCACGCAACCGTGGTTTTGCTGCTTCTGTTTCCTGTTATTTTACACGTATACACAATACACACAAACACCCAGGCCCAAGGCGGGACTCGAAAAAGCGACCCTCCATACTGCCGAGCGTTAAACATACACTCAGATCAATGACTGGTAACACTAAGCTCTCTGTGCCCTGTACTCACTTGAGTATTACTTCATTCACTGTTCGATATGACTTAATAATGGAGGATGTCCCTCATTCCGAAAGATGAATGACTGGTGACTCTAAGCTCTATGAACCCTGTTCTCATTTGAGCTTAATGCTAGAGGTTTTATTTTATTCTGAAGGATGAATGTCTGGTAACACTAAGCCCTATGTACCTTTACTCATTTGAACATTATTTCCTTCATCATCCGATGTAACTTGTTTCTTCCCTGCTGGTGGTTTTCTCTTACCATGAAACATGAACGGCTGGTAACTCCTACATTTATGTATCCTGTACTCATATAGACATTTCATTCATCATCCGATATGACTTATCATTGGAGTTTTCCTCTTATCCTTAAAGATGAATGTCTGGTCACTTCAAGCTCTATGTACCCTGTACTCATTTGAACATTATTTCATTCATTGTCCGAGATCACTTAATGCTGGAGGTTTTTCCTTCATTGTGAAAGATGAATGACTTGTGACTCTAAGCTCTATGTACCCTGTTCTCATTTGAACACGATTACATCCATCGTTCGATATTTTTTAATGCTGGTGGTTTTCTTTTATTCTGAATGATCAATGACTCGTAACTCTAAGCTGTATGTACCCTGTAGTAATTTGAACATGATTTCTTTCATCGTCCAATATTACTTAATGCTGGAGGTTTTCTCCTATCCTGAAAGATGAATATCTGGTAACTATAAGTTCTATGTAACCTGGACTCATTTCTGAATCATTTCATTCCTCGTCCGATATGACTTTATGCTAGAGGGTTTCCTTTATTCTTAAAGATCAACGACTGCTAACCCAAACTCTAAGTACCCTGTACTCACTTGAACGCTATTCTTTCAGCGTCAGGTATGAACTAACTGGAAGTTAGTGTAAAAGTGTATGACTGAAAAGTGTATGACTGGTCATTCTAAGCCCCAAATACCCTGCACTCATTTGAAGAATATTTCATTCGACCCCCGATATACCCCTATGGTGGCCGTTTTGCTTTATTCTCAATGACTGCTAACACTAAGCTTTATGTATCCCGTACACATTTGAACACAAATCGATTCATCCTCGCATATGACTTAACGTTTCTAGGTTTTCCCTTATTCTGAAAGATGCATGTCCGGTAATTCTAAGCTCTATGTACCCTGTACTCATTTGAACATCAATCCATTCATCGTCGGATATGACTAAATGCTGGAGGTTTTCCTTTATTCTGAAAGATATATGTCTAGTAACTCTAAGACCTATGTATCCTGTACTAATTTGAACATCAATCCATTCATCGTCTAATGTAACTTAACGTTGAAGAGTTTACCTTATACTGAAAGATGACTGTTTGGTTACTCTAAGCTCTATGTACCCTGTACTTATTTTAATTTCAATCCATTCACCGTCGGATATGACTAAATGCTAGAGGTTTTCCCTTATGCTGATAGATGAATGTCGGGTAAATGTAACCTATACGTAACTTGGACTCATTTCTGCATTTATACATTCATCGTCCGATATGACTTACCTTGGGATCTTTTACCTAATCCTTAAAGATGAACGTCAGGTAACTGTAAGCTCTATGCAACCAGTACTCATTTAGACAACATGTCGTTCAACATCTGATATGACATAACACTGGAGGCTTCCTCTTTTTCTTAAAGATAAATGTCTGGTCCCTTAAAGCTCTATATAACCTGTACTCATTTGAACACTATTTCAATCATCTCATCATATGACTTATCTTAGTGCTGGAGGTTTTCGTTTACTTTAAAAGATAAATGACCGGTGAACCTAAGCTCTAAGTACCTCCTTCTCATTTGAACATGATTTTATCCCTCGTCCGATATGACATAATACTGGAGGTTTTCCTTAATTCTGAAAGATGAATGACTGGTAACTCTAATCTCTATGTACCATGTACTCAGTTGAACATTATTTCATCCATCGTCATATATGACATAATGCTGGAGGATTTTCTTTAATCTGAAAGGTGAATGACTGGTAACTCTAAGCTCTATGTAACCTGTACTCATTTGAACATCAATCCATTCATCGTCCGTTATGACATAACGTTGGAGGTATTACCTTATCCTGAAAGATGCATGCTAACTCTAAGATCTATGTACCGTGTACTCATTTCAACATTATTTCTTTCATCGTCCGATATGACTTTATGCTGGAGGTTTGTCCTTCCATCTGAAAGATGAATGACTTGTACCTCTAAGTTCTATGTACCTTGTCATCTTTTGAACATGACTTCTTTCATCGGCCGATGTTACTTAATGCTCGAGTTTTCTTCCGTATCCTGAAATATGCATGTCTGGTAGCTATACGCTCTATGTAACTTGGACTCATTTCTGCATTATTTTATTCATCGTCCGATTTGAATTTATGCAGGAGGTTTTTCCTTCATTCTGCAAGACGAAAAGCTTGGAACTCTAAGCTCCATGAAACCTGTACTCATTTGAACATGATTTCCTTCATCGTCCGATATCACTGAATGTTGGGCGTTTTCCCATATCCTGAAAGATGAATGTCTGGTAACTATAAGCTCTAAGTAACTTGGATTCATTTCTGCATCATTTAATTCATCGTCCGACAAGACTTAACATTGGAGGTTGTACCTAATCCTGAAAGATGATCGTCTGGTAACTGTAAGCTCCATGTACCTTGTACTCAGTTAGACAACATTTCGTACATCATCGGATATGACTTAACATTGGAGGTTTCTTCTTCTCCTTTAAGATGAATGTCTGGTCACTCTCAGCTCTATGTACCGTGTACTAATTTGAACATTATTTCATTCATCGTCCCTTTTGACTTAAGGCTGGAGGTTTTCCATTATTCTGAAAGATCAATGACTGGTAACACCAAGCCCTATATATCCCGTACTCATTTAAACATCATTGCCATCATCGTCGGATATGACTTAATGCTGGAGGTTTTTCTTAATTCTGAAATATCAGTGATGAGTTACTCTAAGCTCTATATATCCTGTACTCATTTGAGTATAACGCCTTTCATCGTCGGAAATGACTTAATGCTGGAAGTTTTCCCTTATTCTGAAAGATGAATGAATGGTAACTATAAGCTCTATGAAACAAGGACTCATTTCTGCATCATTTCATTCATCGTCCGATATGACATGTCGTTGAGGATATTACGTTATCCTGAAAGAGGAACGTCTGGTAACTCAGCTATATGTACCCTGTTCTCATTTAGACAGTTCATTCTTCTTCCCATATGACTTAGCACTGGAGGTTTTCGCTTCTCCTGAAAAATGAATGTTAGGTAACTTTAAGCTCTATGTACACTGTAGTCCTTTGAACATTACTTCATTCATCGTTTGACATGAGTTGTTTGAGGCGTTTCCCTTTATTCTGAAAATGGATGACTGCTAACTCTAGGCTCTATGTAAATTGTACTCATTTGAACTTTATTTCATTCATCGTCAGATATGACTTAATTCTGGAGGTGTTCCTTTAAACTGACACATGAATGGCTGGTAACCCTCTGCTCTATGTACCATGTACTCATTTTAAGATTATTTCGTCCATCGTCCGACATGACTTAATGCTGAAGGTTTATCCTTCATTCTGTAAGATGGATGACTTGTAACTCTAAGCTCTTTGTACCGTGTACTTATTTGAACCTGATTTCTTTCATCGTTCGATATTTCTTAACGCTGGAAGTTTTCCCAGTTCCTGAAAGGTTAATGCCTGGTAACCACAAGGTCTATGTAACCTGGACACATTTCTTGCACCATTTCTCTCATCGTCCGTTATGATATAACGTTAGGGATATTTTCTTATTCTGAAGTTGAATTTCTAATAACTCTCAGCTATATGTATCCTGTTCTCATTTAGACAACATTTCATTCCTCGTGCAATCTGGATTAACATTGCAGATTTTCGCCTATCCCAAAGATGAACTTCTGGTAAATCTAAGTTCTATGCGCTCTGTACTCATTTAGACTTTTCATTCTTCGTCCGATATAACCAAAAATTGGAGGATCTCCTTTATTCTGGAAGATCAATGACAGGTAACCCTAAGCTCTATGTACCCAGCACTTATTTGAACATGATTTCATCCATTTTTCGATATGACTTAATGCTAGAGGTTTTCTTATATTCTGAAGGATGAATGACTGTTAACTCTGCTCTCTATGTATCCTGTACTCCTTTGAACATTATTTCCTTCATCGTCCGATGTCTTGTTTCTTCCCTGCTGGTGGTTTCCCGTGCCCTAAAACATGAACGGCTGGTAACTCCTAGCTTTATGTATCCTGAACTCATTTAGACAACATTTCATTCATCATCCGATATGACTGTACATTGGGGTTCTCCTCTTATTCTTAAAGTTGAATTTCTGGTCACTTTATGCTCTATGTACCTGTTCTCATCTGAACATTATTTCATTCATCGCCCGATATGACATAATGCTGGAGGTTTTCCTATATTCTTAAAGGTCAGTGACTTGTAGCACTATGTCCTATGTACCCTGTACTCACTTGAACATTGTTTTATTCATCGACCGAGATGACTTAATGCTGGAGGATTTTTCCTTCATTGTAAAAGATGAATGACTTGTGACTCTAAGCTCTATGTACCCTGTTCTCATTTGAACATAATTACATCCATCGTTCCATAGTTTTTATTGCTGGTGGTCTTTCTTTATTCTGAAAGATCAATGACTTTTAAATCTAAGCTGTATGTACCCTGTAGTTCTTTGAACATGATTTCTTTCATCGTCCAATATTACTTAATACTGGAGGCTTCCTCCTATACTGAAATATGAATGTCTGGTAACTGTAAGCTCTGTGTAACCGGGACTCATTTCTACAAAATTTCATTCATCGTCTAATATGACTTTATGCAAGATGGTTTCCTTTATTCTTAAAGATCAACGATTGCTAACCCTAAACTCCATGTACCCTGTACTCATTTGAACATTATTATTTCATCGTCAGGTATGAACTAACTGGAAGCCTTCTTTTATCATGAGAGGTGTATATCTGGTCATTCTAATCCCCATGTATCCTGTACTCATTTGAAGAATATTTCATTCGACCCCTGATATGCCTTTGTGCTGGAGGTTTTCCTTTAGTCTCAATGACTGCTCAAGTTCTTTTCAAGATCAATGACTGCTAACACTAAGCTCTATGTACCCTGTACTCATTTGAACATCAATCTATTCATCGTCGGATATGACTAAATGCTAGAGGTTTTCCCTTATGCTGATAGTTGAATGTCTTGTAAATGTAAGCTTTACGTAACTAGGACTCATTTCTGCATCTATTCATTCATCGTAGGATATGACTTAAAGTTGGATCTTATACCTAAACCTGAAAGATGAACGTCAGGTAACTGTAACCTCTATGTAACCTTTACTCATTTAGACAACGTGTCGTTCAACATCTGATATGACATAACACAGGAGGCTGCCTCTTTTTCTTAAAGGTAAATGTCTGGTCGCTTAAAGCTCTCTGTACACTATTTCAATCATCCCATGACATGACTTATTTTAGGGCTGGAGGTTTTAATTTATTCTGAAAGATGAATGAATTGTTACCCTAAGCTCTATGTACCCCCTTCTCATTAGAACATGACTTCATGCATTGTCCGTTATGACATAATGCTGGATGCTTTTCTTTAATCTGAAAGATGAGTGACTGGTATATCTAAGCTCTATATACCACGTACCCATTTCAACATTATTTCATTCATCGTCCGATATGACTTTATGCTGGAGGTTTGTGTTTCCATCTGAAAGATGAATGACTTGTAACTCTAAGCTCTATGTACCCTGTACTCTTTTGAACATTATCTCTTTCATCGTCCGATATTGCTTAATGCTGGAGGTCTTTCAATAATCTGAAAGATGAATGTCTGGTAACAATAAGCTCTATGTAACTTTGACTAAGTTCTGCATTACTCCATTCATCGTCCGATATAACTTTATGCTGGAAGGTTTCCCTCATTCTGCAAGATGAAAGACTTGGAACTCTAAGCTCTATGTACCCTGTACTCATTTAACGTGATTTCTTTCTTCCTCCGATATTACTTAATGCGGGAAATTTTCCCATATCCTGAAAGATGAATGTCTGGTAACTATAAGCTCTAAGTAACTTGGTTTCATTTCTGCATCATTTCATTCATCTCCCGATATGACTTAACTTTGGAGGTTGTACCTAATCCTGAAAGATGATCGTCTGGTAACTGTAAGCTACATGTACCTTGTACTCATTTAGACAACATTTCGTACATCATCCGATACGACTTAACATTGGAGGTTTGCTCTTCCCCTTTAAGATTAATGTCTGGGACTTTAAGCTCTATGTTCCCTGTACTAATTTGAACATTATGTCATTCATCGTCACATTTGACTTAAGGCTGGAGGTTTTCCATTATTCTGAAGTATCAATTACTGGGAACGTTAAGCCCTATGTATCCCTTACTCATTTGTACATAATTGCAATCATCGTCGGATAGGACTTAATGCTGGAAGTTTTCCCTTATTTTGAAAGATGAATGTCTGGTAACTATAAGCTCTATGAAACTTTGACTCATTTCTGTATCATTTCATTCATTGTCCGATATGAATTAACGTTGAGGACATTACGTTATCCTGAAAGATGAACGTCTGGTAACTCAGCTATATGTACACTGTTCTCATTTAGACAACATTTCATTCTTCTTCCCATATGACTTAGCACTGGAGGTTTTCGCTTCTCCTTAAAAATGAATGTTAGGTAACTCTAAGCTCTATGTACACTGAAAATTATTTCGTTCATCGCCCGATATAACTTAATGCTGAAGGTTTATCCTTCATTCTGTAAGATGGATGACTTGTAGCTTTCAGCTCTTTGTACCCTTTACTCATTTGAACCTGATTTCTTTTATCGTCCGATATTACCTAACGCTGGAAGTTTCCTTAAATCCTGAAAAGTTAATGTTTAGTAGCTATAAGCTCTATGTAACCTGGACTCACTTCTGCATCATTTCACTCATCTTCCAACTTGAATTAACGCTGGAGGTTATAGCTAATCCTGAAAAATGAGCCACTGGCCACTGTAAGCTCTATGTACCCTGTACTCATTTATACCACATTTCATTCATCATCCGATATAACTTATTTCTGAACGTTTTTCCCTATCCTGAAGGATAAATGTCTGACAACAGTAAGCTCTATGTAGCCTGGACTTATTTATACCACATTTTATTCATCATCCGATATTACTTAATTGTGAATGTTTTCCTTTATCCTGAGGGATAAATGTCTGGCACAACTAGCTCTATGTAGCCTGGACTTATTTAGACAACTTTTCACCTTTCGTCCGATATGTATTTAATATTGGAGGTTTTTGCTTATACTGAAAGATGTATGACAAGTGGCTTAAAGCTCTAAGTACCCTGTACTCATTTTAAATTTATTTCATTCATTGTCCGATATGACCTAATATTCGAGGTTTTCCTTTTTTCTGAAAAATGAATGTAAGGTAACGTTAACCTCTGTGTACCCTGAACTCATTTGCACGTTGTTTCCGTTATCGTGCGTTATCATTTGATCCTAGAGGTTTTCCTTCGTTCTGAAGATCAGTTACTGGTGACTTTAAGTTCTATGTTCCTGTACTCATTTGAACAATATTTCATTTATCGTCCAATATGATACTAGGCTGCAGGATTTGCTTTATTCTATAAGGTCAATGACTGCTAACTCTAAGCACTACGTACCCCGTACTCATTTGAATAATATTTCTGACATCGTCGGCTATAACTAAAGGCTGGAAGCTTTCCTTTATCCTGAAAGGTTAATGTCTGGTAACTATCAGCTCTTTGTAACCTGGACGCATTTCTGCCTCATTTCATTCATCGTCCGATATGATATTTCGTTAGGGACATTATCTTATTCTAAAGCAGAATTTCTAATAACTCTCAGCTATATGTATCCTGTTCTCATTAGGAAACATTTCATTCATCGTGCAATATGACTTAACATTGCAGGTTTTCGCCTATCCCAAAGATGAACTTCTGGTAAATCTAAGTTCTATGTGCTCTGTTCTCATTTAGACTTTTCATTCTTTGTCCGATATAACCCACCATTGGAGGTTCTCCTTTATTCTGAAAGATCAATGGCAGGTAACTCTAAGCTCTATGCACGCAGTACTTATTTGAATATTATTTCATTCATTGTTCGATATGATTTAATGCTGGAGGTTATCCCTCATACCGAAAGATGAATGACTGCTGACTCTAAGCTCTATCTTCCGGTCAAACAGCGATAGTGGAGAGGTTTTCTTTTATACTGAAAGATAAATGACTGGTAACTCTAAGCTCTATGTACCCTGTACTCATTTGAACATAATTTTCTTCATCGTCCGATGTAATTTGTTTCTTCTCTGCTGGTGGTTTTCCCTTACCCTGAAACATAAACGGCTGGTAACTCCTAGCTTTATGTATGCTGTACTCATTTAGACAACATTTCATTCATCATCCGATATGACTTAACATTGGAGTTTTCCTCTTATCCTTAAACATGAATGTCTGGTAACTTTAAGCTCTATGTACCCTGAACTCATTTGAACATTATTTCATTCATTGCCCGATATGACATAATGCTGCAGGTTTTCCTTTATTCTGAAAGATCAATGACTTGTAGCACTATGCTCTATGTGACCTGTACTCATTTGAACATTATTTCATTCATCGTCCGAGATAACTTAATGCTGGAGGTTTTTCCTTCATTTTGAAATTTGAATGACTTGCGACTCTAAGCACTATGTACCTGTTGTCATTTGATCATGATTACATCCATCCTTCGATATGATTTAATGCTGGTAGTTTTCCTTCATTCTGAAGGATCAATGACTCGTAACACTAAGCTCTGTGTACCCTGTAGTCATTTGATCATGATTTCTTTCATCGTCCAATATTACTTATTACTGGAGGTTTTCCCTTATTCTGAAAGATGAATGTCCGGTAACTATAAGCTCTATGTAACCTGGAATCATTTCTGCATCATTTCACCCATCGTCCGATATGACTTCACGTTGGGAATATTACCTTATCCTGAAAGATGAAGGTCTGTTACCTCTGAGCTATATGTATCCTGTTCTTATTTAGACAACATTCCATTCATCGTCCGTTATGACTTAACATTGGAGGTTTTCGCCTATCTTGAAGGATGAAGGTCATGTAAATCTAGGCTCTATGTACCCTGTACTCATTTAGGCAACATTTCATTCATCGGCCGATATAACCTAACATTGGGGGTTTTCCTTTAATCTTAAAGAGGAATGACTGGTATCTCTAAGGTCTGCGTACCGTGTTCTCATTTGAGCATTATTTCATTTATCGTCTGATATGACTTATTGCTGGAGGTTTGCTTAATTCTGAAAGATGAACGTCTGGTATATCTAAGCTTTATGTACCCTCTTTTCATTGAGACAACATTTCATTCCTCGTCCGATACGACTTAATGGTGGAGGTTTGCCTTTCCCCTGAAATATCAATGACTGGTAAATCTAAGCTCTATGTACCCTGTACTCATTGAACGTTATTTCATTCATCATCCGATATGATTTAAAATTGGAGGTTTCCTTTACTCTGAGAGATCAATGACCGGTAACTCTAAGCTCTATGTACCCTGTACTCATTTAATCATTGTTTCATTCATCGTCCAATATGACCTTATCCTCCAGGTTTTCTTTAATTATGAAAATGAATGTCTGGTAACTCTAAGCTGTATATACCCTGTACTCATTTGAACATTTTTTCATTCCTCGTCCGATATGACTTAATCCTGGAAGTTTTCTCTTATTCTGCCTGTACTCATTTGAACATCATTTCATTAACTGTCAGGTAAACCAACGCTTTAAGGACCCTTTACTCTTTTATTTACAATTCATTCATCGTCCAATATGATTGTAAGTTTGATGCCTGGTAGCCCTTAACTCTGTGGTCATTTTACTAATTTGCGCATTAATTCTATCTGCTCCATGGATGATTGTTTAAAGCGCTTGCGTCTCACCACGGCGGCTCGGGTTTGATCGTAGGTAACCGCAAAGTGAGGTATGTTAAGGACAATGTGGTGGTGGGACGAGCTTTCTCCAGGTCCTCCGGTTTTTCCGCAGTCGTAAATACCCACAGCTCCATCGTCAACTTTCCTATTGGGATGATCATTTATCCTGGTTCTCTATCATATCCAAAGCTTTGGTTCCTCAACTGCTAAGGTGTGAGATGGTGTGTTGTCTTGGTGAAACAGGATTGTCTTTTTCCAAAAATGTGTTCGTTTATCCGCAAGTTCTGCCTTCAGCTTCTCAGGTAGGGATGCGTAGTATGCTCCCGAAATGGGTTTTCCTTTTTGAAGATAATCGATTAAAATAACTCCTTGACTATCCCCCTCCCCCCAAAAAACAGTCACCATCACTTTCCCATCCGAAAAAACAGTTATAGCTTTCTTGAGCCGGTTCTCCCTTTGCAGTACACTCTTTGGACTGTAGTTTTGTTTCGGGTTATAATGTTGTATCCAAGTTTCATCTACAGTATTTAATCAGCGCCAAAACTCGGATATATTGCCCCTAAACTGTGCAATCAGATCGTTTGAAATGTTCACTCGAAGTTTTTGGTCTAACGTGAGCAAACGCGGCACCCAACACGCGGATTTGTTCTCATGTCTAAATGTTGATTTAATATGCGACGAACATGTTCTTGTGACATTTTCATGGCCTCTTCTATCTCTCTCACTTAAATTCGGCGGTCGTCTAGCACCATTTGTTGAAAATATGCGATGTTTTCGTCGGTAGTTGCAGTGTTTGGACGTCGCGAATGTTCATCGCCTCCCAAGCACTTACGGCCACATTTAAATTCAGCTTCCCAAAATTTCACTGTGGGAATTGATTGTACAGAGTCCCCATACATAGAATTCAATTCATCTTTTATTTGCGTGAGCGTATTGCCTTTCAGAAACAATTATTTAATAACGGCTCGATTATGGATATTATCCATTTTCATAAAACACTCACTTCAACTCACTTAAGCGACTGTTACATAACAATGGAGCGTTTAAAACGGCAGAAACTTTGGCGAATTACTGTCAACAGATGGACAACGAAATTCGTTAGCTTATATTTACAAGTGCTGCCATCTTTATGTTGAGGTCGGAAACTTTTCAGACAACCGTCGTACCTCCAGACGCTAGCGCCAAACCTTGCGGACTCCAAAACTCTCATATTCGCGTTTGGCGACTAAACAAAAAAGAAAGAAAGAAAAAGAGAGACAGAGAGAGAGAGGGAGAGAGAGAGAGGGAGATTGAATTTTCACACTGCACAGGAAAAGAAACGGAAGAGATATGGAGTCATTTGATGGGAAATTATTTATTTTATTAAAAATTATAGTAGTCTTTATGACAAAATGCGTAAATCCTACACAGATAATTTACTGAAGGGAAATATTTGCACGTAAATTGCGTATGAACCAAAATGTGAAGCTAGGCTTTAGCTGTTTATATCATTTATAACCGATATTTTTTCGACTATAAGGTCAGATAGATTATGAAATGTTTTGCTCTATTTATATATAGAAAAACCATAATACAATTATTATGATATTATTTGCATCACTTGTCATTGCAGTTTGGAAAATACTGTTACGTATGGATATTTCTAAGTGCTAAATATTTCAGGAAGTTTCGAAAAAGAGTAGTTTCTTGAATTGTTAATTGTACAGTAGAAATTTAATTAAAAAACATACACTGTAATATTTTAAAAATGTTTCACATTATTGATCAGGTAATTATTATTACATGTTGATGTTGACGTCACAATGGCATTGTCAGTGTCTAAGCGAATTTGCCGTTCATGATAATGTCGTGAAAATAAACAATTTACGACAAATACTTTACTTTGTGAAATGAACTATTTTTGGGATATTCCTTGCTATTTGTCTGAATTTTCCATTTGTTAATTTTTTTCTCGAATTTGAAGTCATTCGTATTTTTAGCACTTGGCCGTGTAAACATAAATTTATTTGGAAAATTATCATACACTAACGCACTCTATAAATTTTGACTATGTCTTAAAGCCTGCTACGTTCTCATATTTCCTTGCAGCTTCAAAAAAATTAGCAATAAGTTAATTTTTGCACTCTTTTTCTTTAAGTAAGGTCCTCCAACGTTATGTCATATGACTTAAATGGTTGAAATGATGTTGAAATGAGTTCAGAACCTATAGAGCTTAGAGTTACGCGACATTCTTGCAAAACGAGGGAGAAAGCCTATGAAAACCTTATCGAGGAAAACTCCAGATTCGAACTCGGCACCTCTTGAATCTATGGCAGAAATCCATAGCAGTAAAACTAACATATACTTTAGATAACATATACAAAATTATTTGTGTATTCTTTCAACTTCACGCCAAAAATGATTGAATATTGATACATAGGTCAATAGTAAATATTTCTAAAACAAATCAAAAGGGAAGTCATTCGCTACATGGGTTGGTGCCACTTTATACTCCAAGCCTAGAGTCGCATTTCGCGCCAAGATCAATGTTAGAGAATATCCTTCTTGAGTAGATTGTATGCGGTACACAGGCACCGTACGGTGAACCTTGTAGCTTCGGACCTCCCCGGTAAGATGAAAGTCAACCGCTCGTATATATGTTACACAGTCTGGGGAATGTATCCACGAGAGTTTCCGATGTTCAAGTATTACAAATTAGTGTTTATGTGACCTTATACGATTGCTACTTTGTAAAATTACACTAATAATTTAAAAACGGTTGGTAAGTTGGTATTGCGGGCTTATAAACACAAGTACAAAATCACAATTTTCAGGAAAAAAATGTATGTATGCCGGTCCTTAAAGCACTTACAGCACAGTAAGTCTCCATTAAGGTAGTTATCTCATGTGCATATAACCACTGCTAGTAGTTTATCGGAATAAATACGAGTCTGTTGGAGAATTTATGCCATGCTGTTATGTTGTCATTGCATCTCAGTGGTTAATAGGAACCAGACGAAGTCCGGAAGATCCATGGTTCAAATCCCGGCTATTACATTAAATTTTTCAGTCTTCACTCCAGCTATCCAGACTTTAGCAATGTGTGTGAACAGCATAACTCAAAGGAATGAAATGTCGATTACATTTCAAATTGCAGCGTCTTCCGTAGACGTGATACGAAGGTTATGAAAGAAAATACGCGTCCCAAACTTTGCTTTATATGGAATACTTTCCGAAAAAAATTTTATATTCTCAAAATCTATCACGTATTTGATTAAACTTCAGCATGTTTAAGGCAAGGCTACGCTGAAAATTACAACTTCCGAGTTAAAATTAAAATAATTTAAAATTACCGAGTTCGAATCTCGGTCAGGGTGAGTTACCTGGATAAGGTTTTTCCGGGGTTTTCCCTTATCCTTGAAGACGAGTGTCGGGTAACTCTAAGCTCCATGGACCTCGGATTCATTTGAGCATCATTTCACTCATTTCATTCATCGTCCGATATGACTTAACGTTGGAGGACGTAAACTACAATATATAAACAACTTCTATAACAATAAACCTATCATTATGAAAATTTAGTCACATAATTAGAGTATTATTTTATACTTAGATGCAAATTAATATGTTGCTACAACAAATTGTTCAATAATTAAACATTAATGCTTTGGAAAATAATGTAAAAATTAAAAATGACCTACCCTTCAAAAATGTCAGCTTTTAAGTTGAATCTTTGGTTTTGTTCTTGTACAGAGCAACTTTAAAAGACCCACATTCTTATTCTTTGGAATACTACTGTAGAATTTGTTCTAAAGTATTTTCTTCGTGTTAGCTCTCAAAATTTTTAAAATATTAACTTATTTTATTACTTAACACCATATAATTTTCAAAACATGATCATTAACAAAAAATGGGAATGTGAAGTTCCTTATTTACATATTATGGACCTATCCTGGAGGTTTCACCAACTTAAATGGAAAACTTTGACATGTGTGGCATTTTGTATACTGAAAAGAGTTGGAAAAAAGGTTTCTCAGAAAATTCACTTTAAAGTCATGATTGTTACTTTTAACGATTGTTAAAGATCTCTTTAAATTGTTATGTGATGGCCTAAAATCGTGCAAATGATAAAAATAACATGCCATCTATTACTACAAACACTAAGCTACCAAAAATGCCAAAAAGAAAATTCCATGATTTTCAAAATTTTGGGGGAATTTTCAGTGTAGATATTTTCGTAACAAATGTGTCGAATTTACCATCTGAAGTCCTCTTCATTCTGAATGACCTTTGTATACACTCAGAGTCAGAAAATCGTACTACAGGAAAACAAAAATGTAGATCTTGTTAAAACATGCAATTTACCTAATACAGTTTTTGGGAGTTAACTATTTCCGAAATATTACTTATTATTAATTTAAAGTAACAAGTATTTATCTACAATATTCCGAAATAGGAAGTGATTATCCGTTTTTTATCTGATGACGTTTACAGATGAGGATACAAACAGAAGTTGCTGATCTGATGATCTGTTGGGTAAGGAGGATGGTCAAGCAGTTCAAACCGTAATTCTTGGATTTTCGCCATTGCAACTGCTAAGGTATGAGACGATGCGTTGTCTTGATGAAACAGGATTTCTTTTCTCAGCAAATGTGGACGTTCTTCCGCAAGTTCTGCCTTCAGCTTCTGAAGTTGTGATGTATGCTATGCTTCCAAAATGGGTTTTCCTTTTTGAAGATAATTGATTAGAATAACTCCATTGACTATACCAAAAAATAGTCACCATCGCTTTCCCAGACGAAAAAAACCGGTTTTTGCTGTTTTTTGGAGCCGGTTCTCCCTTTACAGTCCACTGTTTGCACTGTACTTTTGTTTTGGGCATATAATGGTGTATCCAAGTTTCTTCCACAGGCCCGCCTCGGTAGCGTAGATGGTAGCATCTCTGCCTCACGTTCAAGAGGTCCCGAGTTCGAATCTTGGTCAGGGTGAGTTACCTGGATAAGGTTTTTTCTGGGGTTTCCCTTATGCTTACAGACGAATGTCGGGTAGCTCTAAGCTCCATGGACCCTGGACACCTTCAACATCATTTCACCCATTTCGTTCACCGTCCGCTATGACTTAATGTTGGAGGAAGTAAAATAACAAAAAACAAAAAGTTTCATCCACAGTAATTAATCGGCGCCAAAACTCTGACTTGTTGCACAAAAACTGCACGAAAAGAGCGTTGGAAATGTTAATTCGAACAATTCTTTGGTCTAACGTGTGCAAACGCGGCACCCAACGCGCGTACAGCTTTCTCATATAAGCCAAAGAAAAGAAATGGAAGATTTTAATTAAAAATCTAGAAATTATTAGAGAAATCCCACGTAAAGCTGCAGGAGCAAATTTTATATTGCTTACGGAACATGATTATTTGTCAAAAACTTGAACAGAATAGGAATTTATACAAGTCCAAATTGTCCTCTGTGCAAGATAGAAGAGGAAATGACTGAAGAACATCTTTTAACCTGTGAAGTCCAACCAGCCGGATCAATACACAGAAATATTGGAGAGCAAGAGAACTAATGTCTTCATTGCCAAAGCCTAGCATTTGAAAACAACAACAACAACTATTCCTGAAATATGACTGTCTTGTAACTCTAAAATCTGTCTAACCTAAACTCATATGAATATCAATTGGACTCATTTGAACACATTTCATTCATTGTTCGATATGCTTAATGTTGGAGATGTTACCTTAACCTGAAAGATGAAAGAGAGTAACTCTAAGCTCTATATACCCTAGACTCATTTGATCATCATTTCATTCATTGCCCGGAATGCTTAACGTTGGAGATGTTCCCTTAACCTGAAAGATGAAAGTTTGGTAACTCTAAGCTCAATGTACCCTGGACTCACTTGAACATCATTTCATTCATTGTCCAATATACTTAACATTGGAGATGGTTCCTTAACCTGGAAGATAAGAGTTTGGTAACTCTAAGCTCTATCTAGCCAGGACTCATTTGAACATTATTTCTTCATTGTCCGATATGGCTTAACGTTGAATGTGTCCACTTAAGCTGAAAGGTGAAAGTTTGGTAACTCTAAGCTCTATGGAACCTGGACTCATTTAAATATCATGTCATTCATCGTGCGATATGTGTAAACATTGGAGGTGCTCACTTAAGCTGAAAGATGAAAGTTTGGTAATTCTAAGCTCTATCCACTCTGCACTCATTTGAACATCTTTTCTTTCCTCGTCCGATAAGGCTCACCTTTGAGGTGTTCCCTTAAATTGGTAGATAAAAGTTTGGTATCTCTAAGCTCTATGGACCCTGGAATCATTTAAACATCATTTAATTCATCGTCCAATTTGACTTAACCTTGGAGATGTTCCCTTAACCTGAAAGATGAAAGTATGGTAACTCTAAGCTGTAGGAACCTTGGACTCATTTGACTTCGTTTCATTCATTCTTGGATACGACTTCTCGTTGGAAGTGTTCCCTTACCCTGAAAATGAACATTTGGTAACTCTTAGCTCTATGTACCCTGGATTCATTTGCGCACCATTTCATTCATCATCCGATATCACTTAATGTTTGAGGTGTTCTCCTTCCTAAAAGATAAAAGGTTCGTAACTCTAATCTCTATGAACCCTTAACGCCATTGAACATCATTTCCTTCATTCTTTGATATGACTTAACGTTTGACGTCTTCCCCTATTCTGAAAAATGAAAGTTTGGTAAATCAAAGCTCTATGTACCGTAGCCTCATTAGGGCATCATTTCATTCATCGTTAGATATGGTTTAACGATGGAGGAGTTGTCTTAACTTGAAAGATGAGAGTTTGGTAACTCTATACTCTATGTACCCTTGACTCATTGGAACGTCATTTCATTCATTGGTCAATATTACTTAATGTTGGAGGTGTTCCCTTAACCTCAAAGATGAGCGCTTACTATTTGTAGCCCATATACCCTGGACTCATTTGAACAACATTTCGTTCATTGTTAGATTTGACTTAACGTTTGAGGTGTTTCACCATCCTGAAAGGTAAAAGTTTGGTAACTCTACGCTCTATGTGCCCTGGACACATTAGAGCATCAATTCATTCAACATCCAATATCACTTAACGTAGGAGGTTTGGCCTTATCCTGAACCAGTTTGGTAACTCTAAGCTATATGAACCCTAAGCTCATTTGAACATCATTTCATTCATTGGTCTATATGACTTTACGTTGTAGGAGTTTCCTTAACCTGAAATTAGAAGGTTTCGTAACTCTAAGCACTATGTTCCCTGGACTAACTGGAATATCACTTCATTCATTGTTCAATATGATTTAACGTTGGCGTTCCCGGAACCTGAAAGATGAAAGTTTGGTAACCCTAAGCTTTAGGTACCTTGGACTAATTTTCACATCATTTCATTGATGGTCCGATATGGCTCAATGTTCGAGGTGTTCCCTTATCCTGGAAGTTGAAAGTTCAGTAAATTTAAGCTCTAGGTATCCTGGAATCAATGTAGCATCTTTTCAATCATCATCCCATATGGCTTAACGCTGGAGTTGTTGCCTTAAACTGAAAGCTGAATGTATGGTAACTCTAAGTACTATATACACTGGACTCATTAGAACATCATTTAATTGATCGATATGGCTCAATGTTGGAGGTTTTATTTAACCTGAAAGATAAAAGAATGGTAATTCTAAGCTCTATGTACCCTGGACTCAATTGAACACCATTACATTAATTCTTTCATATGACTTAATGTTGGTGATTTTCTCTTAACCGGAAAGATGAAAGTTTGGTAACTCTAAGCTCTATGTATCCTAGACTCATTTGAACATCATTACATTAATTCTTTCATATGACTTAATGTTGGTGATTTTCTCTTAACCTGAATGATGAAAGTTGGGTAATTCTAAGCTCTATGTACCCTGGACACGTTTGAACATCAATATCATTCACGTTTCGATATGACTTAACGTTGCAGGTGCTCCCTTAATCTGAAATTTGAAAGTCTGGTAACTTTAAGTACAATGTATCCTGGACTCACTGTAACATTCTCTCAATCATCGTCCAATATGGCTTAATGTTGAATATATTGCCTTAACCAGAGAGTTGAAAGCTTGGTACCTTTGAGCCCTATGTACCATGGACTCATTTGAACACTTTTTCATTAAGCGTCCGATATGCTTTGACGTTGGAGGTGTTCATTTAACCGGAATGATGAAAGTTTTGTAACTCTAAGCTCTATGTTCCCTGGACACATTTGAACATCACGTCATTCATCGTCTGATATCACTTATCGTTTTAGATGTTCCCTTAATCTGAAAGATCAAGCTTTATAATCTCCAGCTCTATGGACACTGGATTCATTTTGACGTCATTTCTGTATTGCTCGATATGAATGAAAGTTTGAGGTGTTCCCTAATCCTAAAACATATAGGTTAGGTATTTCTAAGTTCAATGTAACCTGGACTCATTTAAACAACTGCTCAATCATTGCTCGATATGACTTACGTTGGAAGTGTTCCCTTATACTGAAAGTTGAAAGTTGGGTAACTGTAAGCTCTATGTAACCTGGACTCATTTGAACATTTCATTCATCGTCTGATATGGCTTAACGTTGCAGGTGTTCCCTTAACCTGATAGGTGCAGGTTTGGAAACTGTAAGCTCTATGTACACTTGACTCATTTAAACACCATTTCATTCATTGTTGCATATGACTTAACGTTGGAAGTGTTCCCCTATACTGATAGATCGAATATTTGTAACTCTAAGCACAATTTACACCACATTTGAATATCATTTCGGTCATTGCGCGATATGACTTAATGTTGGAAGTCCCAATATCTCAAAGTTGATGGTTCAGAAACTATAAGTTCTGTGTATCCTGAAGCCACTTTAACATATTCGTCCAATATGGCTTAACTTTGGAGATTTTGCCTTAACCTGAGAGATGAAAGTTGGGTAACACTAAGCTCTATGTACTCTGGACTCAAGAGCATTATTTCGTACATCGTCCAATATGGCGTAACGTTGGAAGTGTTGCCTTTAACTTAAAGTTGAACGTTTGGTTACTATATGCTCGATGTACCTGGACTCATTGGAACACCATTTCATTCACCATTAGTTCTGTCTTCAAGTTGCAATTCTTCCATTATCCAGAAAGCTGAAAGATTGGTAACTCTAAGCTTATGTACACTGTATATATATATGAAGAGCATTACATTCATTTTCTGATATGGCTTAACTTTGGAGGCGATCTCTTAACCTGAAATACGAAATTTAGAGAACTCTATGTTCTATGTACCCTGGACTCAATTAGAACATCATTTCATTCAGTGTGCGATATGGCTTAACATTGGAGGTGTTCCATTAACCTGAAAAGGGAGAATGTGGTAATTCAAAGCTCTAAGTACCCTGGATTCAATTTGAACTCATTTTATTCATTGTTCGATGTGTTTTAACGTTGGAAATATTCTCTTAACCTGAAAGACGTAAGTTTGTAACTCTAAGCTCTATGTACCCTGGACTCAACTTGAACATTATTTCATTCAACGTCCGACATCATTTAAAGTTGCAGGCGTTCCCGTAGCATGTAAGAAGAAAGTTTTGTATCTCCGAGCTCTATGTACCCTGGACTCATTTGAACATCACTGAACATCATTACATTAATTGTTCCATATTACATAATGTGGAATTCCCTTATGCAGAAAGATGAAAGTTGGGAAACTCTAAGCTTTATGTACCCTGGACATATTAGAACATAATTTTTATCATTGTTCAATATGACTTAACGTTGGTGCTCCTTTAACCTGAAAGATTAAAGGAAGGTAAACCTAAGGTCTATGTACCCTGGACTCATTTGAACACCATTTCGTTCATCGTCCGATATCACTCAACTTTTGAGGTGCTCTCTCATCCTGACGGGTGAAATTTTGGCAACTCTAAGCTCTATGTACCCTGGACACTCTTGAACATCATTTCATTCCATCTTCGATATATCTTTGATATGACTTATTGTTGGAGATTTTTCCCTATCCTGAAAGCAGAAGCTGTGGTAACTCTTAGCCCTATGTACCCTGAACTCATTGGAGCATCAGTTTGTTCTTCGTCCGTAAGGGTTTAACATTGGTGGTGATGCCTTAACCTGAAAAATGGAAGTTTGGGTACTCTCTACTCTATGAAACTTGCACCCATTTGAACATCATTTCATTGATCGATATGGCTGAATGTTGTATTCTTTACATAACATGAAAAATTAAAGTATTGTAACTGTAAGCCCTATGCATCCTGGACTCATTTGAACATCATTTCATTCAACTTCCGATTACATTTTACTTTGTAGGCATTCCCTTAGCCATTAAGATGAAGGTATACTAACTCTAAGCTCTATGAACCCTGGACTCATTTGATCATCATTACATTCATTGTTCCATATGACATAGCGTTGGAGGTGGTCCTTATGCAGAAAGATGAAAGTTTTGAAACTATAAGCCATATGTATCCTGGAGTCATTTGAACTTTACTTTATTGATCATCGAATGCGACCTAAAGTTGGAAGGGTTCCCTTTACTTGAAAGAAGAAAATCTGGTATCTCTAAGCTCTATGGACCTGCATTCATTTGAAAATCACATGTTTTACTATCCGATATGACATAACGTTGGATGTTTTTCCTTTTTCTGAAAGATGAATGTCTGGTAAGTAAAATTTGTGGAGCCTGCCCTTATTTGAAAGCATTTTATTTATTTGCCGATATGACTTAACGTTTTAGGTTTTCCCTTAACCTGAAACCTGAAAGATGACAAAGATGTTTGTCAACTCTTAAGTTCAATGCACCCCACACTCATTTGAAAATCATGTCAATCATAATACGATATGGCTTAACGTTAGAGGTTATCCCTTAACCTGAAAATTGATTGTCCGGTGACACTATGCTCTATGGACCCTGCAATCGTTTAAAAATCATTTCAAACATCATCCGATTTGACTAAATCTTGGAGGATTTCGCTTAAACTGTTATATGGATGTACGGTAAATCTAAGCTCTATGGACCCTGCATTCGTTTGTACATACTTTCGTTCATCATCTGAAAGAACATCGTTGGCGGTTAACTCTTAACCATGACCATGATGGTTTGGTACCTCTAAGCTCTATGGACCCTGCACTCATTTGAAAGTCATTTCATTCATCATCCGATATGACTTAACGTTCGAGTTTTTTCCTTAAACTGAAAGAAGTAAATTTGGTGACTCTAAGCTCTATGTACCCTAGACTCATTTGAAAATCATTTCATTCATTGTTTGATATGACTTAACGTTGGAGGAGTTCCCTTATCCTGAAAGATGAATGTTTGGTAACTTTAAGCTCTATGTACCCTGGACTCACTTGAAAATCATTTCATTCATTGTTTAATATGCTTAACATTGGAGATGTTTCCTTAACCTGGAAGATGAAAGCTTGGTAACTCTAAGCTCTATCCAGCCTGGACTCACTTGAACATCATTTCTTCATCGTCTGATATTGCTTAACGTTGCAGGTGTCCACCTAAGCTGAAAGGTGAAAGTTTGGTAACTCTAAGCTCTATGAAAGCTGGACTCATTTGAACATAATTATATTAATTCTTTCATATGACTTAATGTTGGTGATATTCTCTTAACCCGAAAGATGAAAGTTGGGTAATTCTAAGCTCTATATACCCTGACTCATTTGAACATCATTACATTAATTCTTTCATGTGACTTAATGCTGGTGATTTTCTCTTAACCCGAAAGATGAAAGTTGGGTAATTCTAAGCTCTATATACCCTGACTCATTTGAACATCATTACATTAATTCTTTCATGTGACTTAATGCTAGTGATTTTCTCTTAACCTGAGAGATGAAAGTTGGGTAATTCTAAGCTCAATGTACCCTGACTCATTTGAACATCATTGCATTAATTCTTTCATGTGACTTAATGCTGGTGATTTTCTCTTAACCTGAAAGATGAAAGTTCGGTAACTCTAAGCTCTATGTACCCTGACTCATTTGAACATCATTACACTAATTCTTTCATATGACTTAATGTTGGTGATTTTCTCTTAACCTGAAAGATGAAAGTTGGGTAATTCTAAGCTCTATGTACCCTGGACACATTTGAACATCAATTTCATTCACGTTTCTGTATGACTTAACGTTGCAGGTACTCCCTTATTCTGAAAGCTGAAAGTTTGGTAATTTTAAAGACAATGTATCCTGGCCTCACTGTAATACTATCTCAATCATCGGCGAATTTGGCTTAATGTTGGACATATTGGTTAAACCAGAGAGATGAAAGTTTGGTAACTTTAAGCCCTTTGTAACCTGGACACATTTGAACATCATGTCATTCATCGTCTGATATCACATATCGTTTTAGATGTTCCCTTAGTCTGAAAGATCAATCTTCACAAACTCAAGCTCTTTGGACACTGGACTTACTTGAACTTCATTTCTGTCATTGTTGGATATGAATAAACGTTTGAGGTGTTCCCTTATCCTAAAACATAAAAGTTAGGTAACTCTAAGTTTTATGTAACCTGGACTCATTTGAACAACATTTCTATCATTGCTCGATATGGCTTAACGTTGGAAGTTTTGCCTTATACTGAAAGATGAAAGTTGGGTAACTCTAAGCTTGTGTACCCTGGGCTCATTTGAAAGTTATTTCATTGACCATCTGATATGGCTCATTGTTGGAGGTTTTCCCTTAACCTAAAAGATGAAAGTATGGTAACTGTAAGCTCCATGTAACCTGGACTCATTTGAACAACATTTCATTCATCGTCTGATATGGCTTAACGTTGCAGGTGTTCCCTTAACCTGAAAGTTGCAGGTTTGGAAACTGTAAGCTCTATGTACACTTGACTCATTTAAACACAATTTCATTCATTATTTCATATGACTTAACGTTGGAAGTGTTCCCCTATCCTGAAAGATCGAATATTAGTAACTCTAAGCTCAATTTACACCACATTTGAATATCATCTCAGTCATTGCGCGATATGACTTAATGTTGGAAGTCCCAATAACTCAAAGTTGATGGTTCAGAAACTATAAGTTCTGTGTATCCTGAAGCCACTTTAACATCTCTTCAATATTCGTCCAATATGGCTTAAATTTGGAGGTTTTGCCTTAACCTGAGAGATGAAAGTTGGGTAACACTAGGCTGTATGCACCCTGGACTCAAAAGCATTATCTCATACGTCGTCCAATATTGTTTAACGTTGGAAGTGTTGCCTTTACCTGAAAGTTTGGTAACTATATGCTCTATGTACCTGGACTCATTGGAACATCATTTCATTCATCATTAGTTCTGTCTTCAAGTTGGAGGTCTTCCATTATCAAGAAAAGTGAAAGTTTCGTAACTGTAAGCTCTATGTACACTGTACATATATGAAAAGCATGACATTCATTTTCTGCTATGATTTAACGTTGGAGGTGATCTCTTAAATTGAAATACGAAAATTAGGGAACTCTAAGCTCTATGCACCCTGGACTCAATTAGAACTTCATTTCTTTCATTGTGCGATATGGCTTAACATTGGAGGTGTTCCATTAACCTGAAAATGGAGAGTGTTGTAACTCTACGCTGTAAGTACCCTGGAGTAGATTTGAACATCATTTCATCCATTTTTCGATCCGGTTTAACGTTGGAAGTATTCTCTTAACCTGAAAGACGTAAGTTTGTAACTCTAAGCTCTATGTACCCTTGACTCAATTTGAACATTATTTCATTCAACGTCCGATATCACTTAAAGTTGTAGGAGTTCCCTTTGCTTGTAAGAAGAAAGTTTTGTAACTCTGAGCTCTATTTACCCTGGACGCATTTGAACATCATTACATTAATTGTTCCATATTACATAATGTTGGAGGAGTTCCCTTATGCAGAAATATGAAAGTTTGGAAACCTTAAGCTTTATGTACCCTGGACTCATTAGAACATAATTTTATTCATTGTTCGATATGACTTAACGTTGGTGTTCCTTTAACCTGAAAGATTAAAGGGAGGTAAACCTAAGCTCTATGTACCGTGGACTCATTTGAACACCATTTCGTCCATCGTCCGATATCACTTAACATTTGAGGTGCTCTCCCATCCTGAAAGGTGAAATTAGGGCAGCTCTAAGCTCTATGTACCCAGGACACTCTTGAACATCATTTCATTCCTTCTTCGATATGACGCCAGGTCATTGTTGATTGGAGCAGCGCGGGTAACAAGATCGATTAGACGGCAGTGCAGTGTGGATATGGATGCTTGTCAAGAGGGTGGGCGGGAACACACGGATTTGGCAAGAGTTCGCCTTTGTTCTTGCCGGTCTCGATTGTTCGAGAAATTTCTGGTGTGTTAGAAATCGATAAATGGGCAGCCTGCCTGAAAAGAGACAGTGAGTCGGTAATTGAACGCGTGCGGGTGAGCAGCAGTGGTGGTTGACCTGTATGTTACATTGTGTATGTAAATGGTGTATTGCTACGGAAATAAAGTACAATTTTTTTTTGTGTTTGTAACCTGGACTTTTTATTTCACGAACCCACAAAGTCACAACTGGTGTCAGGGAACTGGATATAACGGCCATGGAATCCGCATTGGAAAAGATTTTGGAGAGGATGAACGAATTAGCTGCGACGACGGAAGCTGTAAACAACTTGGCCACGACAATGACCGCAAGGATGGCCGAACTGACCACGGAAATGAAGGTGGCGAACGAGGCTCTCGCCGCCAAATTTGAAGAACAGTTGGCCGGAGTAAGTGAAGCCGTGACGGAGCTGGGCAAGCGGATGGGCCAAGTGGACGAGCGCGTCGAAGACCATGCTGACCGCGTAAACAACTTGGAGGGAAAGGCAGACAGCAGCACAAAGTCCCTGAACGCCATGGTGGAGGACGTCGTCGGCAGGAGGTTAAAGGATTTAAAGTTCGACGCGCCGGGACGGGACACAACATGTACGCGCGTCAAACCTCCTAATTACGACGGCGCGAACACCTTCGAAGTTTTCCACCGCCAATTCTCCGCAGTGGCCAAGCACAACAAACGTTCACCAGAGGAGGAGGCCACACAAATAATAGCCAGCCTCCAGGGAAGGGTGGCGGAAGTCCTGAACGCTGTGCAGACAGCGGCAGCGCCCAAGGACATCTGGGAAGCCCTGAACAATCGTTTTGGAGACCACCGCTTAGCCGCAGCGCACCACAGCCAGCTAAAGGCAAAGTCACAGCAGCCATGGGAGACGCTGCAGGAGTTCGCCCTGGCAGTTGAACAACTGGCTAGAAAGGCTCTAGTCGAACTCCCACCAGAGTTCGTATCCCGGGAAGCTGAATACACATTCGTTGACGGGGTACGTGGCACGCAGTTTCATCAGCGCCTAATGCTCGGCGATTATAAAACCATCCACGAGGTGCTAACGGCAGCATTAAGGATGGAGGCGGCCAAGGTAACAGGTATCCCGACGTCAAGAACGAGGAGTGTCCACTACGACGGAGAGGGAAGACCAGCCGAGGGAGGCCGGCGAAGACCTAGTGGCCTGTGTTGGGGATGTGGACAACCGAGAGACTGCCGACACCAGGAAGGTCAGCCGGAAGAACGAGTAGGGCCCGGCGTGGTGAGGGGAACATCGGCGCCATCACCACCATCTCCTCGAGTAACACTGCGCGCCGCGTATGGATGGCAGCCTCATCGCGGACGGTTGGGTGAGAGGGAAGAAGTGCCGCGTGCTGGTGGACACCGGGGAGGCCGTGACCATCATCAGTCCTGACGTGGCCAAGGGTTTGCCGACGAGGAAGCCGAGCCAACCATACCAGCTTGTCATGACATCGGGTGACACCTTGCCTGTGGAGTAGGTGGCCCTGCTGAAGCTGACCTTGGGACGGAGTATCGTACGTCTGTGTGTGTTCGTCGCGAAGGTGGCTGAGGAGGTGATTCTGGGACTGTATGCCCTCAGGAGGCACGAGGCGACGGTCGACGTCAGCAGGAATGTCCTGTGGCTCAACGGAGAAGAGGTTATACTTCGTCAACCCGAAGAGCGCCTTGGAATGGGTAGGGTCATCTTGAACGAAGACTTGGTTGTCCCCGCGAGGAGCGAGGTGATGGTGACGGCGCGACTGGAAGGCCAGACAGCACGTTGGGTTCAGAGGCTGCAGGAGTATGACTTCACTTTGGAACATCGCAGAGGGAAGAGCCACGGTAACGCAGAAGCTATGTCCCGAAGGCCCTGTCCAGAGGAGTGTGGCTAATGCACAAAAGTGGAAGAGAAGCAGCGTGCCGCAGCAGACAGAGTAATCACGGCAGTGCCTGCGGATGGCTCGGATAGAGCAGGCTTGAGCAGGGAGCAGCTGGCGGACGCAGACATGGGGCCACTGTTGAGGGAACTGGAGGCAGGGACAAGACCAACCTGGGAGGACATCGCACCAAGGAGCGCCACCTAAAATTCTTACTGGGCCCAATGGGACTCCTTGAATATCAGAGAGGGCGTGCTGTTCCGGTTATGGGAATCAACCGATGGGAAGGCTCAGAGAGAGCAGTTGGTACTTCTCCGGAGTAAGGTCCCGGAAGTCTTGGAGGAAGTACACGCCGGTAATTCAGGAGGAAGCCTGGGAGCGAACCGAACGATTGACAAACTATGGCAGCGCTACTACTGGCTGAGGCCCCGAGCAGACGCTGAGAGATGGTGCCGTCAGTGTCACGTGTGCTTGGTGAATCGCGGCCCCCAGACAAAGAGCCGGGGTCGCATGCAGCAGTACAACGTCGGAGCGGCATTCGAGCAGATCGCCGTTGACATTGCTGGACCGTTCCCAATATCCGACCGAGACATCAAGTACCTGATGCTGGTCGTTGACTATCTCACTAAGTGGCCGGAGGTGTATTCCAACCCCAACCATGGCAAGGACCTTACCGGGTGGTGAAGAGGATTAACGACATTGTCTACCGCATCAAAAAAGTGCCCCGGGGAAAGATGTTTGTGGTACACCTGGATCGCCTGGCCCACTACGATGGTGCTGTTCGGGACGACCAGCCTTGAGGGGGGAGCAGTGTCGCCAGGTCATTGTTGATTGGAGGCAGTGCGGGTAACAAGATCGAAGAGACGGCAGTACAGTGTGGAGATGGATGCTTGCCAAGAAGGTGGGTGGGAACAAACGGATTTGGCAAGAGTTCACCTTTGTTCTAGCCGGTCTCGAATGTTCGAGAAATTTCTGGTGTGTTAGAAAACGATAAAAAGGCAACCTGCCTCAAAAGAGACAGTGAGTCGGTAATTGAACGCGTGCGCTTGAGCAGCTGTGTTGGTTAACATGTATGTTACATTGTGAATGTGAACGGTGTATTGCTACGGAAATAAAGTGCCTTTTTTGTGTTTGTAATCTGGACTTTTTATTTCACGAACCCACAAAGTCACATTAATGTTGGAGGTTGTACCTAATCCTGAAAGATATTCGTCTGGAAACTGTAAGCTCCATGAACCCTCTACTTAGACAACATTTCTTACATCATCGATATGACTTAACATTGCAGGTTATCTCTTCTCCTTTAAGATGAATGGCTGGTCACTTTAAGCTCTATGTACCCTGTACTAATTTGAACATTATTTCTTTCATCGTCCCATTTGACTTATGGCTGGAGGTTTTCCATTATTCTGAAAGATCAATGACTGGTAACACTAAGCCCTATACATCCTGTACTCATTTGAACATTATTGCCATCATCGTAGGATATGACTTAATGCTGGATGATTTCCTTAATTCTGAAAGATTATTGATGGGTTACTCTAAGCTCTATATACCCTGTACCCATTTAAGCATAATGTCTTTCACCGTCGGATATGACTTAATGCTGCATGTTTTCCCTTATTCTGAAAGATGAACGTCTAGTAACTATAAGCTATATGTATTCTGGACTCATTTCTACATCATTACATTCATCGTCCGATATGACTTAACGTTGAGAACATTACCTTACCCTGAATGATGAACGTCTGGTAATACAGCTATGTACTCTGTTCTCATTTAGACAACATTTCATTCTTCTTCCGATATGACTTAGCACTGGAGCTTTCCGCTTCTCCTGAAAACTGAATGTTAAGTAACTCTAAGCTCCATGTACACTGCAGTCATTTTAAAATTAGTTCGTTCATCATTTGATATGAGTTATTGAAGGCGGTTTCCCTTTATTCTGAAAAATAATGACTGCTAACTCTGGTCTCTATGTAATCTCTATGAAATCTATTTCATTCATCGTCCGATAGGACTGAATTTTAGAGGTTTTCCGTTAACCTGACAGATCAATGACTGGTAACTCTGTGCTCTATGTACCATGTACTCCTTTCAACATTATTTCGTTCATCGTCCGATATGACTAAATCCTGAAAGTTTATCCTTCATTCTCTAGGATGGATGACTTGTAACTCTAAGCTCTTTGTACCCTGTACTCATTAGAACCTGCTTTCTTGCATCGTTCGATATTACTTAACGCTGGAACTTTCCCAAATCCAGAAAGGTTAATGTTTGGTAACTATAAGCTCTATGTAACCTGGACTCATTTCTGCATCAGTTCACTCATCTTCCGATATGACTTAACGTTGGAGGTTGTACCTAATCCTGAATAATGAACGATTGGTAAATGTAAGCTCTATGTAATCTGTACTTATTTATACCACATTCCATTCGTCATCGGGTATGGCTTAATTCTGAACGTTTTCCCCTATCCTGAAGGATGAATGTCTGGCAACAGTCAGCTCTATGTAGCCTGGACTCATTTAAACAACATTTTGTCCTTTGTCCGATATGTTTTTATATTGGAGATTTTCGATTATACTGAAAGATGTATGTCAGGTAGCTTTCAGCACTATGTATCCTGTACTCATTTAGCTTTATTTCATTCATCGTCCGATATGACTTTATATTGGCGGTTTTCGTTTTTCGGAAAGATGAATGTAAGGTAACACTAACCTCTGTGTACCCTGAACTCATTTGCACATTATTTCCTTCATCGCCCGATATCACTTGATCCTGGACGTTTTCCTTCGTTCTGAAAGATCAATGACTGGTAACTCCATGCTCTATGTACCCTGTACTCATTTGAATATTATTTCATTCATTGTTCGATGTGACTTAATGCTGACGGATGTCCCTCATTCCGCAAGATGAATGACTGGTGACTCTAACCTCTGTGTACTCCGTTCTCATTTGAAGATGATTTCTTCCATCGTCCGATATGACTTAATGCTATAGGTTTTCTTTTATTCTGAAGGATGAATGTCTGGTAAATCTAAGCTCTCTGTACCCTGTACTCACTCAATGTCTGGTAAATCTAAGCTCTCTGTACCCTGTACTCACTTGAACATGATTTCTTCAATCGTCCGATATGACTTAATGCTAGAAGTTTTCTTTTATTCTGAAGGATGAATGACTGGTAACTCTAAGCTCTATGTACCCTGTACTCATTTTAACATTATTTCCTTCATCGTCCGATGTAACTTGTTTCTTCCCTGCTGGTGGTTTTGCCATTCCCTGAAACATGAACGGATGGTAACTCCTAGCTTTGTATATCCTGTACTCATTTAGACAACATTTTATTCATCATCCGATAGGACCTAACATTGGAGTTTTCCTCTTATCCTTAAGAATGAATACCTGTGCACTTTAAGCTCTATGTACCCTGTACTCATTTGAACATTATTTCGTTCATCGTCCGGGATGACTTAATGCTGGATGTTTTTCCTTCATTGTGAAAGATGAATGACTCGTAACTCTAAGCTCTATATACCCTGTAGTCATTTGAGCATGATTTCTTGCACCGTCCAATGTTACTTAATACTGGAAGTTTTCCCCTATCCGGAAAGATGAATGTCTGGTAACTATAAGCTCTATGTATCCTGGACTAACGCAGCGAGAACGAGGAGTTTCCGCTACACCGGAGACAAAAGACCAGCCGAGGGACGCCAGCGAACACCTAGTCGCCTGTGCTGGCGGTGTGGATGGCCCGGGCACTTGCAGAGAGACTGCCCACACCAGGAAGGGTAGCTGGAAGAACGAATAAGCCCCGGCGTGGAGAGGAGCCCGTCGGCGCCATTACCACCATCCCCTCGAGTAACACTGCGCGCCGTTAGCCGGCGTATGGACGACAGCCTCATCGCGGACGGTTGGGTGAGAGGGAAGCCGTGCCGCGTGCTGGTGGACACTGGGGCAGCCGTGACCATCATCAGACATGACGTGGCGAAGGGTTTGCTGACGAGTAAACAAAACCGACCTTACGAACTTGTCACGGCATCGGGCGACACCTTGCCTGTGGAGAAGGAGGCCCTGCTAGAGCTGACCTTGGGGCGGAGTGACGTGCGTCTGTGGGTGTTCGTCGTGACGGTGGGTGAGGAGGTGATTCTGGGACTGGATGCCCTCAGGAGCCACGAGGCGACGGTCGACGTCGGTAGGAAAGTCCAGCGGCTCAACGCAGAAGAGGTTATACTCCCTGAACCCGAAGAGCGCCTTGGAATATACAGGGTCGTCTTTAACGAAGACGTGGTTGTCCCCGCGAGGAGCGAGGTGATGGTGACGGCGCGACCAGAACGCCAGACAGCAGGTTGGGTCCAGAGGCTGTAGGAGTACGACTTCACCTTGGAACTTCGTAGAGGGAAGAGCCACGGTAGCGCTGACGCCATATCCCAAAAACCCTGTCTAGAAGAGTGCGGCCAGTGCACAAGAGTGGAACAGAAGGAGCGTGCCGCAGCAGTCCGAGTAGTTTTGGCAGTGCCTGCGGACAGCTGGGATAGCGCAGGCCTGAGGAGGCAGCAGCTGGCGGACGCAGACTTGGGGCCACTCTTGAGGGAAATGGAGGCAGGGACGAGACCAACCTGGGAGGACATCGCACCAAGGAGCGCCACCTACAAGTTGTACTGGGCCCAATGGGACTCGTTGAAGACCAGAGATGTCGTGCTGTTCCGGGTATGGGAGTCACCCGATGGGAAGACGCAGAGAGAACAGTTGGTACTTCCCCGGAGTAAAGTCCCGGAAGTCTTGGAGGAAGTGTACGCCGGTACTTCGGGAGGATAACTGGGAGCGAAGCCAACGATTGACAAACTACGGCAGCGCTACTACTGGCTGAGACTCCGAGCAGATGGTGAGAAATGGTGCCGTCAGTGTCACGTCAGCGCGGCGAGTCGTGGCCCCCAGACTAGGAGCCGGGGTCGCATGCAGCAGTACAACGTCGGAGCGCCATTCGAACGGATGGCCGTTGACATTGCGGGACGGTTTCCAGTTTCCGACAGAGACAACAAGTACCTAGTGGTGGTCGTGGACTACTTCACCAAGTGCCGGAGGTGTATGCCATCCCAAACCAAGAGGCAAAGACAATCACAGACTGCCACGTGGAGCAAGTGTTCTGTCGATTTGGGGTGCCGTTAAGGCTACACAGTGACCAGGGTACCAACTTTGAGTCCAACCTATTGAAGGAGGCACTATAAAGGCTTGGGGTGAACAAGACCCGCACGACGCCTCTACATCCCCAGTCGGATGGCATGGTCGAAAGATACATCAAGACCTTAGAGGAACACCTGAGGAAGGTCGTGGCCAGCCATCAGCGAGACTGGGACGTTAAGGTGCCACTGTTCTTGCTGGCCTACCGCTCGTCTGCACACGACAACTAGAATGACGCCAGCCAGCTTAATGTTTTATGATTGACGAACTTAAAATGTAAGATATTGTCTGAGATTTTAGTTAAAGGATGTGTTATACTTAAGGGTTTACATATTAGTTTATTTGTGTTAAATATTAATAATTTTAAGATTAAAATAGATAAGATGTAATTATATTATAATCATAAAACTTAGAGCTAAATTATTTTGTATTGTTTCATACAAGTTTGTAGTAAAATTGTAATTTGTAAGATACGAACTGTCTATTAGACTGTCATTAGTTAACATTAGTATGTTTACGTCAAGTAACACTTGAACTGTTTATTTATCTGTAGCTTATTGTCCTGAGTATTTGTTAGTTTTGTATTAATTTGTAGCATTAGGTAATTTTATATTTGTCTTTATGTTATATATTTGTCTTTATGTTATATATTTGTCTTTATGTTATATATAAGGAGATGTTATACCTAATTGTTTAGTTATTTATTATCAAAATCTTATAATGTCGGAATATTAACTCAAGTAGGAGATGTAGCTATTGCGTGAATGTTGTAAGATAAAATTATATTTATTATTTAGTGTTATGAATGTTTAATATCATTATTAGTTGTATTAGCAGAGATTACCTGCGGCTATAGCAACTCCGACCTCAGTTCATTGTTACAATTTAGACTGTATTTATTCATTTGATTTAGTAAGACTTTTACTAATTCACGTTTTATACTAAATTTGAGTTTTGTTCTTCCTTCATAATTTACCTTATTTCTTAATATTTAAATGTTTAGCAATATTAATAGAGCTTCTCTTACAGTTTACCAGTTATAAAAAATCATTGATGATGAAGAGATCTTCTGAGGGCATTGCTTCAATGTGCACTTCATTAATCATAACAACAATCATAATAACATATCTCAACTAAAGTCACTCAAAGTGATTTTTAGAACTACAAAGTTGCATTTACTTAATGGTGATTTATTACGAGCTTTTCTTGAAAAGTTTCGAGTGCCACCTTAAAAAGCTGAAAATATGCACAGTTTGATATTTAACCGACCTTTCTGTTCATTTTAGTTGCAGATGGTACCAGAATATATTTTACATAGCAAACTCGACATTTAGTTTCCGTACATAATACGATCCTCCTTGTACGCATATCCGTGGTCCATAAAGTATTAATTTAACGCCAAAGAAGAAAAAAGAGAAGAAGCCACCAGACACAGACTTGCAGTACAAATGTTCTGTCTGCTTAAAGAGTGACTGGGATCACAGCGGCACACGGTGACGGTGTTGTGAAACACTAAGTGCAGGTCGACGTTAGTAGATGGCGCGCAAGCTATAATCGCTATGTATTTGTCAAACTATCATAGTTATTACAAATGTCTTCCAGAACATAAGGACACAAGAAGTTCTGTTTTGAGGTAGAAGACGTGCTTAATGTGAATGAGGGTAACTTCGAGTTATATTTAATATATAAATCAAAATAAAGTGACAGAATTTATTGTGCTTCAGAACGAAAGCCTACAGAAAGTTATACATCAGCAACAAAATAAAGATATTTTTTGTATATTCATTTCGATTGAACTCCATCTTTCATCTCGTATTTCTGAATATTTATAGATGGTTGTGATAGAAATACGATTAAATAGCTAACATTGTGCAAGATTTCACTAATTTCCTAATGAGCTAAACACAAAAGTTGTATACATTTGTGACTACATTTGACATTTTCTAAACATTTGTATTTAGTAGCGGATATTGACAAATTTGTGCGCATACCTGTAAAATTTAATTAAATCATAGGTATACAGACAATACGTGTCTTGAGACTGCATCTCACATTAGTCTCATCAGCCCTGTTTGAAAATTTGATTTAACTTTTAGAGAACGCGCTGAAAATATAATCAAAATTTTTAAGTTTTGGTGTAATTTCTGGCACTGAATACCGGGATTAAAACAATGTATCAGAGGCTATTCTGCAAGTACACAATTTTATGCTTTTAATGAAGGAAAATTATAAATTCGTCCATGTCTCGTTTAAGAATAAAATAAATAAAATTGATAAAGCTGTATTATATCAGAGGTTGTTCCTCGACTGCAAAAATATTTAAATTGAATTATATCCAACATGAACGTTAGGTGAGTTATCCATTGTTTATTGCGCTACGGAGAGAACTTGTCTACTAAAGAAATTGTGAACTCTCAAGGACTCAGTTTTTTGATGTTGTGTAACCTGTTTTTAGTGAACAATTGACAGGCGTTTTATGTTATCAGGTTGTACATCCTACAAATCTTGGCTTCACCTCACCATGGACTTTGTATCTCTTTTATACATTTAATTCGGAGCAGTATACAATTAATTACTAAATAAATACAACAGCTTAGTGATCCAGATCGTTCCCAGTTTGTAAAAAGTGTAAAATACGTGTAACAGAAGCAGTATAAAATATTGCGAGGGAAACATGGCTACAAATACCGGTGTTGTCATGTCAAACCTTTAATGAAAGACAACTGCGATACGTGACAAATACAAGTACAAGCCGTGCTCATTCACATTGAGCTCTCTGTCTTTGTGACCGGAGAATAAACAAAGACGACAAATGACGCCAAACCTCAAAAGAAAGTGATTCAAATACAAAGAGAGAACTCATTTTCATGACTTCACCTCGAGAATTAAAACAAATAAAACATTGCTTAACCTCAAAGTTCTTAAAGGTAAAGACACTGCCCGCAATGCTACGCTTCCCAAGTAATTAATTGTACAGAAAATGCACAGTACAGATAATATAAATGACCATCTCTAGTGCTTTGTTGAGAAACTAAAGGAGACGGAGGTCGTCATAAATGAAGTCTGATTATTCATAATTATGTTGTATTCCATAACATCTTAATTTGAAAATTTTAGAATTGCCTTTGAATGAAGGGATGAGTTACCTGGTGTTCAAATCCTCAAAATTAGAATCTACGAATAAAATGTAGCCAGACAAAAAGACAGGATTTCAAGTAAAGGAACACTATAAACAGGTAATGCCAGATATATACAGAGAAATGGTAATAATCATAAGAAACAACTTCTCAAAGCTATTTACAACAGCAAGTCTCGAGTAGTCTCTCTGTGAAGTCTTTTCGAAGACAAATGACAGTACATCTGAATGTTGGTCAAAGAAAGAGAATTTAAATAAACCTGAGCACTTCTTTATGGAAGAACATGTTCAGATTGAGGCTGAGTGTCTACTCCCGACTGCAGTAGTACCAACACTCACATGTATTTGACAAGTTCATCAATTTTGTTCGAGTTATGTTGTATATCTCTGTCCTCATTCAATTAATTAATTAATGGAAGTTTTAAAATGGTGCAATGTTTTTATTTTTAGTAGCTATTTTTTATTGTTCTAGCATTTTCTATAATGCTACACAAGGAAGGAAAAGCGGAAGAGCAACATTTATCAATAGGTATAATATAGCTGACAGCAGCGCCTCCTCAGGATTTACCTAGCTTTAGTCGTCACATTAAACATACTTCACAATAAGAAATGATTCTTTATTGTTTTTAGATTCAAGTTAGATAATTAACGGATACTTTATATCAATATACAAACTTTAGATATATTACAGTAACATTTCTGTCTATAATGTCGTGAAGAGACAAAAGACAATAGACTTTAAGTGACAATCAAATGTTTTATAAGTGATTAACTAGGGGATGGCTTTGAAATTTCCTTCTCTTTGTATCTCCAACAGAAAATAAAAAATCTCATTCTTATATTCATATAGTTTTCTCATAGCTTTCTTAAATCGAAATTGCTCCTCTACGTTTCCTGCACGGATGGGATATATTTGTAAATACGTTCTAGTTCTAGGGACTTCAAAACGTGTGTTGCTACTGAAACATCGATATTGAATTATTGGACGATAATACAATACTTTATAACTCGAGTAAGTCCATAATAGAAAGTAATAACGACTTGTCACTATTTAAAGAAACATAACAATTGGGAAATTGTGACATATAACAAAGGGTAAATCCGAAATTTTTCACTCTACAAAATAAATTGTATCAGACATAAATTGTGTTTTATAACAAGATCTAGGACATAAGTGTAGTTACTCTTTGTTTATCTCTTACGGTTTACAGTTGTGTAAAGTGATTCATAATGAAAACGACTTCTGAGGACATTTCCTGCAAATTTAGTATATTTCATGTGGCATAAACATATTACAATTATATGCTACTACAATTATGATATAAGAGTTAATTTTGATAAAAATGTTTCCATTTATTTAGTAGCGCAGTATCGCGTGTAAATAGTATATAAGTTTAATATATACCCGATTTTCAAATTTCTAGTTTGGCTCAAAAATCAGTTTTTCTTTTCGTGATCTCAAAATATCTATCTCCAGTAAAACATCGTCATGAAGGATATGGTCAGAATGCAACTACTCCACTACCTGCTATGTATGTTTGCGGTACAGAAAATAAAACAACGTAACACTAAAATAAACCTGAAACACAAACATGGATAGAAACCTCCAGTTGACATTTCCCTCAGGTGTAGTGAATTTGACTACAGCACACACGGTGGAAGTTTCATCAAACAGGAGGTGGGCGTAGTGAGTTATAGAGGGCGCGGAAGTAGAAATTGCCCCTGCGTATATCCAAACTTTCAATTGCTTTCTTTGTCGTACTTTCTTCAAAACTGTATGGAAGGGTACGTTCTATCTGCTGCCATTATGCAAAACACTGGCCATTGTTTATTTCCTTTTATTGTTTGGCCTTCAGGTTGTGTGTATTGTTTTGTTATGTAGCTGTAAAAAACGACAAAATTAGCATTCACGAAATACTCTGAACTAAGGAACGAAACCTTTCTACTAGACTTTGTACTTTGTACTAATCTTTGTTTTACGACCACGCTGGGTGGGACTGGCCTGCCGGGGATTTTCTGACTGGTCAGTTGTAGGGATTCTGCTATCTGCACCATTGTGGCTGACTGGAACGCCGTCCTCCGTCTTCCCTCGCCACATCCTTCCCAGGAGTGCTGCACTCGCGGACTTAGGTAAAATACACCAGTTTTGCAACTCCTTAGCATAGTCCAGTTGAAGAAAGCTGAAGTTGAAGAAATTATGGTGTTTTTGTGGTTGATTGGATAAGTATTTAATATGTTTGCTTTTCGTTTTCGTGAAATTCCGGAAATTTAAAAATATACTTATCAATTTTTTAAATATTGAATTTAATTGATGTGTAAAATGATTGTAATTTGAGTAGTAATATATTATGAGTTTAATGGATTTAAACTTTTAAAGGGTATATCAGATTTTATAAATTTTGTTTGTCTGGTATTGGTTGTTGAAAAGGAGAAATTTTTAAAATTTGATTTATATAAAGATTTTGGTTTAAATTTTAAAGTTATAATAATATGAATTATTCGAAGTGTTTTAATGTATTGGTTACCAGTTTGTATAGTACTGGATACGGGTATTTTAGTAAATTGTAGACATATATTATAATTTGCTGGATATCAATTAATTGTTTTACTGGTTACCAGTTTTGAGCCTTATTCGTAAACTGGTAGCTTTGTATTTGTATTTATTTTATTTTACTTTATTATATTTTTTTTTAAATTTATTGTTTGAAAACCTTTGTAATGTCATTGTATGTAATATTTTGGTTTTAATAAATAAGAATTTGGAAATCATGTCCCGGTATTAGAAATTAGGAAGCGGGATATAGATATTAATTACTATTTTATTTATTGAATTAAGTTAATCAATTTATTTACTTAGCTACTTATTTATTTATTTGCTAAGAAATTATTTTTTATTGAGAAACATTTGCACCTCGGAAGTGAGCTTGGAAGAACTGGACATGAACATTAAAGTTTTATGCATTGGACCATAGAGGCAGACTCTATATAAATGTGTATGTCAGAATCTGTAAATATAGCATCACTTAGAAAGTATTATTGATGAATTGTGCTACCAGTTTATAGAAGCTTCAAATATATTTTACTCATAATTTGTAACTTATTGGTTTGCATGAAACAACCTTTTGGAATGCTTTCGATAAAGTGATATGTGAAAAGTTTAAAGAGAGCATATGTGAGATGTCAAATGTGCTGAACCCGATTTAGTGATTTAATACTGACACAGATATGCTCTGCTTATATTCATTTGATGTGAGTAAATTTTGTGACATAACACCTCGGAATTTTACGTATAGATAAATTGCAGAGTCATGTTCATTAATACAACCTGCAACAAGTGTTCTTTAATGTACTGTTTGGTACGTGGTACATTTTTGTTTGATAAGATGCTAGTATAAATATATCATAATGCTTGAACTTTCAAGTTTAAGATTGCCTTAACCTGAGTTTTTCTGGCTGAAATAGTACACTCTAAATTTTGGAAGTTTAATTCAAATTATAAAAATATGGGTATCGCAGTCTTAAGTACTCTAGAGAAAATTAAGTTTTAAATAACACAGCCTGCCCGAATCCCAAAATTCGGTTTCCAAGGTAACTAAAAATCATTTTCCTAAATCAGTGTAATACTTTAATTAAAAATATTATTCGGAAGATCCATATTGACTTAATGATATGTTTTTTAAAATATAATACATTAAATGTAGTATTCCATTTTTCTTGGAATTATGAAAGATAAAAGAATTTAGAACGTGTTATTCAAGAAAACAAATCTTAAAGTGCATTCAAACAAAATACCTGTTCTTAATAATCCTTAACAGAAAGACAATTTATGAGCACAATATTGAATATGGCTTCTTGTGTTTTCTTTACATTGTTAACCTCTTAATGTCCAAAATACATAACTATTCTTTGGTTCAGTAGCACCAGAGTGTATTAATTTACCAATATGCAGCAAAAGAGTACCAAAGACTAGTAAACTTAGTTTCCACAGTAAGTAAATATATTCTAAAACTGCAAGATGTTCTTAACCTGCTCCTTACATTGTAATAAATATTACAAAGTTTAAAAAAATCATATTGACATGAGTTATTACTTTTAAGTAAAATAAATAAATGCTAAAATAATAATAAGCAATAACTAACAAAAGAGCTATATATAACATATTTAATGAACAAAATACATACGTATACGTAATAGCTTACTATCTTTTGCATAAAGTGACAGATTGAAAGTTCTCGCCAACAATGATCAAGTAATGTGTCGAAACCAAACCTTGGAATTCCTAAGTTCTCTCCAAAATCTCGACGACAGCCTACAAAATGCTGGCACCACTTTCATCAAGAACATCGGATGCAGACGGAGTACTGCAACAAAAGAAAACACGGCTATAATAAAACATCGGTTTTCTCTCAGTGAGTACACCACTGCGGTTGTACGAGCCCGAATTACACCTGGGAAACAGTCACAATTTAAATTAGATATTTCAAAAATAAAGTTCTGGTACACAAAGCAAGTATGTAGTTATAACTTGCCAGTAGCGATACATTGCGATAAAACATGATGGCAAATGTACATGTTATATTAATGCTTGTCTTTGTCGTTGGAAAAGTATTGTATTCCACCCAAAATGACACCTTCCCCTTTATGTGGAATTTAAGGATGCGGCGGGAAGAAAAAATAGCATGTCTTGTATATCCGGTCTCCAGGTGACGACGTGTTAGTTACATAAATTTCCCGCTAGGTGAAGAACCGTTGGCCCTGTTATAAAGTGCCTCATCTGGCTGTCCAGATGGCTCTGCATGTAATTTGATAGATACTTAATGAAAATATGTAATTATTTACAAATTTGTTTAACTAAATAAACTGTGCCCGTTGCATGTAGCCAACATATTATTGCGCTCTCTGTAACATTAAGGGAAACCGTATGCATCATGTATATTAACAGAATATGCAATGAGGAAATAGCAGATTGCGAGAATGGAAATCTGCATTTACTGCATATATAGCTGACGTTCTGGATTTACATTTTGTGTGTGTCACGCTAATTACATTACTCAGATTAGTAATACTTTGTTGGACTAATCTTGTTTTGACATACTTTAAAATCATTACATCCCATTCCTTATCGGCTCCGTGTGGCACCGGCCTGGAGCGCTGTAGTATAGTGCCTTTCCGTGGTATACGCACGGATTTGGTACCATCTTAGGAGCGTATGGATTTTATGTCCCGGGTACCACATCTTGAGGAAGTTGAACAGCACAAATGGCGAAATCACTTTTAGCAATGCGAATTTGTCCACTGGAAATACTGACTACATTTCCTCCCCATGTCATTTGGCTCTTATGAAAGTGAATTAAACAGAGCAGAAGCAGTACCAATTCTGTTGTAAATACTATAGAAGGTAATGAACATTAATATCAGAAAAATGTATGTTATTCACATGGGCCCATTACTAGAAGGGAACACAAAGCCATAAGTTCCTCTGGGGTTTCTTTTCTAAGGCAAACTGTATTTCCACATTCTAAGTTGCCATTAAGTTAGCAGGCTCATGTGTATATGAGAAGTGCTGAAGAGTAACCGAGAAAATACGAGTCGACTGCAGAATATGTCATGCTGAAAAGTTGCCATGGTGGTTCAATGGTTAGTAGCAACTGGGTGACGACAAGGAGGTCAGTGGTTCAAATTCCGACTATGGCATTGAACTGTTTAGTCCTTCTCTACCTTTGCAAAAGCAAAATATTCTGCGATATAGTACTGCCCACCTCTGTAGCGTAGGTAGCGTGTCCCCCAAACTTTCAGGTGTTTCAGAGTTCGAAACTTTTTCCAGATTTTCCCTTATCCTTGCAGATGAATGTCTAGTAACTCTAAGCTCTATGGACCCTGGGCTCATTTCAGCATAAGTTAACCAATTTTGTCCATCGTCCGATATGACTTAACATTGGAGGACGTAAATTAAATAAAAGTTGTAGTATTTGGCAACATAACCTAAGTAAAGCTACGCTTATCTTTGTTTGAATGTGCAGGGCATACATGATATGCCCATGTGTGTGTGTGTGTGTGTGTGTGTGTGTGTGTGTGTGTGTGTGTGTGTGTGTGTGTGTATGTGTGTGTGTGTGTGTGTGTGTGTGTGTGTATGTGTGTGTGTAAATAAGTAAACACAGGACTCAAACGAACAAAGACAATGAACTTTATAAAGTTGTTCTCGGAGCTCCCAATGAACATGAAAAGTCAAAATTTTAATCAAATGATATTGTGGAACCTGTAAGCCAGTGCCCATGTGCCGGCACCAGGTAACATCGAGTTAAATAAAAAGCCTGTAAGTAAACCTGCTGGACCATAATAGCTGCACCAATCCTACCAACAATACCTGATATGTGCATTTTGTGGATCCAATACATACATCCTCACGTGAAGCAAAATTTGATTGCGTGTAGAACAACACAATATTATTCAGCAACTTATTTGCTGAAAAGAAAAGTAAAACTTCAGTGGAAAAAAAATTATTACAATAAAAACCACATTAAATTGTAAGAAAAACTAAACAAAATATCATTCCCACTGGCATCAATCGATGCATATTTATTAAAGTTTGAAACTCTTTAATTGCCTCTTGTAGATCATAATTTCTTGACAATTAACTTGTGATTACTTATTGCTTGCTATCATTGCAAAACTCTGCAAAATCCTTAGGATAGGTACTGACACACAAATTCTTATTTTTACTGGGAGGGTGTTAAAAATGCTTTAGAGCCATTTACTATGCTAGTAAATATATCAGAATATTTAATTTCATTCAGTTAAGGTATAACACATACAATGGAAAAAATGGAAAGTAAAAGATCATTTTCTGTTTGACTTTGGAAACATAATATTCAAAAATATTAATCTTCATTTGTCATTATTGAGATTGAGATTGTTTATTCACCAATTATAATAGTTTTACCAGGTTTCGTCATATGAAGTATACATAAAGTTAGTTACAATGGAGAGGTACTACTATCCATATTTACAATTTTGGTTCTACACTTTTAAACGTTATCTATTTGTTTTTGCAATTCTTATATTCTTGTACTGTATAGAAAGCATTCTTAATTAGATAAGATTTAATTTGTTTTATTTTTATTTGTTCTTTCCCTGTCTCTTCAATCCAGTGAGCTAAATAATTGTATAGATCTTACCTTCAATAAATTTATTTTATAATGAGCCTCTTTGTCTATTTGTAAAGTAATTTTCCCGTGTTCTTGTTTATGTTCATGGATACTTGTATTTTTGTCTTCTTTCTGTGAGGTTACATATTTTAGACATTCATGTACATATAGACTAGGCAGCGTAACTATACCTAATTTCGTAAATGCTGTTCTGCGGGTGTTTCTTTTTTGGATATTTTTTTAAGAATTCTTATCCCTCTTTTCTGTAGCCTAAATATTTTTAGTACGTTTCCTCCCTGCTGATCCCCCAAAAATAATCCCATAGCTCAAATGTGAGCACCTTCAAACCTTCTACCTTCTTGGTACACATGAGCGTGAAAACCATAATTTCAGAGTACATTATTATACATGGCTTCTTCTGTCTTGTTTTGCAATGTTTAACTCTGTATGACCAAAATACATAATTGTTCTTTCTTTCTATAGCAGGCAGATTAAAATGTTTTATTAATGTACAGCAAAAGTCTACTAAACTTTGAACTGTTAAGTAAATTGCAGTACCCCAAGGCTTCAGTTTCCCCATTTAAGTAATGTGTTTCATTACAACAATACATTTCCACCACACTTATGTAGTTAAAATAATTATAACCTACTTAAAAACATATTGATATAATTTAATATTTTTGAATAAATAATATAATAAATTATAGAAAACAAACAAAATGTAGCTTTTACTATTACTCACAGTTTTAAAATGAAACAAATTTTTTGAAAACTATTTGACATGTACCATCAGGCGTTATACTTGCTGTACATAGCAGTTAAGATAGCTAAATGGTTCATGTAAATCCCACAAATCCTAAACAAACTGCTATTCGTTCAATGAAATATTATCTACTGGGATGGGGTGCACACAATAGCAAATATAGGCTGAGCTATAAGTGAGAGGGAGAACTTACTTAAAAATGATAGGCAAAGGTGTTGGACAGGGTGAAAGGAAGCCCAGCACTGTTAGTATACATAAGCTTAATGTAGAATTAAGCTTGACCTAATGTTGGAGGACGTAAATTAAAATATATATATAGACATGTATACTCTTTACAAGACACTACATACAAGATAACTAATTGCACAACCTCTTATCTATGAAAGCAACTTAGCTATCATGTAACATCTATATACTTATTAGCAACACGTTGTAAACACTGATACACAAAATTAAATTACACATCTCAAAAATAAGTTTCATGTAAATCCCACAAATCCTAAACAAACTGTTGTTCGTTCACTGAAATGTTATCTACTGCGATGAGGTGAACACAAAATATAGGCTGAGCTATAAGTGAGAGGGAGTACTTACTTAAAAATGATGGGCAAAGGTGTTGGACAGGGTGAAAGGAAGCCCAGAACCGTTAGTATACATAAGCTTACTGTTGACTTAAGCTTGACTTAACGTTGGAGGACGTAAATTAAAAACAAAAACAAAAAAAAAAAAAAAACATAAGAAATTATACATGTATACTCTTTACAAGACACTACATACAAACAATATTTAGAGTAAGTTTTGCAATGTAGCCATGTGGTTGAGTATCATGGAAATACATCTGTTTACTCTTACATTAAAACATTTAACATTTTACATTTAACAGTAAAAAATAGGCTAATCAGCCAAGTAGCACAGACAAACTTTCTAGGATTAGTTATAGATAGTAGTTTAAAATAGCACAAACATATAGAAAAGATCAACAAGGAAATAAACAAGGGCATATATGTATTAAAACAGACAACACAAATTATGGATGAAGTCAGTGCACTAAAGGTTTATTACGCATTTATACATGCACACCTCAATTAATGGATAATTTGATGGGGAGCAGCAGGTCAGTAAAATATGTTAAAAACATTGAGACAAAGAAAAAGAGCAATAAGAATAATGGAAAAAATCCCTAGGAGACAATCATGTAAAAAAGTAGTTTTAAAAATCTAAAATACTCACATTTCCCCGCTTATATATTTTTGAATGTCTCAAACAGGTAATAAGAAACCACTTAGAAAGAAAAAATAGAAACATTCATGAATATAATACAAGAAAAAAACAGAACTATTTTAGAAATAGGTTCAGGGGAACATTAGCTGGCAAATGAATTGAAAGTACCGCAAAAAATTTATACAATCATTTACCTCACTCTATCAAGGGCAATAAATGAAGAAGTGAAGAAAATTTCCGCAATAAATACTTACCCAGTGAAAAACACTTTCTGCTCAGTTGATGAATTCAAAAATGGAAAAGTGACTTAGTTTATTAAAATTTGTTATGAATCTATTTTGTGTATCTAGAACTGCTAATAATCTGTAAATAGATTTACTTGCTTTTATTTTATAACTGTAAAAATGTAGTTTTAGTGTTATTTTTTGATGATACTTTGTAAAAAATGTTTCAAACGGCAGAATTAATCTAAATCTGAATCTGAAGCAGAGAAAGAAGGGCAAACTGCACTAAGGTGCTTCAAAAATTGCAAGATATTTAAAGAAAGAGCTGAAATACTTAAGGTGGCAATTGCTACTGTTAAGGGTATCATATACAGATACAATCATACAAAAACAAAACAAGAAAAGGTCGGCCTTCGGTCATGACTCAAGCTGAAAAATGTCAGATAGTGAGAAAGAAGAAAAAAGATCCTAAAGTGTGTGCTACAAAGATTGGTTCACAAGTGGAAAATGTATGGTAAAACTTGTACATATGCAGATAATAAGAAATATTCTTTATGAGGATGAATATAACTGAATATCCCATAGAAAACCTTAAATAACATAGGTTAACAGAAGTATGGGACAGCATATGCCAAAACTCACATAAATGATTATTACGGCTTCTGGAAAAATGTAAGTTTGTACCGATGAAAGTAAATTTAGAATATCTGCATCAAAAGAAAGAGATATGGTGGCTGCGAAATTGGCAATTGGAAATAAAAAATGTCACAGCCACTGATAAACATGGTGGAGGATCTGTGGTTGTCTGGAGGTGCACGAATGGGAATGACGTTGGGGGTCTGTGTTTTACTGATGGAAAAATAGACCACAGAATTTATATTAATATATTGAAGTCACATCTTCCAGAATGTTAGCCATATGGGCCTTATTGTTGGCTACCTCTAGCTACAGGATACTGATCCCAAACCACGCAACGTTCTGGATGCAATATAACACATTATTCAATGGATGAAAACACCTCCACAATCACCAGACATCAACACAATTGATCATGTGTGGCTTATTGTAGAAGAAAATTCATGAAAACACAAGATCTGTAATAAAATGATTTTAAGAAGTTTTAAAAGAAGGAATGGAAGAAAATTACAAGAGAAACTACAGAAAATCTTGTGAGATCAATCAGGAATTTTCAAATGATTATACCTTTTTCAAATATGAATTCTTTTGATATCCTGTCTATGCTAAAAGAAAGAAATTTGAAACACAACACCTAGCCACCAACTCTTAAATATTTCCACAATCTTTTAAGCCTGCTATGCTGTTTTATTCCGATCGTATCTACAAACAAATCTGTAATTAAACGATTATCACGAAGTTGATAGAACCACAATAGTTTTAGGGACAATTATAATTATTACCAGAGAGCGAGTGGAGAGCTCATATAAATGAATTTGTCAATTTTTGGCTTAAGCTATAACGGAAAAAGAACTTTTGATTGGCACCATCTTAGCAGATACGGTGCATGTTTGGTCGTGGAGTATACCACTTTCGAAACCATTTTATATATTTAGTGCTAGGTTTAATTCTCTGGAAAACAGCAAACGTAATGTAAGAAATAAAATCAAAGTTAAAAGCGACCACATCACAATGCTGGCCGTGGTATCGTATGCGAGACGATGTGTTAGTATATTTATTTCCCACTAGGTGACAAACTGATTTCACCGCTAATGAAATGTCTTGCGGTCAATAGATGTCTCTACCTGTAAACTCTTTAAGCACAGTGAATATTTGTAATTGTTTACGAAGTTTTCAAACCAATTTTAATTATGTGCTTTGGATATAACTTCAAAGTAGTTGCTTCTTCTTGCGTGAAAAACCAAGGGACATACGATGTATATAAAGAAAGTAAAGATCGAAAGAGTATTAGTTTTCAGGAAAGGAAGTCCTTTATTTGGAGTACATATAGAGCCTAGTTGCCTTCGTAATTTATTATTGGAATTGCAATTACTTTTGAGATGTTTTGTTGAAACGTGTTATCCAAACAATAAATCCTGGCAATACCCCTGCAATTCATACGGCTAAATCACTTACAGTCCAACGTGATTTTGAGAAAAAATAAAAGTGGTACAGGATTACAGCACAACAACAAACTTGGTTCTAAAATTGCAGAAGCCCTGAAGACCGAAATGTCTAACGTAGCTAACGTTAACTACAATATTGTGGGTTCGTGGAATTTAAAGTCCAATTTGCCGAAATCCTAAATGTTCTTTATTTGCGTAGAAACACACTGCGTAGCAGCAGAAATACATCACATATCACAATGTACAACACCAAAGTCGAGGACAATAACAAACAGCGGTCATTTCTCGTTACATCAACAACACTTTATAGCTGTTTCCTGCTTACTCACAAATCTTGTTTGATAACTCTCTCGTTACATGTCCTTACAGCAACTCACAGCTGGCGTGTCATAATCTCTTATATATCTCATTCGCAAATTCGAGAGATTTCTGGAGCAAAACTAAAACAACTATTCTGTGTCAATCGAGATATCACTAAAACCTTCGTTACGTGAAACCCTATCTGGGCCGGCAAGTCACTTATCTCAAGCGCTATGTTTATCTGCTTTTTCCGGCTCTTTGTGTACACTAGCCGTGCTATCGTTAACTGCTTATGTAAGCTCTTTATTACCGTGAAACTCTCTCCGCCGTCTGTTATCTATTTATACCCTTTGCCGCGACAATATGTAGAGAAAGTAATGTTCGTTATACATATTTGCGAACATGCACGAAATTACGGCTCTACAAATAGGCTTGGTGGGGAGCTTAGGAATTGTGTCTAGAAAAGACATTTTATGTCTGTACCCTAGAGGAACGAGTGAGGAGCGAAAACACTAAGACGCCTGGAAGTTATGATAGCATAGTACAGGGTTCCCAATATCCGTAGATTGTTAGTTTCCGGTGACGACTGAAACAAGGGGGACATGTTTCATAAAAGAGAGTGCTAAGTATATTATTTGAAAGAACAATTTTTATTAGATTGTTTAGTTTTTAAATACTGCCTAAACAAATGTTGAATCATAAAGTATTTAAAATGCATGAGAAAAATTTAAATACAACTGGCTCTTAACCAAATTTACCAAAATTAATAAACAAAGAAGATGTTTAACCTTATTTACTGAAACTATCAAAAACACAAATTCAAAGTTAGAAAACAACTGCTGTTACAAATATCTGTATTTCTAAGTAGTTTTGTCAGGAATTATTCATTATAAAAATGTTTTCAATGATATAATTTTTAGTAATTGTTTGCTCCCTCGTTTCTGAAGGCATTTCCATAGCTTCAACATGTTCTATACTTAGCAGTATGTAACCTCCTGGGATATGGAGGGTATAATGGATGACAGAGAGGGTAAAATAAGTTTTCAAATCCCTTTTGATTTGGAAAGGAAGTTTCTAGATAAATATAAACCTTTGCGTTTTCATGTAATCTAAAATAATGACCTGAAAGTTTTGTTGGTTCTATAACAGCATATATCAACTCAATGAACTACTATAACTCTTTGACTTTGTATTATTTAAAATAATATTTAAAATACGGCTCATTCTACACCAATCCTACGTGAGTCACAGCATGTCCCACACCTTCGGTGTTGGTACAAATATCTTAGTATGTTATCGACAGATCAGACTGCCATGGATATTATGTACTGCATATGATATAGTAAGTTACTACAGATGTAGGTTAGCTGATGGAAATTAATCATTTCTTCAAATAGCCATATATATGCTAAGGTTTTTTATAGATAGGGTCAACATGAAAAATACAATGCCATGGCCGGGATTTGAACCACGGATCTCATTGTTTCCATTCAGTCGCCTTACACATTGAGTTACAATTGATATTGACTCCACCTATTATAGATTGCTGCAACAAATGCTGTTTTATTTTCGGCTTACTCTTTAATCACATTTGTGTTAATAAAACAGAACATAGAAGGGAAACAAATTTGACCCTATGTGTGCTATGTGACGAATGTTATTCGAGCTTATATATATTGATCTAATTATTTCAGAGTCTAAGATTTATCTTTGATTTCTTTCTCCTAAGAATTGTGTTGTGAAAGCAAGAGTTCATTTATATGAATGTTATGTTGCTCCTACATTCATGATTTGAGTGAACTTGTTCTCCAATTTTGCAGAAACAGGTCCAGTATTCGTCCTCCACGTTTGAATGGCAAGTTGTGATTAGAACAGTTATTATAAAGAAAACATAGTTATTTTATGGAATACACCTTGACTTCAATTGTGCAACTCACGCTCAGTAATCAGTTCATAAGCTCGGTTTAGTTAAATCCATCTGTTGCTTATTTCCACACACTGGGCCTGTAAACCACAAAACAGTAATTGCACAGTGCTGTTCGTTGCATGGAGTTGTTTAATCATCATGTTGGCAAAGAAAACGCAAAAAAAACTTAGCCCCTGCGTATTCTTCTTTTTTTTAATTCACGTTCGCCCCAATGTTAAGTTATATCGGACGGTGAATGAATTAGGTGAAATGATGCTCAAATGAATCCAGGATCCATGGAGCTTAGAGCTACCCGACATTCGTCTTGAAGGATAGGGGAAAACCCCGCGAAAAAACCTCATCTACGTAACTCACCCAGACCGAGATTTGAACTCGGGACCTCTTAAACGTGAGGCAGATATGCTACCATCCTCGCTACCGAGGCGATCAACCCCTGCGTATATACAACCTTTGAATTGCTTTCTTTGTCGTACTTTCTTCAAAACTGTATGGAAAGGTTCGTTATATCTGCTGGCATTATGGAAAGCACTGGCCATTGTTTATTTCCTTTTGTTGTTTGGCCTACAGGTTGTGTGTATTGTTTTGTTATGTAGCTGTAAAAGAATGACAAAATTTGCATTCAAGAAATACTCAGAACTAAGGAACAAAATCTTTGTACTAGCCTTCGTACTTTGTACTAATCTTTGTTTTAGCACCACGTTGGGTGGGACTGGCCTACCGGGGAGTTTCTGACTGGTTAGTTGTAGGGGTTCCGTCGTGGCTGACTGGAGCGTCGTCCTCCGCTGTTGCTCGCCTCATCCTTCCCAGGAGTGCTGCACTTGCGGACTTAGGTACAATAGACCAATTTCGCACCTCCTTAGCATAGTCCAGTTGAAGAAAGCTGAAGTTGAGGAAATTATGGTGTTGTTGTGGTTGGTTAGATAAATATTGTGGAGGAGAATATTATTGGCAGTTGTATTCAGCTATGACGTTCAACATCTTAGGAATCTCGTTTCCCTGTGTCATAAATGCGACAAATGGCATTCGAAATTAAAAACCCGCCCTAGAATTGGCGTGAACGTTTCTGAGTTTTTCGAAGTACCTAATATTTTGGGTTATTCTGAAAACTAATTTATTTTATGTTTGTGTTCCGAGATCTAATTCCCATTCATTCTAACTGCAATGCCCATCAATGGTGTGGTTCCTCTTTTATTGATTAGAATGGCATATATTTTAAATGGCAGCATACAGCTAGCCACATTTCAAACATTATTTATCACTTCCTCTGTTGTACACATCTTGTATCCGCAACAAAAAATAAACTGATACAATTTCTTATAATCTGTTACTGGAACTTGGAGCAGATAGAAAGATATGTTGTTGTTTAGGAGTACGTTACAAAATTAGTATGGGTACATTGACTTTATTATTAACCGATATTATATAAGAGTAGCTGTTATAGTTCACTGACTGTCCGCCAGAGGAGAACTGTATGCCAACTAAGCATCTGTCTTTTACGGAGTGCCTGTTAAGAAATTCTAATTATGATCTTCAGCAGTTGCTGATAGTTACATGCTTTTCTTGAACCTGAAAATTTCTAGCAGCTAAAGCGAAACCTGGGACAGTAGGGAACGACCAAATGATTGTTTGGCAGAGATGATCATTCCTGCAGCATGTATAACTCCTGAGATTTGAAAACTGTTTGCATGGGACGACGTGCTGCTATTCTCAACAAACAGACACCCACGCAGAACCTTCAACCCCATCCAAAGATATCTAATCCTCCTTCAGGAATGGTGCACGCTTTGGCGATTGTCCATTAATACGGAGAAAAGCCAAGCGATATTGTTCACCAAGCGCCGCTTTCCCGCCAACTTCCCCCAGTTTACCTACTTCGGGCAAGGGATCAGATGGGAGAATTCAATCAAGTACTTGGGAGTGAAGCTGGACAAGGGCCTAACTTTTCGGGAGCACATCCAGGAGCAAGCTCATCGGTCGTGTGGTGCCGTGGCATCACTATACCCTGTGCTTCGGTCTGCGATGTCTGTTCCCCTAAAGTTGCGCCTCTTTGTGGCTCTGGTCCTCCCTATCATGCTCTATGCGTGCGAAGTCTGGGGTATGGCCGCAGGCTCACATCTAGTTCTGCTCCAACGTGCACAGAATAAATGTCTTCGGATTATTTATTCTGTTTGTACAAGGTTCCCCGTGAGATTACTTCATGAGGCTTCATCCCTCCGATATGTGGAGGATGAAATTAGACGCCGGGCGACAAAATTTTTCGAGGGTTTGCCCCAACATGAGAGCGCCCTAGTCAGATCCCTTGGGGATTATGTTCCTCGTGAGCGTCGCTATAAGCGATACCGGTTACCCCGCATGTCTTGCGGTCACTACCGGTAACCACATGATCTCCATTCCAGCCTAAATTAAATTTCAGCTACTCCAAAACTGTTATTATGGAATATTCAAAATTATACATACCTTCTTCCTAGTTTATTAACTAACCCACCAGCGGTGCTCGCTGTCCGTAGCACCCGGTTCATCATTCCCTGAGGAGCAAAAAGCTACCTCCCTACACTAACCCCACTTAAACTACACCCGTCATTCTGCAACATCCACATCCCGCCACTACGTGGTTAAGCTCTTCCCAGAGCAGGTACACGATTTGACCACCCTTCGGGCTGTTCCAAACAGCCTGCCAGATTTGTGCTGCTGCTGCTGTTTGCATGGGTAAATTTTCTTCCTTTGTGTAGTTTTGATGGTACTTGTAATCAATTATAATGAGTACACTAGATAATAGTTTTCTGTTCTCAAAAGAGGCAGCACACTCGCTGCTTTCACACACTGGGCCTCTAAACCACATAACAGTAATTGCACAGTGCTATTCGTTGAATGGAGTTGTTTAATAATCATGTTCTTTGCTTTAGTTGTACATGTTGGCAATTAAAACACAAAAAAAAAAACACCTTAGCCACTGCGTATTTCTTTCACGTCCGCCCCAAAGTTAAGTTATATCGGAAGGTGAATGAAGTAGGTGAAATGATGCTCAAATGAGTCCAAGATCCATGGAGCTTAGAGCTACCCGACATTCGTCTTGAAGGATAAGGGAAAACACCCTGCCCAAGATTTGAACTCGGGACCTCTTAAACGTGAGACAGATATGCTACCATCCTCGCTACCGAGGCGATCAGCCCCTGCGTATATCCGTCCTTTGAATTGCTTTCTTGGTCGTACTTTCTTCAAAACTGTATGGAAAGGTAGGTTATATCTGCTGGCATTATGCAAAACACTGGCCATTGTTTATTTCCTTTTGTTGCTTGGCCTTCAGGTTGTGTGTATTGTTTTGTTATGTAGCTGTAAAAGAATGACAAAAATAGCATTCAAGAAATACTCAGAACTAAGGAACACAATCTTTGTAGTAGACTTTGTACTGATCTTTGTTTTAGGGCCACGCTGGGTGGGACTGGCCTACCGGGGAGTTTCTGACCGGTCAGTTGTGGGGATTCGGCTATCTGCACCGTCGTGGCTGACTGGAACGTCGTCCTCCGTGTTTCCTCGCCTCATCCTTCCCAGGAGTGCTGCACTTGCGGACTTAGGTACAATAGACCAATTTCGCACCTCCTTAGCATAGTCCAGTTGAAGAAAGCTGAAGCTGAAGAAATTATGGTGTTGTTGTGGTTGATTAGATAAATATTGTGGAGGAGAATATTATTGGCAGTTGTATCCAGTAATGACGTTCAACATTTTAGGAATCTCCCTTTCCTGTGTCATAAATGCGACAAATGGCATTCGAATTTAAAAATCCGCCCTAGAATTTGCGTGAACGTTTCTGAGTATTTCGATGTACCTAATATTTTGGGTTCTTCTGAAAACTAATTTATTTTATGTTTGTGTTCCGTGTTTTAATTCCCATTCATTCTAACTGCAGTACACATCAATGGTGTGGTTCCACTTTTAATGATTGGAATGGCATATAATTTAAATGGCAGCATACAGCTAGCCACATTTCAAACATTATTTTACACTTCCTCTGTTGTACACATCTTGTATACGCAACCAAAAATAAACTGATACAATTTCTTCTAAACTGTTATTGGAACTTGAAGCAGGTAGAAAGATATGTTGTTGCATAGGAGTACGTTAAGGAAATAGTATGGATACATTGACCTTATTATAAACAGATATTATATAAGAGTAGCTGTTATAGTTCACTGACTGTCCGCCAGAGGAGAAATCTTTCACATCTAAGAATCGATCCTTTACTGAGTGCGCCTTGGTGCCGAGAGATGGCACTGCTATTGATCTGTGTCGCTGTGGAGGCATTGTAGTAATATCTAAGTAATCTGTTAGAAGTTGTAATTATGATTTTCAGCAATTGCTGATTGTTACATGCTTATCTTGAACCAGAAAATTACTAGCAGCTATTTTGAAAACTGCGACAGTAGGGAACAAGTAAATAATTGTTTGGCAGAGATGATTCCTTCTGCAGCACGTATACCTCATGAGATTTGACAATTGTGTGCATTGGTCATTTGACTTCCTTCTAAGTTCTTTTTGATGGTACTTGTAATCAATTATAATCAGTACACTTGTTAATAGTTTTCTGTTCTCAAAAGAGGCAGCACGCATACTGCTTTCCCACAGTGATCTGTTCCTTATTTCCACAAACTGGGCATCTACACCACATAACAGTAATCGAACAGTGCTGTTCGTTGAATGGAGTTGTTTAATCATCATGTTCTTTGCTTTAGTTGTACATGTTGGCAATTAAAACACAAAAAGAACACCTTAGCCACTGCGTACTTCTTTCACGTCCGCCCCAACGTTAAGTTATATCGGACGGTGAATGAAGTAGGTGAAATGACGCTCAAATGAGTCCAAGATCCATGGAGCTTAGAACTACCCGACATTCGTCTTGAAGGATAAGGGAAAACCCCGGAAAAACCTCATCTAGGTAACTTACCCTGACCGAGATTTGAACTCGGGACCTCTTAAACGTGTGGCAGATATGCTACCATCCTCGCTACCGAGGTGATCAGCTCCTGCGTATATCCGTCCTTTGAATTGCTTTCTTTGTCGTACTTTCTTCAAAACTGTATGGAAAGGTACGTTATATCTTCTGGCATTATGCAAAACACTGGCCATTGTTTATTTCCTTTTGTTGCTTGGCCTTCAGGTTGTGTGTATTGTTTTGTTATGTAGCTGTAAAAGAATGACAAAAATAGCATTCAAGAAATACTCAGAACTAAGGAACAAAATCTTTGTACTAGACTTTGTACTTTGTACTGATCTTTGTTTTAGGGCCACGCTGGGTGGGACTGGCCTACCGGGGAGTTTCTGACTGGTCAGTTGTAGGGATTCGGCTATCTGCACCGTCGTGGCTGACTGGAACGTCGTCCTCCGTGTTTCCTCGCCTCATCCTTCCCAGGAGTGCTGCACTTGCGGACTTAGGTACAATAGACCAATTTCGCACCTCCTTAGCATAGTCCAGTTGAAGAAAGCTGAAGCTGAAGAAATTATGGTGTTGTTGTGGTTGATTAGATAAATATTGTGGAGTAGAATATTATTGGCAGTTGTATCCAGTTATGACGTTCAACATCTGAGGAATCTCCTTTTCCTGTGTCATAAATGCGACAAATGCCATTGGAATTTAAAAATCCGCCCTAGTATTTGCGTGAACGTTTCTGAGTATTTCGAAGTACCTAATATATTGGGATCTTCTGAAAACTAATTTATTTTATGTTTGTGTTCCGAGTTTTAATTCCCATTCATTCTAACTGCAATACCCATCAATGGTGTGGTTCCTCTTTTATTGATTAGAATGGCATATAATTTAAATGGCAGCATACAGCTAGCCACATTTCAAACATTATTTATCACTTCCTCTGTTGTACACATCTTGTATACGCAACCAAAAATAAACTGATACAATATCTTCTAAACTGTTATTGGAACTTGGAGCAGATAGAAAGACATGTTGTTGTTTAGGAGTGCGTTGCGAAAATAGTAAGGGTACATTGCCCTTATTATAAACAGATATTATATAAGAGTAGCTGTTATAGTTCACTGACTGTCCGCCAGAGGAGAAACCTTTCACATCTAAGAATCGATCCTTTACGGAGTCCGCCTTGGTGCCGAGAGATGGCACTGCTAGTGATCTGTGTCGCTGTGGAGGTATTGTAGTAATATTTAAGTAATCTGTTAAGAATATGTAATTATGATTTTCAGCAGTTGCTGATTATTACATGCTTTTCTTGAACCAGAAAATTACTAGCAGCTATAGTGAAAACTGGGACAGTAGGGAACAAGCAAATAGTTGTTTGGCAGAGATGATTCCTTCTGCAGCATGTATACCTCATGAGATTTGAGAACTGTGTGCATTAGGAATTTGACTTTTGCATCTAAGACGTCACTTTGATGGTACTTGTATTCAATTATAATGACTACACTTGTTCACAGTTTTGTGTTCTCAAAAGAGGCAGCACACTCACTGCTTTCACACAGAGATGTTTCAAGTATTAATATTTAAATAATTTAACTTACTTGTTGTATATTTGAAACGTTTTCAAGGACATTCAGTCTCATCCTCAGCTGTTTGGTGACTAAATGAACATACCTCTTCTTCCACTACTACGGAGCTCCGATCACTCTGCCATCTGATATTAGGGGCACTAACTTTTAATACTTCATTTAATGCTGGGATTTCAAAATTGATAACTTTATCACGGTTTCTGGTTATGAATATTTTTTCCCAAATATCCAATTCTATGGGTGTACAAGTTTCTCTTAGTTGTTCCTATGTAGTTTTTTTCACAGGTTTCACAATTTATCTGATTTCCATTTGTTGGGGATTGAAATTTTAGTGGTTTATTTAGCAGGTTCTTCAGACTGAATTTGTTTTGGGTTGATAGTTTTTAAGTTTAGTTTTCTGAATATTCGTTCAAATTTTCTAAAAGCCCATGAATGGTAGGTGAATTTTCTATATTGCCAGTTTGTGTTTTAAGTGGTGTGAGAGTGGTATTTTTTGATATTATCTTCAGTTTTTCATTTTTATTCATCATGTTCCTTATGATGGCAGGGTTGAATCCATTTAATACCGCTATCTCTTTTATGTGTTGTTGTTCTTTCAAAAATTCCTCCTTACTCAGTGGGATGTTGTATAGCCAGTGAATTAGACTTCTAAAGGCAGCTAGTTAATGTGAAACTGGGTTTTATTCATGTTTCTTTATGTACTTATCTATGTGTGTGGGTGTCCTGTATATTCCAAAATCTACACCATGACGATATCTAGTTATCTTTAAAGTTATCTTGAATTATTACTTAAATTTAGCCTACGGGTTCAGACACACTGAACGCTACAAAATATTACGCAACTGCCATTTCATAAAACTTGTGATTAAATTAGCACAAGTTTCTCTTCCTGCAAGCGAACACAAAGTTACTGCAGAGGAGGGAAAGTCAAAGCATTTCATTCATCCTGAAATAGAGTGCACCAGTTTCAAGATTAGGAAATCATTCTATCCGATATTGGGAAACTATCCAATAATCGTCCCGCTTCCCCTATTGTAATATGTTGTTCATCTTTGTAATGAGAAGCAACTCCTTACAGTTTAAACACATGTTAATGACAATGGAAGATACAAAACAAAATAAATCATTTTAATTTATTTCGTTATTCTTTAATCTTTAAATAAAGCCTGTGAACTATTACATGAGGACCACACCAATATGCAGTTCATATTATATCAGATCTTATTCTCCACAATTAACACATTAGACTGATATTGGCCAATAACATAAACAGAAAAATTAGTATGACATTTCCAAGATACTCGGCATGTTAGTATCTGTAGCATACAATCATGAATACAACTTTTTATAGAGCATTAGTTGAGTTGAATTTACAGTTAACTAGCTACATTAACCTTTGCAGCTATATAAAATGTTTCAAAGACATACTGTTTGCTCCTGAGCTATAAGTGACTGAGGTTGGCAAAGCTAGTTAAGTGGAAAATCAATTTTATAAAATTGTCATTTCACTTCACTGTGTACTGCTTCCAGTTTTAACTCATATTATAATATAACTATATAAACCAGTCATAAATTAATAATATTGGAAGATTACATTGTTGCAACAGCTCCATATATCTGATAACTTTATTTATTCAGCTTTGTAATTGCTTATATAATATATTCCTTCTTTGAGATTCTCTGCTAGCCAAAGAGCATTAATAAAATGAGTGATCTGTTCTATACAAGTTCCAAAGATCTTCATATCTCATTACAGGACCTTTTTAGTTTAACACATGTATTCCAGAAAGGAAGTTCTTAACAACATGGATCCAATTCTATTCACCGCATTGTGGCCATGGTTCATTTGTTTCTTCATGCCATGTGTCTCCAAGGCAAACAAGAACTTTGTGAGTTGGTATATTTCCATGAAGAATATCATTTTCACATGAATAGAGGGCTCTCAGTAATGTGTTGGCTTGAGGAATAAGCTCTGCTCGACATGTGGTTTGCGCTCCAAACCAATTCACATGCATATTTGGAAGAGGTGAAGGAGGAGGACAGCCAGATCTGTGGACTAAATATAAGAATATGTTAAATTAGATCATGTAACTCCAGTCTCAGGAACTTCCAAATGTAAATTCAAAAATGAAATAAAATACATAATGAGAACTTTAAAGCTCCATTTGTTCATCAGTGATAACTTGGACTTAAACTGTTAACTTAGACTAACCTTTCAAATGCAGTGCACGGAATTAAGTTAATTTAAAAAAGAAAGTTTCTGGGCCACGTCGTGGCCAAGTTGTTACATCACTTGACTCTCACCACGGCAGTCTGGGCTCAATCCCAGGCGACTACAAATGAGATTTGTTGTGGACAAAATTGCACAGGGTCAGATTTTCTCCGGGATCTCCAGTTTACCCAGCGATCACTCCAACATCTGTTCCATTATCTTCTTTTTTTCATTCATTTCGCCCTTATTCTGTCATCTACTTCTCTTACTTTCATACCATGCATTGGACTGATCATCCATCCTGGGTTTTCTGTCTGATCCAGAGGTTCTGTCCCTCAACTGGATGCCTAAAGGCATAAGGGATAGAGGAAGAAGAATCCCATAACACCACGGTAGCGGTACAACTAGAGAAGTTGTAGTAGCAGTAGCAATTGTTTTAATTTCTGCAAAGCAATATCTCAAGAATATATGTTCCTTACAGAGGAAGTAAAAGTCAAAATTGCAAATTTAAACTATTGGGGGTTAAAATGTATTACATAAAAAGGTTACCAATTTATTAATACTGTCGCAAATGCATTGTTGCTGCGAAGTGGCGCAAGGGACGAGTTCAAAGGGGCAGACAGTACAGTGCAGAGATAAAAGCTTACTGAAGTGGTGGAGGGAAGGAGACTGATTTCTGGAGAGTTTCTCTTTCTTCTAACGCCATCCTGATTGTTTTGGAGCATTCCACGAATTTACGGAATACTGAGTAACTATAAAAGGAGCCGCCAGCCTGCCACAGAGTTAGTTGTTAATTGAACAGCTGTTAATTGAACGTGCATGAACAGCTGTGTGAGCTGTGTTGTAGTCGTTGACCTTGCCAGTTGTATTGTGTATGTGATGTAATTCTGCTACTGTAATGCCGGCTCTTTGTATACACTAGCCACGCTATCGTTAACTGCTTATGCAAGCTCTTTATCGCCGTGAAACACTATCCGCCGTCTATTATCTATTTATGCGCGTTGCCGCGACAATATATAGAGATGGTTACACATATAAGTATAAGCTTTCTGCTTAAGAACCGTATTGACTTAATGATATGTTTGGTAAAATATATGACGTTAAACGTACTATTCCATTTTTCTTGGAATTATGAAAGATAAAAGAATTTAGAGCTTGTTATTCAAGGAAACAGATCTTATAGTGCATTCAAACAAAATACCTGTTCTAAATAATCCTTAACAGAAAGACAATTTATGAGCACAATATTGAATATGGCTTCTTGTGTTTTCTTTACATTTTTAACCTCTTAATGTCCAAAATACATAACTATTCTTTAATTCAGCAGCACAAGAGTGCATTAATTTACCAATATGCAACAAAAGAGTAACAAAGACTAGTAAACTTAGTTACCACAGTAGGTAAATATATTCTAAAACTACAAGATGTTCTTACCCTGCTACTCAAATTGTACTAAATATTACAAAGTTTTAAAAATTTCATATTGACATTTCATATTTACTTTCAAGTAAAAATAAATAAATGTTAAAATAATAATAATCAATAACTAACAAGGCAACTGTCTATAACGTATTTAATGAACAAAATATATACATATACGTAATAACTTACTATCTTTTGCATAAAGTGACAGATTGAAAGGTCTCGCCAACGATGATCAAGTAATGTGTCAAAACCAAACCTTGGAATTCCTAATTTTTTCCAATATCTCGACGACAGCCTACAAAATGCTGGCACCACTTTCATCAAGAACATCGGATGCAGACGGAGTACTGCAACAAAAGGAAACATGGCTTTAATAAAACATCCGTTTTCTCTCAGTAAGTACACCACTACGGTTGTACGAGCCCGAATTACACCTGGAAAACAGTCACTATTTATATTATATATTTCAAAAATAAATTTCTGGTACACAAAGCAACTATGTAGTTATAATTTGCCAGTAGCGGTACATTACGAAAACACCCGATGGCAAATGTACATGTTATATTAATGCTTGTGTTAGTGGTTGGAAAAGTACTGTATTCCACCCAAAATGTCACCTTCCCCTGTTAAGTAGAATTTAAGGATGCGGCGGGAAGAAAAAGATAACATGTCTTCTATATCCGGTCTCCAGGTGACGACGTGCTAGTTACATTAATTTCCCGCTAGGTTCGAACAGTTGACCCTGTAATAAAGTGCCACATCTGGCCGTCCAGAGGGCTCTGCATGAAATTTGAAAGTTACTTAATGAAAATATGTCATTATTTACAAATTTATGTAAATAAATAAAATATATTCGTTGCATGTAGCCAATTTATTATTGCTTTCTCTAACATTAAGGGAAACCGTATGCATCATTTATATTAACAGAATATGCAATGAAGAAGTAGCAGATTGCGAGAATGGAAATCTGCATTTAATGGATATATAGCTGAGGTTCTGGATTTACACTTTGTGTATGTCACGCTAATTATATTATTGTTACTTTGGTAATACTTTTTTGGACCAATCTTGTTTTGACATTCTTTAAAATCATTACATCACATTCCTTATCGACTGCGTGTGGCACCGGCCTGGAGCGCTGTAGTGTACTTCCTTTCCGTGGTATACGCACGGATTTGTTACCATCTAGGAGCGGATGGATTTTATGTCCCGGGTACCGCATCTTGAGGAAGTTGAACAGCACAAATGGCGAAATCACTTTTAACAGTGCGAACTTATCCACTGGAGATATTGACTACATTTCCTCCCCATGTCATTTGGCTCTTATGAAAGTGAATTAAACAGAGGAGAAGCAATACCAATTCTGTTGTTAACATTATAGAAGGCAATGAACATTAATATCAGAAAAATGTATGTTATTCACATCGGCCCATTACTAGAAGGGAACACAAAGCCATAAGTTCCTCTGGGGTTTCTTTTCTCAGGCGAAGTGTATTTCCACATTGTAAGTTGCCATTAAGTTAGCAGTCTCATGTGTATAGGAGAAGTGCTGAAGAGTAACCGAGAAAATACGAGTCGACTGGAGAATATGTCATGCTGAAAAGTTACCATGGTGGTTCAATGGTGAGTAGCAACTGGGTGACGACAAGGAGGTCAGTGGTTCAAATCCCGACTATGGCATTGAACTGTTTAGTCCTTCTCTACCTTTGCAAAAGTAAAATCTTCTGCGATATAGTACTTCCCACCTCTGTAGCGTAGGTAGCGTGTCTGCCCCACGTTCAAGTGTGTGAGTTTACAATTGTGTCTAGGTTTTACCTGATCATGAAGGATGAATGTCTGGTAACTCTAAGCTCTATGGACCCTAGGTGCATTTTAGGATAATTTCACCAATTTCATTCATCGTCCGATATGATTTAACATTGGAGGACGTAAATAAAATAAAAGTTGTAGTATTTGGCAACATAACATTAGTGAAGCTTCGCTTATCTTTGCAGCATGTGTATCCCAGCTTGATGAATAAATATGTAGCTAGAGCGTGGCGCTGTTGACTTAGCTGTTTGGTGCCACTCAAACGCTATTACAAAAACTAAACCTAAACATAGCTGCATTAATCAATTGGACCACACTACACACTCGTAATAAAAACAGTGCTTTTGTCCTGTATTCTGTAAACCAAAATAAGTGAGCAAGCTTTACAGAGTGAGTGGAAACTAAAGATTGACTGTTCTTTTAGGACACGATTAATTAACTGTTTCCAATTAGGACACGCTCATCCTCATCTAAAATGGGGAATACACTCAAGAAAAGGATCGCTAAGAGTAACCGAACGGGATGGCTCAGGTAATGACGTTTAAGACTCGCATTTGAAGGTTACGGGACAGTTCCAATTGTACCAACCACCCAATTTCTTTCCTGAAATATTGGGCGGTGATATACCGAGTGTAACTTACAGAGAGTTCTTTCTCTATTAGTCATTTCTACGCAGAATAAATTTTTCTCCATGAAGACTATTTCGATGCTACGTGCAGTGTACCTCCCAATGTCACCATCTAATGAACTGTTCTATACCTTCCTTCTAAACCATCCCGTATTGACAATGTCAACATTGGCTGAAGATTTAAGGAACACCCTAACGAAACGAGTTCTAGGTGAACACGAGCAATATACAGAGCATTGGGTACGAGTTCTACACAACATTATATTATTTTTTAGTATATTGGTCGTAGTAATAACCAATTTACAAATATTCACATCCAGTTAAGTTATTCCTATCTGGGATTAGGAGATATGCAATAGGAGTAAAATCACGTGGAACGACGTGGCCCATCTAGCTTTAAAACAGGCAAGTAACAGAAACCTTGATGATACTATCCCTAGGAATATTTACCTACATTTACCTTTTGGAACGATTGCTAAGTGCATCCTTTTAACTCAGCTGTATAAAATATCAAAAATACACTATGCAATAACGTACTCTAAACACATAGTTACTAAACGCAAAATAAATGATGGCGTGACATATAAAAATCGATAGGCTTTGAGAGAGACGAATCGCATTTTCAGAAACTTTTTGGATTTTACATGATTAGCTACAGTACAATACATTTATTTGAAATACCTATTCGTTTTAGTTCTTGAAAAATTAATGAATTTCAGTAATACATTTATTTTAACAAAAGTTTGGCTTATTCATAAGTATTGCATAGCAAAGCTTCAAGAGTGCATTTTGCCTCCTCTGAAAATTGGATAATTGCAGATTAAGCCATATGGAAAATCCCCAGCATATCATGTAATGTAACGATTGTATCACCAGCATTACTGCATGGCCCGCCTTGGTAGCGCGGTAACAGCCTGCCTCACGTTCAAGAGGTCCCGAGTTCGAATCTCGGTCAGGGTGATTTACCTAGATAAGGTTTATGCCGGGGTTTTCCCTTATCCTTCAAGAAGAATATCGGGTAACTGTAAGCTACATGGACCCTGGACTCATTTGAGCATCATTTCACCCTATTCATTCACCGTCCGATATGACTTAAAGTTAGAGGACCTAAATTGCAAAAAAGAAAAAAAAGACATAATGTACAAAAGGGAACGTTTTTGAGCTGAGTTATTATATGTACCCGTCTTGTGCCAATGACGGTTGGGTGAGTTAGGCACAAATTTATTGCTTCGTTTGTTCTTGAGGGAATTTCTTTATATTTCATTAAGCTTCATGATACGTTTCCATGACGGTCTTGTATTTCCTAATTATAGTTATATGTATCTTAGCAATTTTCGAGTTCCTCTTTGTTTTTTGTTTCAATTATCCAACACATTTATCTCTTTAAATGCATAACTTTGTTCTCGTGTTACAGCAATGTCATACGAATAGCAGAAGATATGAAACGCAACATGTTTCTTCCCGCTTTTAAAACATGTATTTCTACTTCAGCCTCATTATGCACCTTGTTTCTACAAAGAAACGAACAGTGAAATTAATTTTGTTAACAGAAATCCTAAATTTGGATCAGATGCAAAATAATTGTTTCCGGAATTGTGGGTTAAGACAGTAATACGAGTATAAGTGATTTGTTAATTATGATAGCAAGTGGCGACACTTTTGCTTCTGAAGCAAATAGCTGGTTTAAGGGCAATAAGTTAACATTAAATATCTGTAAAACAAAATATATATTATTTCATAAAAGATCATACATACCAGTGGTAAATAACAAGATACTTGTTGATAATGCAGTGATTGAAAAATATCTATGTTTGATTCTAGACAGTACCCTTACATGAAAGTGCCATATTACGCATTTAAAAAGTAAGATTCTTCACGTGTTAGCTGAAATTCAAAGGATTCAGTGTAAATCATTTACGAAGTATCTACCATGCTTTAATTCAATCTCATTTGGATTACTTAAAGATCTTATGGGGTAATTCTGTTAAATATTTAATTCATGACCTCGAAGTACTTCAAAATCGTACCTTGAAAATAATCTACAATCTGCCCTTTTACAACAAACACAAAAACACTCTGCCATGTAACTAACATTTTACAATTACAAGTAAGCATAGGGTTGTTCTTGATAGTATATCTCCACAAAATAAATAATAATCTTATAAAGTCTAATCTAACATTTGAAAACTTCTCACATATATCTAATACAAGAAATAAAGGAAACTTAACAAAATCAACAGTGAACACTTCTACTTATGGCCTGTACAGCTTAACCTCACACGTTATCAACTTATATAATGCACTGCCACTGGAACTGAGAGGCTACAGGAACATAAAAGGTTTTAAAAGGAAAGTTGCTGAAAATTTACTAAAGGCATACTTTGATAGCGGATAAGGTGTCACACATTTATGGCTGGTTTGATAGCTGAACTAATTAAAAGTTAATATGAATTAATGTACCATTGAATATGTAGCTTTTTTCTGTAATGTCCTTAGTTACTATTATTTCTTGAGTTATAGTGAATGTTTGTATCTTTGTATGTTACATATATGTTATTTTTGTACGGTAATTCATTCCTACTATGAAAATGTAATATAGGTATTGTTAAGGGCTGTTTGCCATAATTTTATATATTTTTGTACTGTACCCTAGCATGAGCTATGGCTCTAGGAACCTTTTCAGATAACAATAAATAAATAATAAAATAAATAAGCGCGGTCATCACCACCCACAGCCACTCCGGTCTCGCCGGCCGACAAATCTGCCTCCCCCATCCTAACCCTCCAAACCTGCAGTAGTATTCATCTGTCCGCAGCTTTTGTCCAACCAGTTTTATGTCACACTTTGTACCGTGCAGTACTGTTCTCATCACCAGCTAAGTCTTTTGTGTCTTGCCTTGCCTCTTGCACCATTTCAACCTGTCAACATCGACCTCAATATAACGGACAGGAACAGCCCTTAGCTATCATGTAACATCTATATACGTATTACCAACACGTTGTAAACACTGATACATAAAATTAAATTACACAACTCAAAAATAAGGTTCAAGTAAATCCAACAAATCCTAAACAAACTGCTGTTCGTTCACTGAAATATTATCTACTGGGATGGGGTGCACACAAAAGCAAATATGGGCTGAGCCATTAGTGAGAGGGAGTATTTACTTAAAAATGAAGGGCAAATATTGTTGGACAGGGTGAAAGGTAGCCCAGCGCTGTTAGTATACATAAGCTTACTGTTGACTTAAGCTCGACTTAACGTTAGAGGACGTAAATTAAAAAAAGGGACAATTATGCATGTGTACTCTTTACAAGACACTACAGCCAAACAATATTTAGAGTAATTTTTGCAAGGTATCATTGAAATACATCTGTTTACCCTTACATTATTTACAATCAATTTAATCCATTTGAATCAGTCCACATTTATCACATTAGGAGGAAATGCCAACTAATACCTCATTTACAGAGAAGTATTTGTGCTTCATTAGGGTAGATTCGATCTTTTTCTGTATTGATGCGTATTGCATTCACTTGATCGCCTACTGAGTTTGTTATAGAATTTTATGCCCTGAAGGTCTATGGATTTTAATTTTTTTGAATTTCTTAGACTAGAAATTTGGATATGTTATGCTGTTCTTGTAAAGTAAATGTGGTACTCCCTGCTCAGTTTAAAATTGCTTATATTCTTATATATAAAGCAAACAGTTTCTAAGATGTACAAACATGGATATAGGATTGTCATCATCTGACTCTGAGTTAAGTCTTGCAACACTGTTCATTGTCTTTCACTGTAAATAGCATGGGTTGAGCATGCTGTGTACCCCCGCTCTGCCTCTTGCACAAGTAATGTGTCACCGATAGACAAGCCTTCCTAACCCTCTAACTAAAAGTGAACAAACAATAACAATATTACTAAACAACAACAACAACAATAATAATAGTAATAATAATATTAATAATAATAATAATAATAATAATAATAATAATAATAATAATAATAATAATAATAATAATAATAATAATAATAATAATAATAATGATAATAATAATGATAATGATAATAATGATAATGATAATGATGATAATGATAATGATAATGATAATAATGATAATGATAATGATAATGATAATGATAATGATAATGATAATGATAATGATAATAATAATAATAATAATAATAATAATAATAATAATAATAATAATAATAATAATAATAATAATAATAATAATAATAATAATAATAATAATAATAATAATAATAATAATAATAATAATAATAATAATAATAATAATAATAATAATAATAATAATAATAATAATAATAATAATAATAATACTAATAATAATAATAATACTAATAATAATAATAATAATAATAATAATAATAATAATAATAATAATAATAATAATAATAATAATAATAATAATAATAATAATAATAATAATAATAATAATAATAATAATAATAATAATAATAATAATAATAATAATAATAATAATAATAATAATAATAATAATAATAATAATAATAATAATAATAATAATAATAATAATAATAATAATAATAATAATAATAATAATAATAACAATAACAATAATAATAACAATAACAATAACAATAACAATAACAATAACAATAACAATAACAATAACAATAACAATAACAATAACAATAACAATAACAATAACAATAACAATAACAATAACAATAACAATAACAATAACAATAACAATAACAATAACAATAACAATAACAATAACAATAACAATAACAATAATAATAATAATAATAATAATAATAATAATAATAATAATAATAATAATAATAATAATAATAATAATAATAATAATAATAATAATAATAATAATAATAATAATAATAATAATAATAATAATAATAATAATAATAATAATAATAATAATAATAATAATAATAATAATAATAATAATAATAATAATAATAATAATAATAATAATAATAATAATAATAATAATAATAATAATAATAATAATAATAATAATAATAATAATAATAATAATAATAATAATAATAATAATAATAATAATAATAATAATAATAATAATAATAATAATAATAATAATAATAATAATAATAATAATAATAATAATAATAATAATAATAATAATAATAATAATTAATAATAATAATAATGGATTTTACTGTGGTTAAACTTCTTACAGAGTAGACAGCATCAAGAAAGAAAAAATGCTTAATAACATATTAGTGGTTATCAATGAGTAGTTACATATATAACAAATTTGATACATTAAAGTAACATTAGTAACCATTTGGTTGTAATTGATACAAGACTATGCACCTACAATAGAATGACCAGGTTAAAGTGCATTGAAATATAGGAAGAATAAGAATCAAATAGTAAACAGAATACTATGCAGTATAATTACTCAATATCACAAATTTTGCAGTTTTATAAAAACCGGATTAAAGAGAACAATGTTAAAGAATGTAGATTTTCATTAACTTAACGTGTGATGATGAGGACTACACATATGAAGTTCTATGCATTATTGTTATTACCATCCAGAAACTCTTCAACCGAAAGGTATGGAGTTGCATCTAACCAGTTGTATGTCTCTGGTTTAAATTTTTCTACTGGCAGTATGGTTATTTTCTGTGGCGGACTATTGTATAGTCCTAACACCTAGAACCTCTTTGCTGTTGCTGTAAGCCTATGAAATGTTAGCCTGTGGAATGTTAATTTGATTTCTATTTCTGGTACTGTATGCATGTATAGTCCAACTCATGTAAGTGGGTTTTCACATAATTTACCACAGTATAGATATACAAGTTTATCACTGTCAATCTGCCTCACATTCAAGAGGTCCGGAGTTCGAATCTTGGTCAGGGTGAGTTACCTGGATAAGGTTTTATCCGGGGGTTTCCCTTATTCTGAAATATGAATGTCAGGTAACTCTGAGCTCCATGGGCCCCAGACTCATTTGAGTATCATTTCTCCCATTTCATTCATCGTCCGATATGATTTAAGGTTGGTGGACGTAAATTACGAAAAAAAAAACATATCACTGTCAAAATACCTTGTGTCATAACCAAAGGTTTACAATGTTCAAGCTTATGTGCATTTGATATTATACGAATCTTCTTTTTCTGAAGTACTCTCTAGAGTAAATAGAGATCACGAACCATTCATAAACAAAGATATAATATTATTATATTATATTAAAATATCCTTATTTCTGGACCTTCTCCACATTTAACCCAGCGTTAATCGCCTGGGGCCTGGTAGGTCTATAGTTTTATTTAAATTTTGTAGATTTCGAAAGAACGTACCTACGTAATTGCCTAACAAGGACATCTAACATTACACCTTATTCGAATATTTGCTGCGGCAACAAATTTTTTTCTTTATTGTTATAGCTACAAGAATGACGAATCAACAGTTAGGTGTCGTATGGGTCTGGCAGTTCCCTTGCGCCTACTCCCGCTACATGCTGATGGCATGCTTTTCTTCGTCGGCGAGTTGTGGAATGTTGCATTGCCAGTGGAAGGAGCCATTAGTTCTTCACCGTGAAAATCAGAAAAAGGTATGATCTACTGAATAGGATTTGGTAAAAGTACATCGTCTACTTTGCGACGACAGTTCCTTACCGTTGGATGACATTTTGTACGAATCAGGTGATTCTGATTCTCAGAATAAAGTGTAACATAACCATTAGATTCAGAAAAAGTAGTTTTGATCTCAAGTCTACATGATCTATTGGACAACCTGTGAGAAGGTGTCGAGAAAAAGCCTGAAATAATCATGCATTACAACGATACTAAATCCGGAGTTGTTGTAATGGATAAATTGTGTACTACGTACAATGTAGCCAGAAAAAAAAAATGAAAGTGTCCAATGGTAATCTTTACTATGTGTTCAACATTGCAGGTATTAATTCAATGGCTACTTTTCTTGGAAACCAAAACAAATATTCCACACACTGGAACATTTGAAAGTACTGCCCTTAACTTTACTGTCTCAACAGCCACAAAGAAGATCAATAGCATCAAAGCTACCCAATGATTTGAAAGAGCACCTAAAGAAATATAACCCTGAACAACCAACAGATGATGAGTTGCCGAACACACCAGAGTAACTGAAAAGGAAACGAATTGAACCTTGCAGTAAAGACAAAAATAACATCAAAACTAAATATGCATGTGTGAAATGCAACGCTCCTCTGTTTGTGAAAAAAAGCGAAAATTATTTGCGATAACTGCTTAATCACAAAAACAGAGAAGAAATAGTTGATGACTTCGATTTCCTGAGCATTTCCAACGGCTAGCTTTATTTTAAAATACGTTATTTTCTTACCACTGATTGTAATGCAAATTATAATGTACACTCTATTCGTATTATATTTTTGTCGATGTATTTATCATCTGTTTTAAATGGGAAGGTGTTTGTCCTTGAGCGCTACTAGGTGAGCAACCAATGGGAGTCCTGCGGTGTTGTCGTATTGCATTCCCGCTAAGTGGCGTGTGAGGAACGTCAGATTTTACCGAGACTGATCCATGTGGAAGGTAGAGAGTAATGTATCTAACATAACCGTGATAACCGCAAATTTTTAGCCCAAATAGTTTTTCTAATACAAATAGATAAACCACTACTACCTGTATCATAACAATAAATCGCGGCGTAAGCACTATATGAATATCATTATTGGTTGGCATATATGCGTGTTCGTATATTTGTAATTACTCAGAACTGAAACGATGACGTGACTTGATAAAAGAATTTATTTGAATAATCCAATTCAAGCGAGAGGAAACAATAAATTTCCTGCTACCCTAGCAGAACGTGTCTGGTCACATTATATCTTTGTTTATGAATGATTCGTGATCTCTATTTACTCTAGAGAGTTCAAAGTGGTTGGTGAGTATGTATGCATATATACCTTTAATTACTCAGAACTGAAATTTAAACTGCTGACATGTGTAACATGAATTTGAGTCTATTCGTCGTTAATTTACCTACGTCTTCATCAGCCGTTCGGGTGCAATTTGGGACAGGATTTCTATGTTGGACGCACAGTTCTTTCTCTTCTCGTGTGAGTATTTTGCGGCTATCTATTTCCTCTGGTCACCAGTTGTATCATCTTATTCTAAATAAGAGTCATGAGACATCTGTGTTTCAAGGCGTGGTTCGGAATAAGGAAGTCAAATTCTGTAATTGGTTATATTTATAAAGATTCAAATTATAACTTAAAATATTCCTGATCTAGTACCAGTATTTATCACACTCCACCATTACAACAAAAATCTCTCTCTTTAAAACGAGATTATTGATTTATCGTCACGTAACAAGACTTAAGAACATATCTCCCTCTTAAAGATTATTGATTTTCGTCACTATCGTTACTTACTTCTTAATTTTTTGATTGGCCGATCCAATGGCACGTCACCACATTGCGTCATATTACGTCATACAATTACTACCTCGGCCGATCACACAACTACATATATTTCTATAAATTCATGATCCCTTCATAATTCCTCCGAACATAACCCAAAAATACTGTTGCACATGACAGATAAAAGAATTACTGTTAATAAGTCAAAGTGTTAAATTCGAGAAAGAGAAATAAAAACGGGGGTTGCGAACAGAAATAATACTTTTAAACTGACGGATGTTAAATGACTTTTTCACGAAGAAATTGACAAGGTAACAACAGAACTGGGAAAACAGGGTGAGGCATGCAGAAAATCTTCAAGAAGACGATTTTAAGAAAGAAATAGCACGTGACGAGATGTTGGAACCTTTGCAGGACAGACGATGAAGATAGTGACAATGACGAATTGCCTCTGAATGGAAGTGACATTGACAGCGATATGGTTGATCCACTGGCAGTTCCATGGGATTAAAAATACAGGTGATTCATAAACTGTAATTAGAGTTATATTATTTTAGAATACAGATAATTTGCGAAAATACTTTTGCAATTTTGATTTTTTCAACTGCATAATTGTAAAAGTTTGTAAAGTATAATTAGCTTACTCATACGTCTGCGCCAAGCAAACCTGCATGTTGTATAAGTGTGCGAAAGAGAGGGAAATATAAGAGTAGTGGAGTAACAAGCTGGCAACGCTGAGTGTGATACGGCATCTGATTAGTTGGACTCCGGAACTCTTCTTATTTGAAACACATAATAGTATGATTATACTAATAAAAGTAATCTATATTTAACCTTAAGAAAGCCAAAAACTAGAGAGAGAAAGAAAAATGAAGAAAAATAAAAAATACAGGCATATATTCACAGAGATACACCGCGGGCCACCTAGGCCCCACGAGACCAACGGTGTTCTGCCAGGGCACGCGCCTAACGGAGAGTTAATGAAACGCTTACACAAAATGTTCCATTACCCATTTCGTAATAACTGTCAGAGGGGTAAAACTAATCGAAATAACAGATCACGTTGAAAAAGCAGTTCAGTACTATGGTGTCGTTCAGATTATATGTATATCAGGTCCACATATAAAACAAACACTTGGGAGTTGGTAAAAGTTAAAGTACACTGAACTTAAAACAACACAAAATATATCTGCAAATATACCACAGAATCGGAAATTTTAAGTATTACCTCGCCCACAGTTACGCAGGTACTCCTTAAGGCATCATGTCGAGCTGAATGTGCATGCCGCGTTAGCAAGACTGGGAGAATATTCCAGTATATGTTCAATATTATAACAAGAGGCTACAAGTTCCAACAAAACATTTCCAAAGCTTGTATTGCAATGTGAAATATGAAAGTAAAATTTTAGAAATGCGTGTATATAATTAGTTTAGAAGGTTATCGTTCTCACGCATAGTTATTTTTTGTTCCGGGAATGCCGTTATGTAAATTGGAGCTGCAGCGTGCTCTCAAATATCAAAACTAAATGCAATCTGCCCTTTATTTACTAATCATAAACACAGTTGGTAATCAAAGTTTAAAAATATGTATAAATAATCTTCCCCGAATAAATTTCGACAGATGGTGCCATCTCTCGACAGCACGACGCAATGCGTAAAGGCCATTGCATTTTTGGTACAACCATCGCCACTCTCCTGGCGGACAATCAATACAATTAATATACGTGTTCCATTTGTCATCTGTTTAGAATGCCACGTAAATACCAAAATGATCACACAACTTTCTCAATTCAATCTTTAAAACAGTCCTTACTTTGGTGTCCGCTACAGATTTAATAAAGCGTTAACGGAAAATACTTGATTACGTAAGTCGTAACTGCCGGAGAATTACAACAGAAGGAATAATAATAAATATAATAAATATGTGTTTATGTTGACTCTATCTATCAAAAAGCTTAGGCTATAAATGACTAGTGTGAAGAAATGATTAATTTCAATCAATTAACTAAAATAATAAGAGTTAAATGATGAAGCCTGGGACTGAAGTACTTACGATAGTAAGTCGCCACAAAAGGTGCACTTTGGATGCAGGAGTACCTAGTGGTTTACTGGGAAAATATACGAGTCAAATGGAGAATTTAATGTCATGACAGCAAGTTGGCCATGATAGCTCAATGGGTTAGAGTGACAGGAAGGAAACCACTAGATCTGTGTTTCACATCCCGAACGTGGCATTGAACTTTTCATGTTGACTCTATCTATCAAAAATTTGGTCTAAATATGAAGAAATGATTAATTTCCATCATTTAGCTGAGATAATAAGAGTTTAGTGATAAAGCCTGGGATTCAGTACCTACTTACAATAATTTCTTTTTGTAATTCAAGTTCTCCAACATTCAGGTATATCGGACGATGAATGAAATGGGTAAAGTGATGCTCAAATGAGTCCGGGGTACATGGAGCTTAGAGTTACCCGACATTCGTCTATTCTGATAAGGGAAAAACCCCGGAAAACCTCATCCAGTTAACTCACCCTAACCGAGATTCGAAGTCGGAACCTCTTCAACATCGGGCAGATGCTACCATCTACGCTACCAAGGCGGGCTTAGTAAGTCGCCATAAACGGTGTGTCTCGGTGTTTTACCGGGGAAATATACGATTCTAAGCGACAACATCTACAGCGTATTCTATTTAAGAATCACATAATTACAATATTTACAATCCGTATTTGCCTGGTTTACTGAGCATATACTGTAAATCCCCATGTTCCATGGAATGGTACTAACTGTTCGTCGACTTCAGGTGATCCATTAAGTAATATTATTTCTCTATAATTTACAAGAAATATTTCCCAGTTATATCATAGAGGTGCTAACGTAATCATCATGAGAGCGGGCTGGCTTGTGCGCCAATCATCGAATATAATCAGTCCTTTGATATCTTCAAATCTGTTTATAGACATCACATTCTTATATACTGTATTTGGTTTTTCATGTAAAAACAACTCACTTAATAGAACGTCCAATAGAACGCCAACAGCAGACAGTTCCTGAAATGCGTTCATTTCTTTAACAATGACAGTTTAAAACGTTTTACTTTTTTTGGGCAAATACTAGCCCTCCCTCTTGATTTGTGCAGGAAATGATATCTTCTAGTATTTTCTTAGAAATGAAATAACCGCATACACTTTAAGCAGTTGTTGCTGCGGTACCTGCATAGCCATCGTAGACTGCTTGTTATATTAAGATCTGGAATCAGGCTAGTTTGAGCAGACTTGTAACCCCGTTCCTTACCATCCCGAATAATGTAATTATCAGCATCTACCTCAGAATGAAAAATCGTAAATTCTTCAACAAAATCACTATTATTTGTTATAGAGCTCAATGTACCAGCTTCCTTGACTAACTAACCTAGTATAGTACAGGCCTAACAGTTCATTAAACTCTTCCATTGGTTCCCAGTACTTGCTTACTGTACTTGGTACTACTTACTTGTGGTGTTGTATTCCACCCAACCCTAATTTCACCCCTCCAACTGCAGATTAGCCCTTACCCCTCCAACTGCAGATTAGCCCTTACATGTAACACTTTCAAAAATATTTATTTTCTCAAAAATGGCTCTTAGAAAATTTTATTTAATGCATGGATTTAGGACTACAAAGAAGTTTCCATGTGAAACTTATATTCTGAATTTCCTGGGAATGTCCTAAAATTCTTTTCATTCTGAGTGCCATTTGCATCAATATTAAACCATGAGAGTTAATCCAAATATTGCTACACAACAAATGTTAACACAAACCAGCTTTTATGGTAATAATATATAATATATTTTATGGTAATAATGGCAGTATCAGGTATCCACTGAAACTCAAACAAAATTGGATGTAGGTTCTTTATAAACAAATAAGTTTTTATATTTTGTTACAGAAGCTTCCTTTGCAAGGGAAGTAGAGATGGTGGACCAGTGTCCTAGATCTACAGCGGAAGAGCACCAAACTTGATAAACATGCTTTTGAGGGAAACTAAGCGGGATTTCGCGCCCAATATAAATGGCGACACTGACAACCACAGTAGCGTAAGGGAGTCCGAAAACAAAATAAAAAAGATCTCTTACTTTAACATAAAATCTGACTTCCGATTTAGATGAGCAACAGCTGATTTGACAAAATAAATTACCGCAATTATGCAGTTTGTTCACAGCAAATTTTCCGGTAAATTTTGGCGTAACTGAGGGTGTAGAGTTCTCTTGTTTTGGATCGATTCGATATCGTCGGCACTCTGTTAATTACTAGAGCCCGGATTTTATGTAATTACATATTCTGTTGCTGTGTATGCAATTATAAAAAAGCTAAAATGTCGACGAATTAAACTGTAAGAACCCTTATTCCATCAGTTTAAATTACATATTTTTACATATTTCGAGCTACAATATATTTTTCATATCATAGTACATAATTTTATATATTTTAATATTCTGCCTGAATTATTATAGATTTTCGTCGATTCCATTAATTTTCATTACATAGAAAGAAGAAACCACAGCAATATTTATTATCGTGCTTCTCATTCAGCGTCCTAATTTCTACACATCTCCGCTGCATTCAGAGCTAAATACTACGAGTCCGATTCCGACAACGATGACTTGTTTTAAACATTTTTTCTTCCTTGTTCTCAAACGTGAAACGTTTCTAAATTTATAAGTCAGTTGTATTTAATTTAGCCATGGCACCGTTTGCGTCTACTGTGTTTTCAAAGCTAAAAGCGTGGATTTCTGATGACAACAAATGTGAGGACAACAAAAACATTAGGCATCTGGAAAAGGTTCACAATGTTACTGGCTTTGGTAGCGTAGATGGTAGACTGTCTGCCTCACTTCAAGAGGTCCCGAGTTCGAATCTCGGTCAGGGTGAGTTATCTGGATAAGGTTTTTTCCGGGTTTCTTATCCTGAAAGATGAATGTCGGGTAACTCTTAAGCTCCATGGACCTTGGACTCATTTGATTGAAAAACAGTCCTCTGCCAAACTTGTTATAAACGTATAGGGTGTGCGATGAAATCTCAAATTTCGCAACATATACGCAGCAATCTGAATATTAAAAATAAACAAAGAGTGTCTTGTGAGAAAGAAGTACTACTTACACAGTTGAAGGTACAGCCTACATCATCTAATAGTGGATTTTACAAAGATGTAAAGTGGATGGCATTGTTTGCAGCGAACATATCCTAGAACAAACCTCAGGTTGCTGCATTTAAACACTTCTGGCACATGTACTGCAACCGCAACATTCCCGGCGAGTCCACTCTCAGGAAGAATTCCTTGAATTTTTGTTAGGTTGACGTGTTAAAAAAATCAGGATTGACACAGGCAACTCACCTAAATGTATTACTGCCGATGAGACGACGGATGTTTCAGGCCGTTTCATCGCTAATCTAATAGTGAGCAATCTGGACTTCGAAGCTGCATCAAAACCCTACTTAATATATTGTAAATCTCTGGAGGTAACAAATATTTTAACATTTGCTAGATTCATTAATGATGAACTTAAGGTAAAATGGCTAGATGGCGTAAAAGAACAGAGGGTACTACTGATGTACACAGATGCAGTTCCTTACAGGTTAAAAGCGGGGAAATCGCTTATTGTATTTTATTCAAAATTAGTGCATGTGACATATACAGCTCACGCACTACAACAAGAGGCAGAGACAGTTGGACATGAATTCCTAGAAGTAAATACACTGATATCAGTAACGAAGAAGGTTTTCTTAAAATGTCCTTATGGTGTACAACGCAACATGGAACAGCTACCTGATGTACCTCTGCCTACAGAGCCAGTGATAACAAAGTGGACAACTTGAATCGAAGCTGTAATGTTCTTCAGTAAGCACTTCGGAGCTGTCAAGTCAGTGATTGAGAACTTTTCTTCCGATCCTGCAGTGTGTGTGAGTGAATCTTTGTCAGCATTCAAAAGTTCTCAAGTGCTCAGTTCAGTTTCATACATCGGAAGTCACTTCAGCTGGCTTCCCGACAGTATCAAGAAACTGGAAACTTCAGGTACGCCTCTTTAAGAAGCTGCGGAAATAATGGAAGATGCAGTTCAAAAGGTCAGTGTTGTACCAGGCGAAATGGGTGATGTAGTTTCCAATAAACTGCATTCTGTGCTAGAAAAGAACTCATGATACCCAACTCTTGTTACTCTTTCTCGCTTATTTAATGGTGAAAATGTATAACCCCATGAAAATATTATTCCTAGCACAATCCCTTTGTATAAATATGAACCGTTGACTTCTTGCGAAGTTGAGCGATCTTTTTTTAATTTAAAAAACATATTTTCAGACAGAAGTTTGTGCATGACACCAGAACCTTTGGAAAAGTGTATTATAATTACATGTGGACACTGATCCAATATGGCTTAAATGCTTGACACTTGTACTTCAATACTGTACTTTTAGCACAAGTGAAGTGATTAAAAATTAACTTATATTTTTGACTATGTGGTCTTCTTTTTATAACAAATAAATAACATTTTTTATTTTACACATAACTGATTTATTACATATTTCACAATATTTTGTTAAATATTGATATACATATTTCTTAAATTGTTATTACATAAAATTCGGGCTCTATTAATTACCATCAACAGATAGGAGCGTGCCTTTTGCTAAGCCCTCCAAAAAAAGATTATTCCCTGAATATAAACAAACAGATTTCTACCTTTTCTTAGCGAATCTTCAATAGAATACATATATCAGCATTATTTTCTCAGCGTCCTTATTGATTTTAAGTGTCACAAATAAAATTCAGATGACACAGGACTGGCATGACAGACAAATTTGACGGCTTTATGAATATTAGCGGTGTGTCGTACCTTTAGCCATTAAATTGATCTCATATATCAAAACTAGAATCTGAATTGCATTGACCCATACTTAAGCTGAGCAAAAGGTGTAGATATATATCCAATTTAGAATGCTTCCGTTCTCTAACACGATTATTTGTTTGGTTAGATATTGCATTAGTGTACATTCTAGCTACTCTTCGTTTACTCTTAATAACACGCACTTAAACCTATTCTACCCACCAATAACATAATAGCGTACGCTTGAGAACTTGTATAAATAATTGAAAATATGCTTTACTGGTATGAGATATTACAGGTAGAGCCATCTGTGGAGAGAAACAAGAGTTTGTTTGGAGTTTGCTTCGGATCTAAAATGCTTTTTCCTGGCGGATAATAATCTGTGTAACTAATATATTGTTTCGTGTGTAACGTATGCTTATAATAGTAAATTGAGGTGTTAAAATCACACCACATTCTCAGCTCACTCATTCAGAATGGTTTATCTCTCTAGCTATGCAAAATTTGAAGATATACATTTACAAAGTACTTTCATAGGCCATTTCATTGTAGATATAACTAAGATGAAGTCAGAAGTGTTCAAAAATTTGGTCAACACAAATCACCTTTCTAACTGTATTATGATCCTATGAAACCAACAGATAAACACGAATGTGCAGACAAAGTTTCTAAGATATAAATATAGGATCAAATTGAAGCTAAAAGCAAAGAATATCTCGAAAATCATTAATATATGCATGTCACGTGAAAGAACCCCTACGAGACGAAATACTGACACACCAATGGCATAGATAAGCACCGTCGCTAATACAGAAACAAACCCAATCTCCTGCACTCACATGACAAACGATCCTTACAAACGTTTATTTTTCTATCAGCTCAGTGGTAATCGAGATTAAGCTTGTAGAATTAGTTTATTAAAGATTTCTTTGCAGACAAATAAGGAAAATAATAGAATGTTGTAGGCTTAAGGGTTAGTCAGATTGTAATAGATCTCTTCGCTATATGTTATTTTTTAAATTCCGTTCTCTTCGTGTAGGCAGGATATTGCAAGTAGTAATTCTTTTTTTTAATTGAAAAGAGAATAAATTTTTGAAAATGTAAGACATTAACATTGAATATCTCGGAAATAATTATTTCCACAGAAATTTATATGTTTTAAATTTTTTTCTGACCAGATTTTGTTTAATAGTATTTGGTTTTACATGTATTTAAAAGGTACTAAGAATAAAGAGGACATCTGAGGACATTCTCAAGAAATTCATTATGTAGATTGGATTGGAAATTGAACAATGTTGAATACATGTAGTTAAATCAAAGCGTTAAGTGCCATTTTGAGAAAATAAGGGGTAACATGTGGTAGGGTTGACGAAATGTTGGTATCGAATTTTTAGGTGGAATACAATACTACTGCTTGTTATAAGTAAAAAGCAAGCAAGTACTACAAACCAGTGGCGGAATTTAGTGTGCTGTAGGTTTGTAGTATGGTATGTTAGGTAGAGCAGTGGCATAAATATCCGGAGATTTGTGGTAGAAACGCTGCCTATGCCAATCTCTCCAAAGATATTGGAAATGATTCCGCTACAACGCCATTTGCGTTGGGTCAGTTCATGGAGTACTGTTACTGGTGCGGCCATCTTGTGGGTTTGCTATGTACCGAGAGAGTGCGCCACATTGACTCCATCTTAACAGCCTCTGTGCATTTTCGATCGTGGAGTATAACACTATGGTCAACAGTTTTACCTATTTAGATCTATGTTTACTTCTCTTGCGATCAACACACGTAATGTAAGTAATGAGGAACAAAGCTAAAAGGGACCACATTAAAATGCTGGCCCTGGTGATACATCGTAAGCGAGATGAGTTAGTTCATTGTTTTCCCGCTAGGTCATAAACTGATTTCCCGGTAATGACGTGTATTGTGGTCAATAGATGTCTCTTCCAGTAACATCTTTAAGAGCTAAAAACATTTGTAATTTCTCAAGAAGATTTCAAACAAATTTTAATTATGTAGTTTGGATATAACTTTCTAATAGTTGCTTTATCTTCCATGTAAACAAAGGTACCTAAGATGCATGTAAAGAGAGTACAGAACGAAAGAGTTTTTAGAGTGCAGGAAAGGAAGACTTGTAAGCGGAGTATATATAAAGGCTTCATGCCTTCCTTATTTATGGGTATCTTGTCAATCGAAGTGACTTTTCCATTATTTTGTTGGAACGTGTTATTGATATACACAATTTCGGCTATTGTATTGCAATTAATAGCCCAAACCGTTTATTTGGAGATGAGCAAGTTTAATGGCCAATTTGAGTTAACAGTCACAAGAAATCGTAATTACTAGCTTGCTCAGTTTCCCGAAAGTTAGGTCTTTATTTTGAAAAAGTCATTTACTCTTATCGGTTCTAGTTTTTGTGTTGGGAAATTTTATCAATCTGTTAGGTTGTCTAATTAAGCGAACGTGATGTTTAGTTTAGTTCATCGGCTATAAATGCGCCACTCCCACTTACTTAGAACACTTTTTTCAAAAAATCGTCCGTGTGCAGGAGTAGACTGAGCCTGGAAATTTAGTTCCATAACCACTCTTAACAAACTTTACCTAATTTTTGAAGTGTAGGCGTCTTCAAATTAAAAAAGAAAAGTGCAATGGGAAAAGCTGGAAGAAAAGAAGGTGAAAAATGTTGATCAACCCTCAGGATACAAAAGCTTGTGACACATTTATCAAGCGCTAACCAATGAAATGGTTGATAATTCCTGCATTTAAGAGGAAACTGTCAGTGGTTTAGCGAATTTCAAGTTAGCTTCAGTTGCATCAGCTGATCTGGAAAGGACTTCTTCAGAGTAAGAAACCTGCTTTCCAAAAACAGGCGATCCCTAAATTTTGAGAACTTCAGTAAGCTACAATTTACCTATTGCAATAATTCTAAGGAAGGTAAATTTGTTTTTACACTTTCTTCTTCCTGGAATATAAATACTCAAGGTTTTTTTGGGGGTAATTTACGTGCTCCAACGTTAAGTCATATCTGACGTTGAATGAAATGTGTGAAATGATGCTCAAATGAGTCCGGTGTCAGTGCAGCTTAGAGTTGCCCGAGATTGGTCTTTCAGGTTATTGGAAAACCCCGGTAAAACCTCATCCAGGTAGCTCACCATGACCCAGATTCAAACTCGCGAGCTCTTGAACACGCTTCCATCTACGCTACCGAGGCTAGCACTCAGGTTTAAATTACCGCCAGTTTTTAATTATAGTTGTAAGCACATAGAAGTGAGAATTGTGCTGTACTCTCAAAAGAGGGCAAACATTTTAACTCACTATTTTAGATCAGTTCATTGGTCCTTTTAGTTCATCAAAACTTGAGGCCTGCTTATAACTACGAGAACGAGTATTACACTCACAATAATTTCTCAAGGCACCCTTCCACAAAGACGTAACTCTTCATTGGCTCCAAATTTAAGATAAACAATTACAGGTTTGGTGCTTAAACGTCTCAGTAGTAATCCTAAAGAAAAATAATTCCAGAAACTGCTTCATCACATGACGTTTTATATACAACATGGACAAGAAGCCTCAAGGTAATTAAATGTGTAAAGCGTTATTGTACGGTGTATAACAAGTCACAATATTAATCAAGGCTACGCGGGTGATCAGGATCATCAGATCCTGAAGAAGGCCATGGAGTTTACAATGGCCGAAAGCTCGACGTTTTTTAACTTGACACGGCTGATCACCCGCGAAACGTTGATTAGTAATGCTCGCCGTGAAAGCTTTAAGTCTTACAAGTCACAATATCGTTCTTGGAGCTTTTAAAAAATTTTAATGTGTGTGTTCTTGTTATTATATTACACCATGAATAATTACTAATAGAAAGGAAGTGTTTCATGTTAATTTATATTTAGACTCTATTACCGCTCTTAATGGAAGTCATCACGCTCAACTTTGAATTAATGGCGGCTCCATTACCTTTTATTATTATTATTATTATTATTATTATTATTATTATTATTATTATTATTATTATTATTATTATTATTATTATTATTATTATTATTATTATTATTATTATTATTATTATTATTATTATTATTATTATTATTATTATTATTATTATTATTATTATTATTATTATTATTATTATTATTATTATTATTATTATTATTATTATTATTATTATTATTATTATTATTAATTTCACACTGGCGGTGTGTAGGCTAAAGTATGGCAAGATAGAGTCAGATTGAAAAATTCAATGCCATAGCCGGGATTTGAACCACGGATATTCTGGTTACCGTCCAGTCGCTGTAACACTTGAGCTACTGTGGTCATTGTGCCGACAAGATATTAAATGCTCTATCTGACTCGTGTTTTTCCCGGTAAACCACTTAGGATAATTATTATTAATACTATTACTATTATTATTACTATTATTAGTATTATTATCATTATTATCAGCATCATCATCAAAACATTATCACTATTATTAAGTTGATATAAGTACAGGGTACGTAGAGCTTAGAATTGCCAGACATTCATTTTTGCCGATAAAGGAAAACTTCCATCGTTAAGTAATGTCCGGCCATGAACTAAATGGTGATCAAATGAATACAGGGTGCATTGAGCTTAGACGTACCAGACATTCATCCTTTTGGATAAGGGAACACCACCAAAGCTAAGTCCTATCGGACGATGAATGAAATTATGTTCAAAGTACGTAGAGGTTAGAGTTAACCCAAAATCATCTTTCAGAAAAGAGGAAAACCTCCAACGTTAAGTCATATCGGACGATGAATGAATAGTGTTCAAATAAGTAAATGACACGTAGAGCCTAGAATTACCAGACATTCATCTTTTAGGATAAGGGAAAATCTCCATATTAAGTCAAATCGGACAATGAATTAAATGATATTCCATTAAGTACAGGGTACATAGAGCCTAGAGTTACCAGACTTTCATCTTTCAGGATAAGGAAAAATCCCCAAAATTAAGTCATATCGGACAATGAATTGAATGATGTTCATATAAGTAGGGCTGCGGTAGAACCTAGATTTACCAGAGTTTCAACTTTCAGGATAAGGGAAAACCCCCAACATTAAGTCATATCGGACCATGAATTACATGGTTTTCAAATAAGTAGGGTTACATAGAGCCTAGAGTTACCAGACTTTCATCTTTCAGGATAAGGTAAAAATCCTAACATTAAGTCACTTCGGACCTCTTTATTAAGGTTTATATTTATTCATCTATAAATCAGGCTATTAAAACAACAAATTTATGTAAAGAACGGTTAAAAACTATACTTTTATGTAGTTATTTATGAGTATACTTTCTATGAATACCTAAATCTAATTTATTATTATTTCTTTTGTCTTCGAAACCAGAACAGGAAGAGATTCATCATTTTCAGTTTCTAATGTGAATTTTATAGCTTTGTCTCGTAAATGCAGTAATTGGCACCATCTTTTGATATGTGAAGTTTTTGGTTTCAAATAGTTATATTTATTTAATGAGAAGTATGAACTTGGAATCAAGCGCCACATTCATTTATAGTGGCACATGGAACCAAAGGGTGGCTTCTGAGAATTCCTTATGGTACACTGGATCAGGCGGGAATAAACCAATCGTGTTACACCTACACGACAGGATCAGCAATGAAATGGAATTCCGAAGGTATTTCCAGAAAATTTCTAATATGTATGTCATTTTGTAAGCTATTTTAAACATATAGTACTTGATTTAAAATCATTGGAGTTACTTTAACCAGGAAAAAATCTTCGGTGCTTAGGCTTACTATGAAATGTACTTGAGCATCTTCACTGGTAATCTTTAAAGTTACTGAACTTATACACAGACTCGGTATTTAACTGATTATCCAAGTTTGGGTTTTGGTAAACATAACACTTTTTGGATTCAATGATACCAAAATAGGTAATAGTGGCAAAATCGGTACAATGAATTTCTTTATAGAATGCAAGCACTCATCTACCTACTATGTACGGCGTATACAGAAAGTATTATTTTAAACCAAAAATAAAACTCAAAGAAGAAAACTGTGTAAAAATACCTGAAGTACAAATATCCCGCGTCTCTCCTGCGACAACAGCGACACGCGGTGGAAGTTTCAGTATACAGGAAGTACACGTAGCATGATATAGCTGAAGCGCAACGTGCAATTGCTATAGATGTAATATTTTGTCTTAGTTATTCACAGTATTTTCTATAAATTTAAAATAACACTGTGTGATGTTGATGTAAACATGATGTAGGCGGAAGTAAGTAGTAGCTTTAATGCATACAGAGTCCACACAGTCCGACAAGATTTATTGTGTTTTAAAATGAAAGTCTACCAAAGGATATATAATTGAAACATATTAAGATTATACTTATTTTATTCATTTATTAATTTTCTCATTAAGCTGGAAGTACACTTAGCTGTGATATAAAACCGGCATTAGTACGAAAGAGCTCAGATGTTTACAAATGTTATCCCAAGCTGGGTATAGAGCTCCTGTATACATTTATGGTTCACGACAGCGGCGGCAAGATGAGTGCCCCAAGCGAGAAAGGTTTACTGCTGGTCTAACCTTTTCTTCTTCCTTCCATCAATTCCATTCCGAGGTAATCACATTTATATTTTTGAAGTAAAGGATTGGCTAGGAAAGCACTAGCAGGTTTAATGACACTACAGATAGATCCTTTAACAACATCTATATGGGTAACATATTTGCTCTACCTCTAATGCTTTACAGTTATGTGAACTATATCAGAATGAAAAGGACCTCAGAGAACATTCTCTACAAATAGAGCTTATGTATTTCATTTGTCATAAAAAGATTACGAAAATTTAGCTCTTTGATTAAAGACATTAGACCTATATTTGAGAAAGTTTTGATTTTCGAAACATTCTTAAGTAAAGTGTAGTTTACTATTATGACATTTTCTTGAGAATATTCACCTGTCGTCCTTGAAGATGTTCATCTTATATACAAGTTTTGTATTTAACCGAATCTCCAGTTTTGAATGTTATTTACATTCCAGATTCAGGTGATTCTCCTATATATTCAATTAAATCTGGTCATTCAAATCTTCGAAGGATTTGTAGATCCTCCCCTATATAAGACGTATGTTCGTGGTACAGAAGTATTATTTTAACGCTAAAATAAATCGCAATAAAGGAAACCATTACAAATCAACAGTTTAAATGTTCGTGGCTTATCCAAGTGATTGCGACCGCAACGACACACAGTGGAAATCTGATGAAACACTAAGTTCACATAGGCGGTTACAGATGGAGCGCAGTTTGTAATTGCAATGTGCGTAGAAATAATTCTTGTTTATTAGGAATTGCTAGCAAAACTTAGAATAGCAGTGGTCCGTTTTACTGTGAATCACGTGTTGAATATGAGCAGCATTATTTGGAGCTATATTGTATATACAAATCAAAATAGACCAAGAAAATAATATTATGATTTGCTACAAAAGTCTAGGAATATTTGTATGAAGCTAGCACTTTCAGCTATTATTGTTATATTTTAATTTTTATTTTGAAGTTTTGTGAACATTTTATGAATAACTATGAGAAGTTAAAATAGAATAAGCATAGCCCTCCTCGGAGGCGTAGATGGCAGCGTCTCTGCCACACGTTCAAGAGGTCCCGGGTTTGAATCTCGGTTAGGGTGAGTTACCTGGGTCAGGATTATCCGTGGGTTTTCCTTATCGTGAAACACGAATATCATGCGGCTTTAAGCTCAATGGATCCCGGACTCATTTAAGCATTATTTCAACCATATCTTTCTCGTCCGATATGACTTAACGTTGGAGGAACGTCAACTACAGAAAAAAAAACATAACTGTGATATTTATTTTCTATAGTGTGGCTCATGCCTCTCCAAATGAGGTATCATCAAGGCAGCGGTTTGGTACTATGCTCGATTCCAACACATTCCGAACAGTCCCCATTCTGGAGCGGCTGGGCTCTGCTATCAGGCTTGTTCTACTGTACCTATTCCCCAGAGGGACATCCAGGGAGAAAGGATGAGGCGAGAGGAGACAGAGAGTGTTCGCTAGTCATATTTAAATTTTTGAACTTATATACAGATTTGGTATTTAATCGACTATCCAGATTTGGGTTTTAGTGAATATAACGTTTGGGGGGGATTCTAGTGATCCTAAAAGAGATATCTGTGGCACAATGTGTACAATGAATTGCTTTATAGAATGCAGGCATTCCGCTATCTACTATGCACGACGTGTAAAGGAATTGTTATTTTAAACCCAAAATAAAGTTCAAAAACAAAACTGTGTAAAAACCTGCAGTTCAAATTTCCCGTGTGTTTCCTGGGACCTCAGCGGCACGGGGTGGAAGTCTCAGTAAACAGGAAGTACACGTAGCGTACTAAAGCTGACTCGTAGTTAGAAATCTTCAAATTGAGGACGAAGTTAAAATGCTGACCATAGCAATATACATCTAGGAACATGGTCAGTTTAATTTAAGTTTTCGTAGCAAACGTTCACCAGACTTTTATTTATTCATTATACTTTATCAGAATTTCAGTAATTCAGCTAAGCTATCATGCTGCTTCCGAAACTCTATCACTATGTTTGTAATTTACAGCGTTAAGTCATATCGGACGATGAATGACATTCGTGAAATGATGCTCATATGAGCCAGGGTCCATGGAGCTTAGTTACCTGACATTCGTCAATCACGATAAGGGAAACTCCCGTAAAAGCTCAGATGTTTTAAAGTGTAACTGCACATAGTGGGAAATAAAATGTTCATTATCCAGGTAACTCACCCTGACTGAGATTCGAACTTGATATGTCCTCACGTTCAAGACGTCTCGTGTTTGAATCTCGGTCAGGGTGAGTTACCTGGGTAGTGAGAATTTTATTTTCCACTACGTGAAGTTAAACTTTACAACATCTGGGAAAAATATGTAAATGTATGCAGCCAGTTCAGAGAGAGCTTTTATGACTATTTCCGAAACAAGTGCCAACAGAATACCATTGAATTACGTAAATATCAGCATATTTTCAGATGAACCCATACTTAAAATAAGCGACTGGCATTAATTTATATTAACTTCAGCGTTCTTCTATTCTCACACACAAATGTGTGTACGTTCACTACTTCGTTTCTATACATTCCAGGTACTTACAGCGTTTACATAATAAGACACGCTTGAAATCTAAGCCACACCAAAATAACATAACTGCATATCGCATAAAACTTCGTATTATATTGCGATTCTTACTGTCCACTATAGGATATTATAGGTAGCCCCATCTCTGGAGAGCAACAAGCGGGTCTTTTTCATTGTCCTTGCTACTTAAATAAATAGCATTTGCTTGCGGAAAGCCGGTATAACTAAACTTGCCTGGTGTGTAAGATTTATTTATAATAGTAATTTATGGTGTTACAATCTCAACTTATTCTTTCACAACGAATTCTCTCCTGTATTGTAATTATATGACATACGTTTAGAGAGGGACTTTCACAGACTATTACGTTGTAGATATAATTTGTATATACTCTCTTTGCCCGAAATGTTGTCCAACTCATGCCGTGTTTCAAGCATAATGCCCTTCCTATGAAGCTATCACAAAAACCTGAAAGGGAGCTAACGATTTTCAAATATAACGTTACTGGAAAATTGAAAATAAAGGCCAGTAGGAGGTCTCCGCCAAAATGAAACTTCAGTTCCATATTGATGATATTATTAAGATATTTTAAGAATATAATTTTCTCAGAAAAGCCTCATATTTAGACGTTAGTTTCGGAGCCCAAAGGGCTGTTGCCGATTGAAAGCCGATAATGTGGTGTCATAACCATATTTAACATTATGTATTTCACTGGGTGGAGGTGTGAGAGAATAAGATTGTTCATAAGCAAATTGCAATAATATAAACAATACCACCAAGAAGTCATTGGTTACTGTAACATATGACCCAGGTTTATAACGAAAAGTACTTGTAAAATTTTCAGCAACTCCCTATACCAAGGTTATTGATAAATTGATCAATATATTGTGACTTTGTGGGTTCGTGAAATGAAAAGTCCAATTTCACCACTCAAAAATGTTCTTTATTTCCACCGACTTACAGTTTAACACTTGCCAATTACACAGTATTACGTGCTGCACACAATTACAATTCACCAGTTCGTCCGTTACAATTTCACTTGTACTCGCGACTACGTAAACTCCGATGCACGTACACAGTCTCGTTCGTTAACACGGCGCTCCTTTCCACGCACGTCACTGACTAACACTTACACCAAGTACTGCGACTGTCTCCTCACTCACTAACACACTAACTGACTGACTGACTGACTGACTGACTGACTGCAGCCCTTTTTATAGGCATCTCGCCGACTTCTCGGCTTTTCTAGTTCCCAGGCGACGTTTCCAGATGATGAACGATCCCGTAATTTCGAGAACCAGGTGGACAGAAGCAGACGGCACACTGATGTTTTTCCTCCCACCCACTGCCTGTCACCACTACAAGACAAACGAGGGGGAGGTGTAGCTAACACGAACCTCCCCTGTCTTCCGCTCCCAGCTGCTTCCACAGGGTGTTCCAGCGCTCGCGCGACAATATCCTCATTCAAATTTAAGTGACTATACGATCTTCCGATCTGCTCTGTGAGCAGAAGTTTTTAATAGAAAGCAAAGAAAAATTGTTACCATGAATATAAACTTGCTTATGGGACAAGAGAAACGACAATCCCTTAGAACAACGATAGTGATAGAGCTAGGAAAGTCAAAGAAAAACAACTAGCTGAAGATTAACCTCTTATTCATGACATCAGCATAATATAAAGAGAGGAGTGACTACATCAGGAATAGCACAACTTACATATCCACTGGTTATATAGTTGAGCGGGACACTTTGCTTAATCCTGGAATCCTGAGACCGCAAAGAAAACATATAGGCTGTGAATGATAGGATTGAAGCATTTCAAATTACTTTTCTTGGTGTACTTTCCTATGACTTTCGAAAATGATGACCGTTCATATTGAATACGTTGCCTTGCACTTTTCGATTAAGGAATCAATAACGCGCGTTCGTGTGTTTCTGAACGCTGCCACACCTTTTGATACACCCTGCATGTTATGCTGCATCTGATCACTGCCCCATGCTTATGATATATCCTGCATGTTATGCTGTATCTGATCGCTGCCCCATGCTTCTGATACATCCTGCATGTTATGCTGTATCTGATCGCTGCACCATGCTTGTGATACATCCAGCATGTTATGCTGCATCTGATCGCTGCACCATGCTTATGATACATCCTGCATGTTATGCTGTATCTGATCGCTGCACCATGCTTGTGATACATCCTGCATGTTAAGCTGTATCTACGGTCTTGTTCTTCAAATCTTGCTGCTGAGGCAATGTGAATTTTGAGGATTCCTGGATGGAGCCCTTAAATCTTCTTTTCACCTTATTATCTAAAGGAATCAGAACCCAAATTTTCAATCATATATAGCAAAAATATAAAGAATGTAACAATTTTCGTAATGTAAATAAATTAAAGCAAAATGTTCAGTTATGATTCTTTTTGTTAAAGACTTGTGGATAGCAAAACCATAGGAAAGAGACAAAGGTAACCAAATTAATGAGCAAGTAGGTAACAAGATAGTTGTAGACTGGGTAGTTTATTACTTATAGAATTTTAAATCCCAAAATTGCAAACAATTTAAGTAAAATTTAATATATTCACAAGTATAACAACTTTCATAACTGATGTACATAGAGACATGCACCCAGGACTGGAACACTACACCACCTAGTGGTTGTTCCTGCAGGTATACGCCTTCCAATCCCGTAACAAGAACATAAGCCGTTGACTAGAATGGTGGATATTAAACCCGTTATTCCACTCTCGTTTACAAGGGGCAAAAGCACTTCTGAATTCTGACACAGCTTTGTCGCGAAACAAGGTTAAGTCTATATGCAAAACAGGAAAGAATGATAGCTTGGGTTGTTATGCCTTTTACTTTCTTTGGAGACGATTTAAATGCCCGGCCATAACAGCGGCTCCATCATAGCATTGTCCCCCAATTGTAGATTTATAACGAAACTCCGATAACAATCAGTAACCTAATTTTGTATTCCTTTGGAATGCCCTACAAAAACTGATTTTGTGCTGGAATAGTGGTTTCGAATTTCGATGGGGCTTCGCTCTTGTATGTGAAACCAAAAGATCCTTAAAATTATCTTTATTTAAAGAGTCCTCGATGTCATTACATCCGCGAATGCCATTTCCCGTCTGCTTAAAAATAAAGCGGTTCTAATGGGATATTGCAAGAAAAGTCCGCTAAGCTTAACTTTCTCATTGTATTTTACAATATATAGACCTGAGCTCTCTCAAAGAGCTTCTGGAACTTTGTTAGCGTTTTCTTGTTAGCTACTTCAATCTGACACAATTCCTAAAATGTTCTAAAGAGGCTATATGCTTTTGGATTTTCCGGGTAATATTGTTCAAATGCGCCACACCATTGTTGTTCCACGTGCTCTTTGTAACGCCAATAAACAAACATGGCCAACAGTACAGTTTCTGATAATAGGTACTTTCGGACAATTATTTATGTTCCTCATACCAACGAGTCTTGTTCCTGGTGTCTCCAGTGGAAGTTCCTTAATGAATGTCATTGTTCAAATTTACTTATTACTTCAAGTCCCTAGGTAACTGCTCAACACTGACACACATATGTTGATACTGATGTTGACATTTTCATAAATAAAGCCTGGTACTTTCCACAATAAAACAATTCAGTCTATCCAAACTAAAGTTAAGGTGTACCAAACTTACATATTTTATACTCCATTTTATGGAGAGTATACCAATCATATTTGGTATATTATAGAAGCTCCGGTGTTCCTTTACCTAAATATGCAGTAGCATCGGTACATGAATGTAAGCAAAAATAACTGGAAAGTAGAAATTTACTCCATTCTTGCTTTAGTACTTGTTTTAAAAGTATATTGGACGTCAAACTGCAATAGTAATATAGTGGGAATATTTTGGGCCTGACTGTCATCTATAGCTCGCAAAGATAATGGTCAGTAAATGTTACCGATTATATGATTATAGTGCGGATTAATTCCAAAAGCAGTTCCCTACACAAATAATGCACGCGAATGCTTTCATGCAAATTTTAACAACAATTTGAACACTGCTCAATCAATTATTTGCTTTTACGATTATTTAAAGAGAATTTCAGACGGTAATCCAGAATATCGGAATAAAGTTTCGGCGACGTCATATTTTGTAACTATTTAATTGTATTATTTGAATTACACTTTACTTAAACTTCCTCTCCCAGTCACTTTAAAGATACTTGCAACATCTCGATAAACTCTTACTTTGTAATATTTAAAGAGTTCCAACTATTACATAAATGATCTTGATGCAGCACCACTATTCATCGCACTCGCCATTACAAAACATATCTATACCAACATTACTGATTTTTCGTAACTATGGTTACTGCTATCTTAATTTTGTGATTGGCCGATTTAATTCCACGTCACAACATTACATCATACAATTTACGGCCAATACAAAATTGCGTATATTTTTACTTGTTTAAATTACGAAATTGATTTACATAATCATTTTTTTATAAATTTATAAAATTTTCATTACTTTTCTGAATATAACGCGAAACTGCTGCTACAAATTTCAGTTGAATGTTATTTACCTTACTTACTGCAATCTTAATTCAAAACTCGTAATGTAAATTATCAGAGAAAATGAAACAAACAGGCAAATGTAAATCGCCTGAAACTTCTGGAGCAAGGAATTTGTCCATATATGTTCAGGATACATTTGTCCATACTTAATCTTTTTAGATATATTTCCTTGCAACAGAAATATGTTCAACCACAACACTTGATGTATTTGCATGATACTCCCAATAAGTGCCTACTAATTATATCAGTTTACATGTCAAATTACAGGTAAAGGCTTGTTTAAGACAACTTTACATATCACTCCCCCCTCATGGTGCTGTGACCTACAGACAGCCATGGCTGATGCTATACTGTGTATACAGTTGTAAATATTGTGACTTTGTAGATTCGTGAAATGAAAAATTCAATTGCACCACTCAAAAATGTTCTTTATTTCCACCGACTTACAGTTTATCACTTGCCAATTACACAAAATTACGTAATGCACACAATTACGATTCGCCAGTTCGTCCGTTACAATTTCACTTGCACTCGTAATTACGTAGAATCCTCCGATGCACTCACACAGTCTTCTCGTCGTACACTAGCACTGCATTCTTACGACAAGAACTGGCTAACTGACTGACTGACTTTCCTGCAGCCCGATGTGTTGCTTATACAGGGTGAGCTGGTCATCTAGAGGTTTCCAGATGGCAGTGGAAGAGGGGGAAGCGGTGGCCGGCGCAAGTGACATTTCCCTAATCATCCCCCTCAGTTAGTGACAGAGTCTAATGAGGTGGGCGTGGTGCGGCCTCAGAACCCTTACTCTGCTGTCGTCTGTTGCGCTTCCCGATAATTGGGTGACACTGCTCCCTCCTCAAAGCTGGTCGTCCCGAACAGCACCATCGTAGCGGGCTAGACGATCCAGGTCTACCACCAACATCTTTCCTCGGGGCACCTTCTGGATGCGGTAGACCACATCGTTAATCCTCTTCACCACCCGGTACGGTCCTTGCCATGGCTGCTTGAGCTTCGTGCAGCGTCCCTTGGTCCGGGTAGGACGGTACAACCAGACCAGGTCACCTTGCTGGAACCCTTGGCTGTTAGCTTGCCTGTAATATCTGGTCTTCATGCGGTCGCTCGCCTTCTGGATATTCTGGCGCGCCATTTCGTGCATGTCGTGGAGATGGTCCACCAAGTTCTCCACATACTCAGTCGCTGGCTGTTTCGCTTCTAGGAGGGCTTCCAAAAGCCAGGTCACAAGGGAGGCGTAACTCTCAGCCGAACATTAAGCTGGCTGGCGTCATCCCAGTGGTGTCGTGTGTAGACGAGCGCTGGGCCAGCAAGAACAGTAGCACCTTGACGTCCCAGTGTCGCTGGTGGATGGCCACGACCCTCCTCAGGTGTTCCTCTAAGGTTTTGATGTACCTTTCGACCATGCCATCCGACTGGGGATGTAGAGGCGTCGTGCGGGTCTTGTTCACCCCAAGCCTTTGTAGTGCCTCCTTCATTAGGTTGGACTCAAAGTTGGTACCCTGGTCACTGTGTAGCTCTAATGGCATCCCAAATCGACAGAAAACTTGCTCCACGAGGCAGTCTGTAATTGTCTTTGCCGCTTGGTTTGGGATGGTATACACCTCCGGCCACTTGGTGAAGTAGTCCATGATAACCATTAGGTACTTGTTGCCTCGGTCGGAAACTGGGAAAGGTCCCGCAATGTCAACGGCCATCCGTTCGAATGGCGCTCCGACGTTGTACTGCTGCATACGACCGTGGCTCCTAGCCTGGGGGCCACGACTTGCCGCGCACACGTGACATTGACGCACCATCTCTCAGCATCTGCTCGGAGTCTCAGCCAGTAGTAGCGCTGCCGTAGTTTGTCAATCGTTGGGTTCGCTCCCAGGTGTCCTCCCGAAATATCGGCGTACACTTCCTCCAGCACCTCCGGGACCTTACTCCGGGGAAGTACCAGCTGTTCTCTCTGCGTCTTCCCATAGGGTGACTCCCATACAAGAAACAGCACGCCATCTCTGGTCTTCAAGAGTCCCATTTGGCCCAGTACGACTTGTAGGTGGTGCTCCTCGGTACGATATCCTCCCAGGTTGGTCTCGTCCCTTCCTCCACTTCCCTCAAGAGTGGCCCCAAGTCTGCGTCCGCCAACTGCTCCCTCCTAAGGCCTGCGCTATCCCAGCCATCTGCAGGCACTGCCGTGACTACTCGGACTGCTGCGGCACGCTCCTTCTCTTCCACTCTTGTGCACTGGCCGCAATCTTCTGGAGAGGGTCTTTGGGACATAGCATCTGCGTTACCGTGGCTCTTCCCTCTGCGGTGTTCCGAGGTGAAGCTGTACTCCTGCAGCCTCTGGACCCAACGTGCTGTCTGGCCTTCCGGGTTCTTAAAGCTCAATAGCCAGGTTAGGGCGGAATGGTCAGTCCTCAGGTGGAATGGCTGACCGTACAGGTACTTGTGGAAGTGCTCCAAGGTCTTTACCACCGCCAATAATTCTCGTCGGTTGACGCAGTAGTTCTTCTCTGCCTTGGATAGCGTCTGCTGTAGTGGGCTATCACCCACTCATGGCCGTTCTGGATCTGCGGTAGGACACCTCATATGCATTGTTCGCTAGAGTCGGTGTCCACACTGAAGGCGCCACCAGGTTTTGGGAAACCCAAAATTGGAGCACTGCTTAGGGTTTCCTTCAGGTGCTGGAAAGCGTTTTCGGCGTCCTCAGTCCACACCTAAGGCCGGTGTTTCTCTGTCAGGCGGGAGAGGGTTTTGGCGATGTTGGAGAACCCCTTTATGAAGCGGCGGTAATAACTGCACAGCCCCAGAAAACTGCGCAGATCTTTCTTATCCCTTGGGCGAGGTCAACCTCTCACGGCCTATGTCTTCTCCGGGTCTGTGGCCACTCCGGTTGCTGAGACTATGTGGCCCAAGTAGTTAACTTCCTTGCGGAAGAGCTGGCACTTCTTCGCGTTCAGCTTCAAGTTGGTCGCCTGCAGTCTCTGTAGCACCTTACTCAGATTCTCGAGGTGATCTTCAAAAGTCTTCCCGGCTATGATGATGTCGTCCAGGTATAGCAGGCAGGCATCGTACGTCAGCCCTCTCATCACTGACTCCATGAGGCGCTGGATGGTAGCTGGTGCGTTGCAGAGGCCAAAAGGCATAACCGAAAACTACCAGAGCCCTTGGCCTGTCGAGAATGCGGTCTTCTCCTTGTCTCTTGGGTCTAGAGCTACCTGCCAGTAGCCCGACTTCAGGTCCAGGGTCGAGAACCACTGTGCCCCAGCTAGCGTGTCCAAGGTGTCGTCAATCCGGGGTAAGGGGAAACAGTCCTTCCGGGTGACAGCATTCAACTTTCTGTAGTCTACGCAGAAGCGCAGCTCGCCATCCTTTTTGTCACCAAGACTACAGGTGAACACCAAGGGCTGTCAGACTCTTCAGTCACTCCCCTGGATCTCATGTCCTCCAGCATGTCTCGTACCGCCACTTTCTTCGCCAGTGGAACGCGTCTACGTGGTTGCCGAATAGGCCGGGCGTCCCCGGTGTCGATGCGGTGAAGCACTTTGTCCGTGCGGCCGTAGTTACTATCACCTTGGCTGAAGACGCGCTGGTATCGTCTTAGCAGTAGTCTAACTTTCTCCAGTTGCTCTGCGGTGAGGTGGTCGGCCGCTCTCTCCAGTAAGCCTTCTAGCCTGGGCCCCAGGTTTTGCGTCGGCACCGGTTCCTGCGTCTTGTCGATTGCTGTTACGCTTACCACGGGCTCGCACGTTCCCAACTCCGTCCCGGCCTGGACGACGTGATTGGTGTCCGTTGGATTTAGCAGTCTCACTGGCACCTCCTCTTGGCAAGGCAGCAGTGCCCTGCCTACACATAGTACGTGCACAGGCGTCTTCTGGTCCAGCATCATGATCCTGGTTTTCTGGCCTACCAGTCGCGCCGTCAGCAATCCTTTCACTCCTCGCGGGGACAACCACGTTTTCGTCCAAGACGACCCTGCAAATTCCAAGGAGCTCTTCGGGTTGACGGAGTATAACCTCTTCTCCGTTAAGTCGCAGGACCTTCTTGCCGACGTCGACCGTCGCCTCGTGTTTCCTGAGGGAATCCAGTCCGAGAATCACCTCCTCAGCCACCATCGCGACGAACACCCACTGACACACGGAACTCCGTCCCAAGTTCAGCTCCAGCAGGGCCTCCTTCTCCACAGCCAAGGTGTCGCCCGATGCCGTGACAAGCTGGAATGGCCGGCTCGGCTTCCTTGTCGGCAAACCCTTCGCCACGTCAGGTCTGATGATGGTCAAAGCCGCCCCGGTGTCCACCAGCACGCGGCACAGCTTTCCTCTTACCCGACCGTCCGCGTTGAGGCTGTCATCCATACGCCGGCGGACGGCGCGCAGTGTCACTCGAGGGGATGGTGGTGATGGCGCCGACGTGCCCCTCTCCACGTCGGGCCTTACCCGTTCTTCCAGTTGCCTTGCCTGGTGTGAGCAGTCTCTCTGCAGGTGTCCGGGCTGTCCACACACCCAGCATAGGCCACTATGTGTTCGCCGGCGTCCCTCGGCTGGTCTTCTGTCCCCGGCGTAGCGGACACTCCTCGTTCTCCACGTCGGGATAGATGTTACTTTGGCCACCTCCATCCTTAATGACGCTGTCAGTGCCTCGCGAATGTTTTTATAATAGCCGAGCATTAGGCGCTGACGAATCTCCGTGTCCCGTACCCCGTCGACAAAGTTGTAGGCAGCTTCCCGGGATACGAACTCCAGTGGCAGGTCAACCAAGGCCTTGCTAGCCAGCTGCTCAATCGCTATGGCGAACTCCTGCAGCGTCTCCCCCGGCTGCTGTGACCTTGCCTTTAGCTGGCTGCGGTATGCTGTGGCTAAGCGGTGGTTCCCGAAGCAATTCTCCAGGGCCTCCCAGATGTCCTTGGGCGCCGCCATTGTCTGCACCGCGTTTAGTACTTCCGCGGCCCGTCCCTGTACCATCTGTTTTGCTTGGCCACTGTGTCGAACTGGCGGCGGAAGACCTCAAACGTTGACTCGCCGTCATACTTGGGAGATTTGACGCGCGCAGATGTGTCGCGTCCCTGCGCGTCGGCCTTCAAATCCTTAAACCTCCTGCCGACGACGTCCTCCACCATGGCGCTCAGGGACTTGACGCTGCTGTCGGCCTTTCCTTCCAGGTTGTTAACGCGGTTAGCAAGGTCTTCGACGTTTTCCACCATGGCGTTCAGGGATTTGGCGTTACTGTCGGCCTTTTCCTCTAGGTTATTGAAGCGGTTCTCCAGGTCCTCGACGCGCTCGTCCACTTGGCCCATCCGCTTGCCCAGCTCCGGCACGTCATCCCTCACGCCGGCCAACTGTTCTTCAAATTTGGCGGCAAGAGCTTCGTTCGCCACCTTCATTTCCGAGGTCAGTTCGGCCATCTTTGCGGTCATTGTCGTGGCCAAGTTGTTGTTTGCCGTTTCCGTCTTCGCTGTTAATTCAGTCTTCATTTCTTCTGTCTTCGCTGTTATTTCGGCCTTCATTTCTTCCATCTTCTCGGCGATGTTGTCGTTGTCTGTCTTATCAACTCTGCGGCCAGGTTGTCATTTGCCGCTTCTGTTTTTGTTGGTAACTCGTTCATCTTCCCGGCCAAGTTGTTATTTGCCGTCTCCAACTTCTTTTACATTTTCTCGGTGATGTTGTCATTTGCTGTCTTCATTTCCGATGTCAGTTCGGCCTTCATTTCCATCATCTTCTCCAACATTTTTTGCAATGCCGCGCCCATGATTGTAATGTTCGGTGATGTTGTTATCCCACTCCTGACACCAATGTGACTTTGTGGGTTCGTGAAATGAAAAGTCCATTTCACCACTCAAAAATGTTCTTTATTTCCACCGACTTACAGTTTAGCACTTGCCAATTACACAGAATTACGCAACGCACACAATTACGATTCGCCAGTTCGTCCGTTACAATTTTACTTGCACTCGTAATTACGTACAATCCTCCGATGCACTCACACAGTCTTCTCGTCGTACACTATCACTGCATTCTTACGCCAAGAACTGACTAACTGACTGACTGACTTTCCTGCAGCCCGATGTGTTGCTTATATATGATGAGCTGGCCATCTAGAAGTTTCCAGATGACAGTGGGAGAGGGGGAAGAGGTGGCCGGCGCAAGTGACATTTCCCTAATCATTCCCCTCAGTTAGTGACAGAGACTAATGAGGTGGGTGTCGTGCGGCCTCTGATCCCTTACTCTGCTGTCGTCTTTTGTGCTTCCCGATAATTGGGTGACAATATATTGAACATATGGTGTGTTGGTGCCTATCATTAGAGCTATTTTTAGGAACCATAAATACGGAAAGGTTTTCCTTGCAAGTGGTGTTTTGGAGCAAAGGTAATTTATTAAACACTAAATTGATGTTTAACTAAACCTTTGGTTAACATATTTTCTTAATTCTTCATAATGACTCATTTTACAAGATGATTGGAAATGTTAACATTTTGTTTGTTATACTATTCATCATTCTGAATGATGTTTTTATGCCTGACACGCAATCTCTGTCAAATAACGCTATAAACGCGTAAATCTCTATGAAGAACATTATTTTGTGAAACATAATACTTGTGTCGATTCCAAGAGGTTCTTTGTCATTGGTTCAACGTTTCATATACTTACACATTTTACAAGATGTAATTATTCCTGATAACAATAAGTAATAAATTAGATAGAGTATTAATATTTTGTTGTACTAGTTTGTAGAGTAAGTCAAAAGAATAGGATACCAGGTCTTCCTAAAACCAAATTTTCTATTTACAGAATATCAAAATATTTATTTTCATTGATGTCTTTCCTTAGGAATTTTAGAGTGTAATACGATTCCTCTAAAAGCTCTAGCACTCCTGACCTGGAAAGCTGCTAGCTAGAACAGTTACTTGTGTGCATATAGTGTTGCTGTATTTAGTTATGGCTTTAGGTTTAAAGCAAGGCTACACTGAAAATTCGCCGAAAATGTTTTACATCATGGAATTTTCTTTTTGGGCATTTTGTTAGCTTACGGTTTGTAGTAATAGATGGCATGCTATTTTTATCATGTGCACCTCTTTAGGCCATCACGTAACAATTTAAAGAGACCCTTAACAATCATTAAAAGAAACAATCATAACTTTAAAATTGATTTCTTGAGAAACTTTTTTAAACACTTTTCAGTATACAAAATGCCCCACGCTTTAAAGTGTTCCATTTAACTTATTGAAACTTCCAGAATAGTTCCATAATATGTAAATAAGAAACTTCACGTTCCCCTTTTTTGTTAATGCTCATGGTTTGAAAATTATATGGTGTTAAGTAATAAAATAAGTTAATATTTTCAAAATTTTGAGAGCTAACACGTGGAAAATATTCTAGAACGAATGCTACAAGAGTATTCCAAACATAAGAATGTAGGTCTTTTAAAAATGCTTTGTACTAACCAAAAACAAAAATTCAACTTACAATCTCAAATTTTCTAACGCGTAGAACATTTTAAATTTTTACAATATTTTCACAAAAATAATTAATAATTAATTGATGTAGCAACATAAAAATTTGCACGCAAGTTTAAAGCGAAACACTAATTATTGTGGCTATTTTGTCATAATGATAGGTTTATTATTATAGAATTTGGAATTTTCAGTGTAGCCTTGCCTTAAAGAACATTTCCAGATCAACCGAACATTTGTGAAATTCAGTTGCTTTTACTTTGTCTAGCACGTAACAAAATGGGAGAGATGGCATGACACTTAACTCGCATAACTTTGGTGTTGAGGTTTAAACAGGAATACGCGTCTTCAACTTAAAAATAACACAGGAATATTTTTTGAGAAACAGTCTCATATATGTTTGAGTGGAATATTTATAGCCAATGAACTAAACTAAACATTACGTTTGGCTATATAGCCAACCTGAGAGATTGACAAAATTTCCCAACAAAAAATAGTAGATGGCGTTAAACTACACAATTCATGTAAAATATTCTTTTTAAAATAACACTTTTGAGACATTCTTTGTTACTCATTTGAATTTTCAAATGATTATACCGTTTTCAAATAGGAATTCTTGCTAACATCCTGTCTATGCTAAAAGAAAGAAATTTGAAACGCATCACCTAGCCACCAACTCTTAAATATTTCCACAATCTTTTAAGCCTGCAATGCTGTTTTATTCCGATGGTATCTACAAACAAATCTGTAATTAAACGATTACCACGAAGTTGATAGAACCACAGTAGTTTTAGGGACAATTATAATTATTACCAGAGAGGGAGTGGAGGAACTCATATAAATGAATTTGTCAATTTTTGGCTTAAGCTATAACGGAAAAGAACTTCTGATGGGCGCAATTTATGTGCACTTTATTAATTTTGTGTAAATTGTATGCAGTTTATTTACTAATTTACTTTCTCTGGTAGCTACAAAAGTTATGCCAGTCCATCTAAATATAAAAGGGAGTGGACATGTTTCAGTAAAAACGCTATCTGCCATTATTTCATGAAGTAGTAACTGGTGCTGCCATCTTGCGTGGTTACTATGTACCGACAGACTGCCATACATTGACACTATCTTAATAGATACGGCGCATGTTTTGGTCGTGGAGTATACCACTTTCGAAACCATTTTACATATATGATTCTAGCTTTACTTCTCTCGTGAACAACAAATAAAATCAAAGATAAAAGCGACCACATCACAATGCTGGCCGTGGTATGGTATGCGAAACGATGTGTTAGTATATTTATTTCCCGCTAGGCGAAAAACTGATTTCACAGGCAATGAAGTGTCTCGCGGTCAATAGATGTCTCTACCTGTAAACTCTATAATTATAGTAAATTTTGTAATTATTTACGAAGTTTTCAAACCAATTTTAATTATGTGCTTTGGATATAACTTCGAAGTAGTTGCTTTTTCTTCCGTGGAATACCAAGGGACACAAGATGTATATAAAGAGAGTAAAGATCGAAAGAGTATTAGTTTTCAGGAAAGGAAGTCTTTTATTGGGAGTACATATAAAGCCTAGTTGACGACGTAATTTATTATTGGAATTGTAATTACTTCATTTTGATTAGCAGACGATATTTTGTTGAATCTTGTTTGTTCAAACAATAAATTCTGGCAATGCTACTGCACGTCATACGGCTAAATCACTTATAAAGCAACGTAATTTTGATAAAAAATGAAATTGGTATTGCATTAGAGTACAACAACAAACTTTGTTCTAAAATTGCAGAAGCCCTAAAGACCGAATTGTCCAACGTAGATAACGTTAAGTATAATATTGTGACTTTGTGGGTTCGTGGATTTTAAATTCCAATTTGCCGAAATTCTTAATGTTCTTTATTTGAGTAGAAACACACTGCGCAGCAGCATAAATACATCACATATCACAATGCACAACACCAAAGTCGAGGACAATAACAAACAGCGGTCAGCTCTCGTTACAACATCAACAATCGCGACAATATGTAGAGAAAGTACTGTTCGTTACACATATTTGCGAACATGCACGAAATTAAGGCTCTACAAAAAGGCTTGGTTGGGAGCTTAGGAATTGTGACTAAAGAAGACATTTTATGTCTGTACCCTAGAGGAATGGGTGAGGTGAGAAAATACTCAGACTCATGCAAGTCATGATAGCATAGTGCAGGGTTCACAATAGCCGTAGGTTATTAGTTTCCGGTGATGACTCAAACAAAGAGGACAAGTTTCATAAAACAGAGTGTTAAGTATACTATTTTAAAGAACAATTTTTATTAGTATGTTTAATGGCTTAAATACCGCCCAAACAAATGTTGAATCATAAAGAATTTGAAATGCATGAGAAAAATTTAAATACAACTGGCACTTGACCAACATTAACAAAATTGAGAAACAAAGAAAATTTTTAACCTTATTTACTGAGCCTATCAAATATACGAATTCAAAGTTAGAAAACAACTGCTGTTACACATATCTATATTTCTAAGTATTTTTATCAATAATTATTCATTAAAAATGTTTTTCATGATATAATTTGTAGTAATTGTTTGCTCCCTCCTTTCTGAAGGCATTTCCATAGCTTCAACATTTTCTATACTTATCAGTATGTAACCTCCTGCGATATGGAGGGCATAGTGGATGACACAAAGGGTAAAAGAAGCTTTCAAATCCCTTTTGATTTGGAAAGTAAGTTTCTAGATAAATATAAACCCATCAGTTTTCATGTAATCTACAATAATGAACTGAAAGTTTTGTTGTGGCATGGCCATAGAAATACTTACAACATTTATTCAGAATGAAAAGGACTTCTGAGACCTTTTCCAGAAAATTCAAATGTTTAGTGTAGTGTTTAACGTCCACTTTTACTACATACGGCACCGCAGGCGGTGACACTGATGATACATGAGATGAAGACGGAGCACCGCTGGAATGAGATGGCGGGGGAAACCGGAGGTTCCGGAGAAAACCCGTGTGTGTTTTCCACCACAAATCTCACCTTGCGGTCGCCTGGAATCGAATCCGGGCCGTCTTGGTGAGAGCCAAGCGGTCTAACCACTGAGCCACGGCGCGGCCCCAGAAAATTCAAGGCACACAGTTTTCTAGTCATGCAAAACAATTGAACGTACAGCATCTTGATCAAAATGTTAGAGGTAATTAAAAAATAAAAAATAAAAATTGATAAGCAAATAAAACCTGTACTAATTTACTTCCTTGTAGGAAAAACTATTCATTCCATCACTTTTTCTTGTGCATTACCATTGCGTAGCTGTGCAATGTTTCGACCATACGGTTTAAAGTTAACTTACCTGCGAACAGGTGAAGTATTGTATTCCACCCAAAAGTTTGACTCCGAAATTTCACCTGAAACACGTGTTCTGGGATTTTTTCAATCGAATGAAGCATTATTAGCAAAGCTTCCTTCAGGGCGAGTTCGTGCGCTTGCGTCTGTAAATGCATGAGTAAGAACTGAAGGGCACAGCTAAAAATGTAAGAAAATTTGGCATTTAAGTTCTTCCAAAAGGTGGCCTAGGATTTCTCTAAAATTTTGTTTGTGTCTAAAATGGCATTACCGAAAATACGTATATTTTCATGAGAAATGAAATGTTTTTCTTGAATTTTTCCGAAATTTTAGAAATTGTGTGTACTATAGATATGTTTTGTGTAACGGGTAATCCATAAGAGATAGAGAACATCTTGAAACACAAAAAAATATAAATTTCGTTAAAATATTCACTTTATGGGAAATACTTTTTTTAAGGAATCACATAGCCACTAGAACTTTAAACATTTGAAAATGGCTCAAAGCCACTGTGTTCCGATATTCTCCTTTCATCTTTAAGAAAATACGTAAAGGGCTCATAACCACAAATATCTGTCTCGAATAGCATTAAGTAAATAGGAAAAATGTATTTAAGAATATTGTGTTTTAAAATAAATGGAGAAGGCCATGTATGTAAATATTGTTATAACGTCCTACTGCTTGATCTTATGACGAAAGTTGACTCAGCAATTTCATGTATTTGTACAGGATGTATTTGTTGTGGAACTGTAATGGAAACTGTACAATTAAATATAAAGATTCAAATTATCATTACCTTTGGAGACAAAAATTTTCCTGTCATAATGCTAGCTCTGCACATGTTAGAATGTGCTCTAAGTATCCTTGTTCTGCGTAACGCTCTATTGTTATGACGTAAAATAATGCTTAATTTTGGGCCCTTTTAAAAACCGTGGGTAATGGAAAAGTAATGTAAACAGAATGGAAATCAGTTCAAAAAGGTGAACTGCTTCCTTTATAACATAAAAAGGGTTTGTTGTCCAATTTAACGATATATTCACATGGAACTACTGGTAAGATGTTCAAATGGAGCATTTTGGTTACCGTGATCACTTTTTACGCTTTCTCCTGCTTGTTTCCACCTGTGTAGCATATAATGGTAAATGTTGCTTAGGCACAGGACAAAAATGTACAAGAAGTAAACCCTGTGCTACATATTTTAATAAATGTTAAACTTAAGAAAATAGCTACCATAAATGAAGCTGCAGGCCAGCTTAAGAGGGAAACATGGAACCCTTCCACTGCCCAGGGTGGCAGATTAGTGCACAATGTGATGATGTTGCAATGTATGCTTAAAATGCAGCAACTGTCTGGGTACTGAGACTTTGTAGCTTCGTAAAACTAAAATTCTGGTTTGCAGAAATTCAAAATGCTCCTTATATCATTAGAAAGACAGTTTAAACAGCCCTTTGTAGCAGGATGACGTAACATACACCAGCAAAGTCCCTCGTGGCTTCACATCACGTAAAGAAACAAAAGAATTGAAAGGGTAGAGCCAGACTGAAAAATTCAATGCCATAGCCGGGATTTGAAACACGGGTCTTCTGGTCTCAATCCAGCCGCTCTATATCATTGAGTTACTATAGCCAACGTGCCAACAGGACATTAAATTCTCCAACTGACTAGTGTTTCTCACGGTAAACCACTAGGAGTTCTCATAAACACATGAGACAACTACCTTAATGGCGACTTACAACATGTAAGTACTTTAAGGCCTGCTCTTTATAGTTCGGACCACTACTAGGTATAATTAATGGAAATTAATTGATCTTTCACACTAGCCGTGTTAAGGACGCACTATGAAAGGGTAGAGCCAGACTTCAAAATTCAATGCCATTGCTGGGAATTCACTTTCAAATCACTACATGATTATGAGTTCTCATCTTGCAACTCGGTATGGTTCAAAAGTCCACACAACCCACATAGTGCACGAAAACTCACAAGTCCAATTACAACCGACTGACAACTCCGTTTACTCCTAACAGCTCCACTGTACCACTCAATTCACAAGTCCATAGACAACTGCTGGCAATAGGTCACACCGCTGCATTTATACTCGTGCCGCTATTTCTCGAAACTTGTCTAAGTAACACGATCTTTCACGATGGAGAGAGAAGCGAACGATTTATCCAGACTATTTCCGTTTCTTTCCCTCACCGCAAGCGCTACCACGCGCAGGAGCGTGGGCGTGATATGGAGCACTGTTTCTCTCTTTCGCAGGCGCCGGCAGCGGCGACAATTCTTTTTATGAAATTCGTGCAAACTGTAGTACCAGATTTGATCACCTTGTATGCACATGAGCAACTGTGCATAGCAAACGTTCATGTTGTGCTTCTGTATCTATTTGTAGTAAATAAAAATTTACTGCAGGCTGACATGTTAGCTCAAGTTGTGGAGCGTATGTAGTAAAGTAGGAGTGACTTGCACATAAAAGAAGTGTTTTGAAGTGCATCTTGCATTATGTTTAGCTTCTTGGAGAGGCATACCTGAAGCTTCCAGTTTCTTGATACTGTCGGTAAGCCAGTTGAAATGACTTGCGATGTATGAAGCTAAACTAGGCACTTTAGAACTGTTGAATGATAACAAGGATTCATTCTCTCTCTCTCTCTCTCTCTCTCTCTCTCTCTCTCTCTCTCTCTCTCTCTCTCTCTCTCTCTCTCTCTCTCTCTCTCTCTCTCTCACACACACACACACACACACACACATACACACACTGCAGGATCAGAAGAAAGTTTTGAATGACTGACTTCACAGTTTCGAAGTACTTACTGTAGAAAATTACATCTTCGATCCATGTTCTCCACCTTGTTATCACTGGCTCTGGAGGCATAGGTACATCAGGTAGCTGTTCATTGTAGCGTTGTATACGATAAGGCAATTTTAAGAAAATCTTCTTCGTTGCTGATAACAGTGTATTTACTTCTGGGAATTCATGTGTATCTGTCTCTGCCACTCGTTGCAATGCATGAGCCGTACATGTAACATGCACTAGGTTTGGATAAACACGGTGAGCGATTTCCTCGCTTTTAACATGTATGGAGCTGCATCTGTGTACATCATTAGCACCCTCTCTTCTTTTACGCCATCTGGCCATAGTACCTTAAGTCCATCATTAAAGAACCTAGCAATTGTTGAACTATTTTCAACATTTTATTTTATTTCAGTATTTATTTTCAATTGAGGCTGGGGGAACAGTTGTCGATAATTCGTGGCTGCGTGGCACAGGGCGGATGGCTGAGGAGATATTTGGGTAAGCGAAAGCGTGTTACTATTTATACCAATAACGGAAGGCACCATACAGAAGTAGCAGCCAGTTATATGATTGCTTTGCTCCCTCCCAATCATTGGTATAGCGACATTTATGGATCACCCTTTTCCATTTAGGCATTCAGGTAGATTTGTGGAACAACTGCGACAAAAATACGGGAGCATACAGTTTTCCTGATCATTACTTTGAAGCCAAAATAAAGATCGTGTGCATTTTTTACTATGGGAGTTAACGGTACCTTTTGCGATTTAAGTGCAAAAATTAATTGGGTTAGTGACGCACTTACGCGGCATTTTGTAATTTTCTCGAAATATCTGTTGTTTTAAAGGAATTAAAACACTGTTTGGCGCAATTACAAACTAAACACTGAACTCAGTTGCTAAAGGAATAGCGAGCTGAGGGTTGGACTCCGCCTGCTAGTCTTATATCAACCCTTACAATTTCGTTACAGTCTGTTTCAAAAATATGTACTCAAACTAATTTCTATTAGTAAATCGAAGCCTGACGCAACAGCCTGACCTTGGTATTGTAGAAATGAGAACCAATCTACAAAACTGATGGGCATTTTCGTGTTTAGTGACCCAAAATTAGTACGTTGTGAATAATTTTATCTTAAATACATTTTGGCTTTTGACCCAAGGTAATTGTTGTTTTGTTTGAGTAGTTAATGGAGCATATGTTGCTCAGTCTTGCTTGGTTGTAAGAGCATTTTAGAGAAAGGTCAAAGGGTTAATTTATGAAGGGTAGTAGTACATATTATTTAGAAAATATATTACATTGCACTGAATCCGATTCCGAGAGTTCAATAGAAATACAAGCTGCGGGTTCTCCTGAAATTACACAGGAAATTTTTTGTACTGAGGGTGTGTGTTAGGTAGTGTAGGTGTGTGTGAGTTTCTATTTTGTGGAGTAAATCATTTCCGAGGTATTCCTTGTTGTGTGCCTACATTTTTATGTCTTGTACTTATTCTTCTCAAATCGGAAGTTTTTATCCAATCCATTTTATCTCTGTGCAATGCAAAGAGAAAGAAATTTCGAAGCAGTTTTACTGGGACCAGCCCTTTAAGGATTTGACTATCGCTTAAATGATCCTGTAATATGATATTCACTTTGTACATAAAATAATTAGCAATAATGGAATGTAATCAGATATTTATCTCGAATGACATGAAATCCATAGAAGAAAAGGTAGCGTTTGTATGTTTACAAGAGTAGACAAACACGCGTAAGCGAACGCATCTAAATTCCTCTTTTGTCTACCACACCATAGTAGTTGGACAAGGCATTACATTCTACCCTAAAATTCAAAACGAAGTTTCACTTGAAGTATACGTTTTAGGGTCCCATACATAAGAAAAGATTTAAGAAAAAGGTTATCGTATGCATGTGTTAGAACAGCCTAATTTGAAAATATCACATCATTTACCACAAATCTGGTACTTATATTTAGTATATAAACGTTTCATGAAAATGCCCATTCTTCAGGCTAGCCATTGCATGGAGCTTTCTTTCGAAAACCTTATGCTCACGTAAATGTCTCTTATGTTTTGTTAAAGAACTACATGTCAAGATATGTTTCTGGGTAAAGGAATGTATATTTTGAATTACCTTGGGACATCTTTAGAATTCTTTTTCATTCCAAATAATTTGTTAAACTGGCAAACCAACAAATATGGGGCACATATAGACAGGGATGGGTTCGATTTCCGTGGCCGACCTAGCTGACACATGGGCTTCTTCAGGGGTTTTCCCGCGTCGCTACACGAATGCTGGATAGGTTAATTACATAACCCGAGTTTCCTGTCCCTAAATTTTATCTCCATTATCATTTCACATCATTCACAACTGGTGGTCTCTTTCAGGGTAGAGGTGTCTACGGGTGTCTCGGTGATGCATAGCGGGACAATATGCTCTGAGGTAAACTACTTCCTCCTCCGGTTTCCGGACCTCTTCTGGAACCATTTCGGGACCGCCAGCCAAGGACAGTTGGAGCTCGGCTGCTGGGCTTGTTGCCGTCCCGCTCTACGGAAGCGTGTCCGCTGTACTGGCCTGTCGGGGAAGCCTTTAAGTTAACTGTACTGGCGTGGTTCTGTCTCCTCTCGCCTCATCCTTGTTCCCGGAGGTGCCCCACTTGGGGACATAGAGGCCTACGAACCAAATCCCCTCCATAGTGAAATCCTAACCCTAGTCCTGATCATGTAAGTACAGAATGCCAACAGTAATTACGTTCTTCTTCACTGTAAATCAGTAAAAGAATTTTCTATAAAACTACGAATTTCCAATTAATTATTTCTTGAATTTATACTTAACAAAGTTTTAACTAAATTTTAACTACTTCTACTCCCCAATTCCTCGTTTCCTCATGAAGAAACCATAACTTTGGATCCGATAGAGAACCAGGATAGGTGATCAGCCCAATGCCTGGCATGAAGATGACCAAAGTGAAAGATATATAAGAAGGCAAATTAATAATAGGAAAGATGATGCAGAAACTGGTGGAATACTGCCGTGGGAAACAGGATGACCCGGACAAAACCCGTCCCAGCGCCATATTGCCCACCACAAGTCTCCATCTGTGGTCACCTGGCATCGAACTCGGGCCGCCTTAGTGAGAGACATGCGGCCGAAACGCTTCCAGTAAGCTTATCCTGGAGTAAAATAGCCATTGCTAAACTATATTATGTGCGTAACAGTTTGTAATAGTACTCTAAAGTGTTACAATCACAGTACATTTCCAACCCACTCGTTCAAAAGACGTATTATTCCATCTTTTCTAAATTCGCATGTGCATTTACACAAATAGTTTCGTAACCCATTTGGGTATAATTTGTCAAATCCTGTCATGCTTCAAGTTCCATGATGTTCCTACGAAATTACGAGGAAAGAGAGGAATGGTACTAAAGTTAAGAGAAATCGCTATTGGGAAATTATATCTAAAGACAAACAACAACCCGGGAAATATTGATGGTATAATATAATTTGACATAAATTACACTCTTTCAATAAGAACTACTTTAACAAGAATTAGTGTATTCCTTACGAGTAGCACGTTAGAGGAACTCTTACTAAATGTAATGAGAATCTAAAAAGCATTTGATTCCTTACTTAGAAAATTCAAGCTGCTCATTTTGTTTCGCTTACAAATGAAATGATCATTGGAAATTTTGAACAAATCTTTGAAGATATTGTATAACTAATTAGAAAACGCTAAAGATTTCTCTGTGGAGGTGGAAAGTTGCTTGCGATGAACTCCTATAATGCCTATTGTATGAATCTGCAATGTTTCGATCATATAATTTAACGTTTCCTTAACTGCAGTTGGTAGACGAATTCCTATAGTCAGGCCAAATGTGTTCTCATTTGAAACCTTACTGGCGAAATTGGGTGTCACATAGCTGGGTTTGCTTCTACAGAACTACGCCACGATGCTGCAAATGTCCTCTACCTTCGGCTAAACAAGCATTTATCGAAAAATGTTCCTTCCATTTATGTGGATGGAAATCATAAGTTTATCATAAACGCAAACTCGCAGTTCATGTATTTAACAATATGTGAGTTATGTGGTATATAATGTGCGCCCGGATGTTTAATTAGGCACATTCTAGAAACATTTCATCACTATAACTACGAAATATGTCAACGGTGTACAGTAATAATGTAAACTTGTGAAATTCGTAATAATATAAACAATTTAATATGCTGGGGAAATAAGTAAAAAGAGACGAGCTACTGAAAGATCAAAACACATAAATGATACGGGATGACAAAAAGAAACAGATGAATAGGAGATGGTGAAAATGAGGTATATTCATGCAAGACTGGCTGAAACATCCGTTTCGTAACGTCTTATCGATCAAAGAGTAATGCCGGGTGGAGGGCACACCGCCAGGCTCCACGCAAAACGGCAGCCGGTATAGGGCTAACCAGCCAGTTTGCGAAGAGAAGCGAAACGCCGTATACTCTGTTTGGTTTTCAATGTACAACCCTGTACCTTGAATAAGCCATAATTCACAATTACCCAGTCCAGTTCCTATAAAGGTCGTGCTTTAGAGAAAATTCGGGAGGTAAATATAAAGACAATGTATGTAATAGACGAAATGGCAATATATAGTGATCATGAAGTTCTCAGGCTCGTGGATGATGGAGCAATTGATGGAATGATGACGAGGAAATCCGTAGGTCCCGCAAAACGATCCGCCCTTGCGCCGCGTTGCCAACAAACGTTTTCGCTTTGCGGTTGCCTGGGATCGAACCCGGGCCGCCTTGGTGGCAGTCAGGAGTTCCAAACACTCGGCGCGGCCATTAATCTTATTGTTCACTATGTAAACATTCTAAGAAATAGTTGTTTATGCTTGTAATGCGGACATAACTTGGACAAAACGCGATGACGTTGCTCTCTCAATAGCGAGCGTACCAAGACGTCCCTCTGCTTCACAGAATACCTGTATCTTAACGCATCCTTTGATGTCGCTATGGTTATCTTTTGAGTAGCATGTAAATGTAACGATCAGTACAACGGACAATTTACGAGTTGCTGACCTGCGACTTTACAGGCAAATTTATCTCAAAAGGGTAAAATAATCTGCGTGGAATAGGCTTCCGTCATCAGATCAAGTACCGGAAGGTCTGAAAGGACGTTTACGTACATGACCTTCTCTACTGAGTAATGTGCACTATATTCATAAGAACGCTTCCTGTCGTCTGCCTAATGTTAATAAGGTAAATGTTTGTATGTATATATTACACATTTCTTAAAAGTTGAAAGGAGAATATCGGAATGCAGAGGCGTAGAGCAGTCTTTAAATCTTTATAGTGCTGGTCGCTATGTGATGGCTTGTAAGTTATGCTCTGATAGCGTAGCCGCGAGATTAAAAGCTTTATATTAGAGAAAAGCTTATATTACAACAAATACCATGTTATATCTGTGAAATGTGTGCTGTCAGAAAATGGATTTCCCCTAATTTAAGTATTTAACGGGAGTAAGACCTTCGGTATATATTACAATTTTGCACTTACTCAAAACGGATACATAGTGACATTTCGTAAAGGTTCATGAAAATGTTTCATTTATCACGAAAATACTTTAAACTTCTAGAATGTCATTCAAACTCGCTAGCGCCACTTATGACAAATTACGAGTTTAATAAAGCATTTCTGTTGCGTCCTCGAAAGATGTTAAACTTATATACCCTGATTTTTCTTTATTTTTCAGTTTTGCTGCTCGGACTTCACCCAAATTCACCTCACTGACACTCTCACAAGAAAATTGTGATAGTAAATGAGTATTTATTTTCATTTTATTCATGGGGCTTCGAAACATGTCCTTCTGCTCAAATCTCTGGTTCTCATTCTTGGCCTGAATATAGGAATACCTCTACCAACTGCAGGTGAGGGAACATTAAGCTATATGATCAAAATATTGCACATTCATACATTAGGCTTTACAGAAAGTCATCGGAAGCAACATTTCATCTCTAGAGAGATATACTTTAGCGTTTTATAATTTGTTGTACAATATCTCCAAAGATTTGTTCAAGATTCACAATGCTCATTATATTTTCAAACGAAACAATATGTGCAGCTTGAATTTTCTGGGAAAGATATCAAAAGTACTTTACATTCTCATTTAATTTTGTAAGAGTTCCTCAGACGTGCTACTCTTAAGTAATAGACCAAATCTTCTTATTGAAATCTTTCTTATTGAATGAATGTAGTATATGTGAAGTTATATTATACTATAAATATTTTACAGGCTGTTGTTTGTCTTTAGATATAATTTCCAAATATCGATTTCTCTTAACTCTTGCACCATTCCTCTTTATCCTCGTAATTTCGTAGGAATATCATGGAACTTGAAGCATGACATGATTTGACCAACTATACCCAAATGGATTACGAAAATAATTGTGTAAATGCATATGCAACTTTAGAAAGCATGGAATGATACGTCGTTTTGGACGAGTGGGTTGAGAATATACTATGATTGTAACACTTTATCTTATTATTACAAACTAATGTTACGCACCGAATATACTTTAGCAATGGCTATTTTACTCCAGGATTAGCTTATTGAAGTAGCTTAGACCGCTTGGCTCTCAACAAGAGGCCCGGGTTGGATCCCAGGCGACCGTTAAAGGAGAATTGTGGTGGAAAACATAGCGCTGGGATGGTAGTTCTCCGTATCATCCGGGTTCCCACGGCAGCATTCAGCCAGTTGCTCCATCACCTTTACTATCATTCTTCTCACCTTCTAATATGTCTTCCTCTTCCATCACCTTCATACCAGGCATTGGGCTGATCAGCTATCCTAGTCCCCTATCGGATCCAAACCTTCTGTTTCCCAGGTCTGACCTTACAGGGGATAGAGGAGCAAGAAACCTCTAACAGCATGTTAGTGGTCCAAGTAGGAAGGTTAAAGAAGAAGACAGGTTTATTGGCTCAGGATCAAGGTAAGCTCCAAGAAACATCTCCCTTCTGCCCATAGAAAGCTCTTATCTTTAATATTTTATACCGTTAAAGAAGAAGCACAATAATTTATAAACCTTTGTAGGACATGTGATTAACTTCTTTAGGTTTAGCATAGATTAATGTTTTCCCTGCTACGTAAAAGGGAAGTGTATATTAGTTATATGCTAACGTAATTTCAAAATAACATATAACTGTGTGAAAATGGAAATGCTCTGAATCGAATATATATTAAGGCCAAGAAATAAACCAGATCACGGTTCATGAGCACATGTTATCAATATGTCAGTGGATGTCTTTGAAAATTTTGCAAAAGTATGCTAAATGACAGTTTAATAAAAGCCTCGGTTACAAATTCAAAAATTTATGTATTGGTGCACATCTGCTCTGGGATACAGGTGACTTCGACGTTCATCAATATATTTGCGAAACAAATACAATTTGAAGACTGAATATTTTTGCACAGAGCTCGGACGTGCTTTATTTTTTCAAAATATTTTGAAAAGTATTCCTCCAAGTGGCAAACTATACTAAATAAGCAAAATATTGTTAGAGTGGTTCTTGTTAAAAGAGGGTAAATTATTACAACATACCACACCCCATTGAAGTATTTCGAGTATTTTTTTGTTTTCGATTCCATTTTTCAGGATCGATATATCTTAAATCCTCTACTCACCGTTCCTGTCCCTCAGGCGATTTCACAGAAATAGTTTGAGGTGTGAAACACGGCAAGATTTGACCAAAATAATCGAAATGGGCTACGGATCCACTTCTGTAAACATATACATAAAATTTGGGAATAATGGAAGGATATGCGTTTTTGGAGGAGTGGCTCGAGAATGTAGTGTGATAATAGCACTCCCAGTCATTATTTAAATGATATATTCTATTATTGCAGGGGATATGTTTTGATTATACAAATTTTATTTCACAAACCCTTACTGCCTTAGAGGCAACATCAATTTCAAAAAGTGTTTGGCGCTGTACATAGATGGCTCTACCTGTAATATCTTGTATCTAAGATAAGGAATGGCAATTTAATACAAAACTTTGTTTGTCATATGGGTAAATCCTATTGGTTTACCTTAGATTCGAGTGTGCTTTACTACTAGAAAAGAATGGTCATTTAGAATTTATACAGACACAATAACAAAAGAAGAATTAAATTTGGATGAGAAAGGAAGTACCCAGACACAAGTATATATTGACGGACTTCGCCACCTTGGTTCATAGCCCGGGCGCTGAAGGACTCAGGGCTCAAGGCTTGTTGTTGGCAGACGTGTTCTTTTTACGTGTGGTACAGATCCTCAACCAGAAGCGGTGAAAAGAATAAATTGTTTTCAAGTGTGTGTTTCCACAGCATTTCACTGAAATGCCATAAATTCAGTGAATCGCTCAGGTGTTTAAACTCAGTGAAGTGAAGTGCTCCGTAGCCAATACAGTGAAATGTGTTTTTGGGGGACCTAGAAAGTGCTATTCGGTAAGCGTGCAGCTATCTAGCTTAGAACGTGTGGCTCACCGAGCAAAGGTCACCATTGTGTGAAGGAAAACTAAGTGAGACGTGTGGATATTTATTAAAAGCGTGTGCGATACATAGCCGCCAAAAGTAGCGTCCCCACGCTACTGCTAGCGACCCACGCCAAGCCGGCTGCTCCCAGCAGCCTTTGCGGCTGGGGAGCAGTGAACTTGCAGCCAAGATGGCGGCGACCCCCACCACCACCACTACCGCTGTTGCAGCAGGCCATCTCTTGGGCACCAGTCAGCTGGCTGGCGCAGGACTACTGGCAGCAGGCGCTCGGCCTGCTGCTCTTATAGCTTCGACCAGCCAGGCACCGCCCACCATACCGCCTCCCGGACTACCAGTGGCTACACCGGCCCCCACCGTGGCAGCGCCAATGGACACCTCCAATGTTGAGGAAGAGCGACAGGTGAGAGCTTTCCTGAAGCTGGAGAAGGAAGTAAAGGATCTCCAGAAGGAGATCCAATACTATAAAGAAATGCTCTCCAACATGGAGCCCGAGTCCCGGGATTTTTCAAAAATTGCACATGACCTTGCTGGCTGTTACCAGGAGCACGCCTTGAAGAAACGGCACCTGGTACAGCTCACCGAAGGCTGGCACGCGGCACCGGCGCGCAAACGCCCACACCACCGCAGCAGCCGGGAGAGTGACTCCGACAGTGAGCGCCCCGGCACTAAGTTCGGTGGAAAAAAGAAAAATAAGACTAAACATCTACAGAAATCCACCGCGCCGCCCGCCTTTACCAGCCAGAACCGGTACCAGGCCCTGACGGACACACACGAGGACACAGACACCCCAGCACCTACGCTGAAACCCCCTCAACCTCCTCAACCTCCTCGCCCAAAGCCACAGCGCCCGTCTTCACCAAAGACTAGCCACCAACCGACCACAAAGCCTCCCCCCCTACACCTGCTGCAGCATCAACCAGTGCAACCACCATCACTCCCCCAGAGGAGAACCAAAAGCCGCCAAGAATTATAATCCCAAACGTCCGTCAGGCCACCAAGGTTCTGCATATCCTACGGGACTCGCTCCAGGCAGGCAACTACCACCTACAAACAACCAGGAACTGTCTGAAGCTCTTCCTCACGAGGAAGCAGGATTCCGCACCCACCATGGTGCGCCTGAAGGATGCCGGTGTAGAAAGCTACAGCTTTACACCCCGCAGTGAGCAGCCACTTCGCGTGGTGATCAAGCGCCTCCCTGAAGACCTGGAGGAGGACTTCGTCCGAGAATGCCTGCAGCAAAGGGCTACACTGGAGTGCAGGTACGCCAAATGGTTTCCCGTGGCAGGCCTCTGCCTAATTTCCAGGTGTCTCTAGACAGGACCACCGAAAACAAAAAGATTCTGCAGGAACGAGAGGTGTGCCATATGATGGACACCGTGGAGGTCCTGAAAACCAATAACAATATAACACAGTGCTACAATTGCCAGCAACTCGGCCACACATTCAGGATGTGCCATATGACCTCCCGGTGCGTCCTATGCGGTGGCATTCACCGCCTGGCTGACTGCCCCAAAAAGGCGACGCAGGACGTCGTACCCCACTGTGCTAATTGTGGGGAGACGCATCCTGCCAGCTATCGAGGCTGTGAGACGTTCAGGAACGAACGCCACCGCCGCCAACTGGCAGCCATAGCCAGGGCAGGTCCCAGTGTGCAACCAGGGCCAAGACCCATCACACACCCTGCCCTGGTCAGAGAAGGTGTCTCCTTTGCAGGAGCCGCCGGAGGACGAACGGCACCTCTGCCACCACCAAGTGGTCCCCCTCCTACTTCCCCCCCCTCCCAGGCACCTTCGAGTGACCTGGGTGGACTCAAAGAGTTGCTCACCCTGATTAAAGACCTTAATATTTCAGCAATGCTGACCAAGTTGCGGCCTTTTATTGAGCAATTTAAGCGCTGCACAAACACCTGGGACAAAGCAGAAGTCATCATATGCGCCCTCTCTTCCGTCCTGGAGTAAATGGCTCAACCGCGGGGAGGCATAACTTTATCTCGCGCGCTCCTGTGGAATGCCGACGGCATCTACAGGCAGCGCTACGAACATGAAAACTACTTGCGGCGTAACAAAATTGATATCGCATTCATTTGCGAAACTAAATTAAAACCGGAGCATACGTTTAAGCTCCAAGGGTTTCACATCTTTCGAACTGATAGATTTGGCAGACAAGGGGGGGGGGGAACAGCCATATTATTAAAAAACACAATTGCTCATGCTCCTGTTACGTTGCCAGCTTTGGCAGCGCTGGAGTGCACAGCAATAAAAATTCGCATAAACAACAGGACGGTGATGTTGGTAGCACTTTACCGGCCTCCCCACTCCCCTAACTTTATACAAGAACTCGAACAAATCCTCGCAGTAGAGGACCATGTTATAATTGCAGGAGATTTCAACGCTCGACACCCGTGGTGGTTTTCCCGTCGAGCAAACGCGGCTGGAAATCTCCTGGTTGAACTTATAACTGAAAATGTCGATCTCGAGGTACACCTCCCCCCAGAACCAACCTTTTGGCATAAGTCAGGACACGATCCTGAAATTTTGGATTTCGTAATCACAAAAAATGCGGCTGTTACAGACAATCTCATTGTGTATCACAGCCTGGATTCCGACCATTTACCTGTGCATTTCGAGATCTGCGGCTCTCTCGCGGCCGGTAGAACCGGTCCGCCGAGACGAGCAGAGACCAACTGGACAGGCTACACGATCGATATGCACAGGATGGCGCAACCCAGACTGTCATACCACAGCGAGGCGGACATAGATGCCGCCATTTAAAACTTCACCGCCTCGCTGCACACGGCCAAAAGGAACGCTACCACATACACCACAAGCCCACCCAGTTTCTGCACGTACCCTGAGGTGGAGCGACTCATTGCCCGGCGCAGACGTTTGACGAGACTGTGGCGGTACACCCGTCAGCCTGAGTTTAAAGCGCTAGCAAAATGGCTAAGCAAAATCATTCGGCAACAAATTAAACTAAACAAAATTGAACAGTGGGAAAACAAAATGCTAAATACCACCCATTCGGACCATAGTTTGTGGAAATTATTAAAGGCATTCAAGGTCTCCTCAAACGCCAGCACCGCCACTGAGGCGCTCCAGACTCAACTCGGCCTGCACTTCTCCTCCAAGGAGAAAGCCGAGGTTTTCGCTGACTGTCTGCAAGACAGATTCAGCGAGAACGCAGCCACCAACCCCCAGCTGGAGTGGGAGGTTAATACGTGGGTACAAAACTGGGTGGCGCAGGAGCATGAGCAACATCTGCCCCTCACTACACCGCAAGAAGTCTACAAGCTCATTAGGAAATTACCTAGTGGGAAAGCCGCCGGCCCGGACAAGGTGACTAATGAGGAACTAAAAGACCTCCCTAGAAAAGCCCTGGTGCAACTCACCAAAATCTTCAACGCTTGTTTGCAGCATAACCATTTCCCCGACACTTGGAAACGAGCCAAGGTGATAATGTTACCGAAACAGGGGAAAAGCATCAGGCAACCGCAAAACTACCGCCCCATTAGTCTCTTGTCTACTGTTGGAAAATTGCTCGAAAAACTCATACTTTCTCGACTGCAAAAACAGGTTTCGGACATTGAACTATCAAATTCTCAGTTTGGATTTAGAAAAAGCCATTCTACTGAACTACAACTTCTACGGCTAGCTGATGACGTCACCGAGCAATTTAACAACGGGGCTTCCACGTTGGCGTTATTTTTGGACGTAGAAGCTGCCTTCGACCGGTGCTGGCACAACGGCCTCATTTATAAGACGCACCGGAATTTTCCCGGCCTCCAAATTGCAACACCTATGCTGCACAGTTTTTTGAAAAATCGGCGCTTCTACGTCCAGGTGGGTGGCTCCTCCTCTAAGGAGAGGGTCATGCAGGCTGGCGTACCACAAGGGGCGATCATGTCGCCGTTCCTGTATATACTTTTCACCAACGACTACCCTGTGGACGCCAGATGCAGAGTGGCCATGTATGCTGACGACACTGCAATCTACAACCACCACAAAAATTATCGTTACGGTATTTTGGAAATGCAGCGGTATATTGACCGTTTCCTCTCATGGCTGCATGATTGGAAGATCAAAATTAACCCGAACAAATGCCAGCTTATTCACTTCACAAAGGGGCGCCCTTTGGCTATGGACCTAACGGTCGGTGGTCAAACATTGCACTGCCGCCAGCATGTAAAATACCTAGGCGTGACACTGTCACGCACCATGAACTGGTCCACCCACATCAAAGACACCGCCAACAAAGGGCGGCAGAGATTAAAGTTATGCGCCCCCATCTTCAGGAGTAAACAAATGCAATTAAAAACCAAACTGGTGTTATACAAGGCCTTCATTTTGTCGGTGGTCCTGTACGCGTGCGTGGCCTGGGCCAACGCCTCCAAATCAACAATAAAGTACCTCCAAACCATTCAAAACCTTTCCTTAAGGAAGGTCCTATCCGCCCCTCTCCTCACCACCAACGCACAAATCCACAAGGAAGCGTGCATTCCTTCCATTCCCGAGGCCATACTCAAACGGGCCTCTTCCACCTGGGCGCGCATTAAGGGGCACACCAACCCCAACATATACAACATCGGCAGGGGCGAGCCGCGACATCGCAAACATGCGCGAATAAAAATACTGTAGTTGTCGGCGGCTCGCCAAACTGCGCGCCCAGCATCCCCCGGCCCATGGCCGCACAATCTACAAGGCAGAGGCCGCAGTCACGGCCACTGGATCACACCGCCTGGACCAAAGTGACAAACCCAAATTTCGTGTGACAGTGCGTGTGCGTGTGTATAGGTGTGTGTGTGTATATAGGTGTGTGTGCGTGTGTGTGTGTGTGAATGTACGGGGGTGAAATAAACCCCCATGTATATATGTACATAACTATTTATATTTAAAAAAAAAATTATTAATTAAAACTGAAAAGACATACAGGAAAAGACAGAATTAAACTGTTCTCGGCGGTCGTGATAAGGCCGCCGAATGGGTTTGATACTACCCACGTAGACAATCAAACCATAACGCCCAAAATATATAACAAAAAATGTAAATTTTAGCCTGTAAGCCTGGCCCATATGTACCGGCACCAGGCCATATTTTATTACTAATAAAAATGAATGAATGAATGAATTGGTTCATAGGCTGTAAGAGTTCCTTACTTTTCGTTGGTTGGAATTTGAATTCAATTATACATATTATTAGATTAACTTCACACAAATTTTTTATGATGTCCAATAGCAATCTTCCCTTTTAGTTATGATGGAGAGCGAAGATTGTAAAGTACAAAGAAAATTGAATTTTGATGGGGTATCCAGGTTACTTTAGTACTATTTGGCGTTTGTGCGATAAGTTTGTGAGCATTTCCAAAATATCTTGTTTCAGAAGAACTCGTTTACCGTAAATCAGGTGATATAATTCACTGATAATTTCATGTAGAATTAAGGAGGCTATGTTAAAGTTGGTTGCTAAGATTTTTCTCCACAAATGGGTTCATATATCTATTAGAAGATCAGTCGACAGGATTTCGGCCGATTTTACACAAACTTATGATCTTGGTATAACTATAAAAATAACGTACAAAGTCGTCGATATTCAAAGTCATGTTTCATCACGGCAACGCACCGTTGCATATAAGAAAAACTTAGAACAAAGGTACCTAAATATATCTATGTTAAGCATAAGGGACTTTCTAACAATTCCTAACCAAGTAACCTGATATTCAAAATTTTGTTTCCAAAAGATAAATATGTATTCCTGGGATAAGCTTTCATAATTAGTTCAAGTAGAGCAACACTCGATAACTCTTTACTTACTGCCTTTCTGTACTCAGTGTTGTACACAATATTCTTAAACGTGTTTTCATTTATCTTATTAACGTTAATCTAGGCAGATATCTGTAAATACACCAGGTGACCCACATACACCGCCTTACATCTAAGTAGATTTCCCTTGGTGCGGTAAAACAGTTGTAGTGTTTAACGCGGCAAAACTAGTATATCGCAGTTGAGGCGCGCCAGCGAACTTTGCTCTACTCAGAGCGACTGAAAAACCTCCCTGTCGCTTACTAGAACGTGTAGACGTTGAATACCCAGTTATCTTTATTTGTTGAGTGCCGTGGTTCTTGTCTCACACGCACTGGCATTAGAGATTCACACACGAAACGAGCTTATGCCAAAAGATATTTTTAATTATTCAGTGTCTCAAAGAATAAAAAATTATAGTGACATCTCCAATTCCATTTTTTCGCTGTAAAACTGTAATTTCCCTACTAAGTTCAGGAAAGTAATATTTAAATCGTATCTTCAACATATTGCTTGGCATACATTAGGAGTTAAAGAACATCATAGGATATCATTTTTTATTTCTAAATATATATACTTTGGGACTTCTTATTTTTGGAAAATGTGCCTAACGATTTTATTAATATGCCGTATGCCTAACACATTTGCATGAAACCAAAATTTGCATCGTGAATTTTCAGGGAGGGCTACAAAATATTCTTTGAATTTTGAGCGATTTTTGTAAGACTTTTCCCACCTTTTAGCTTCTAATAAATGGAAGATTTCTTCATAAAACAGATTTTGTAAAGAAGCTTGGAATACATAAACTTATTTTACCCGCTAACGATTACTTATTTCTTCTTTAGTTTGGCTTAAATTTTCCAATATCGATATATCTTAAACGCGATAATCGATATTTCTATTTCTTATATCTCATAGGAAGCCATGGAGCCTCAAACCTTGCATTATTTGATAAACTACACCAAAATTTGCATGAAATTACTTCTTAATACAGATATATGTCATTTCGAAAATATGGAAATAAATGATGTTCTGGAGATGGGCTTAAAATGTAGTTTGATTATAATACTCAAAATACTACAAAAACCATGCAATACGCACGCGAAAATCTTTCAAATGTAACGTTACTCCAACAAAAACGTCTTAGTTTAGAAGAAGAATGACTCACTTAATAAGCTTGGTATGTCATATGACCTGGTCCTTTAGTTACGTTAATGTTAATGAAGACAAATAATAGTTCATATATGCTTTTTGTATTTCCAAAAATGCGGTAGTAGAAATTCGAAATTAAGTAGGTTTTGAATGATTTTTGCTGTGTTATTCTCTGAAGGATGGTCCTTAAATTAAGCTTTGATGGCAAAGGATTGTGAAATTAATAGAAATAGCTGAGATGATCCCTGCCACAAAAATGAATTTCACTCAAATTTCTCACTAGTCGGCATCATCTTTTTTCTGCATTAGGATTTTAAAGTCTCATCGATTTCCTGGTTGTTCTAAACAAGTAGACAATCAGATTCCAGATAAATTAAAAAAAATATATTTCGCTTTTTACGAACGCATCCTATACTTCTGGTATGTCAATCAAAATCGCTAGCGCCATTTTTAGGCGTCCTGAGGTGTTGACATTTTGTACTTCCCGTGAGCAGATTGTGGCATGCCGCAAGTAAATCCATATCCCATAAATACTAAATGCGCTATGATAATAATTCAAATTTTGTGGAGTAATTCATGGGAAATGTAATAAATAATATTTCTAACTCAACCATCTATACTCCATATATTTAACTGAAATAGTATGCATAATACAAATGGATAAAGTACTAATATAACGACATATCTCTACTTACGATCTGTAATGACAGTTTTCATTGATAGGTATGTATGTGTGTACATATGCCTGTTACTCAGAACTGAAATGTAATCGATTCACATGACGTACTGCAAGTACTATGGGGATCCTCATTGAAAACCAAACAGCCGCACAGCATATCGCCTGTACGAGATTGGGAGTCTCATAGCAGACTTTGCTTCTACAGAGCTCCCCCGCGCGTTAAGCTTGTATAATACGCGTACCAGATAGAAGATGCTGCCAATGTCCTGCACCTTTGGCAAAACAAGCATTTACCGAAAAATGTTTCTTCCAAAATCAGAAGTTTAGTGTAAACATAATTGCAAATTTGTAGTCTATGTATTTACCATTAAGTGAGATGTTTGGTGTATAACCTCCACCTGGTTGTCTTATTAAGCTCATTCTGGAAAAAAGCCATGAATATAACTGCGATACATGTCAACAGTGTACAATAATAATGTAAACTTATGAAATTCGTAATAATATGAAGAACTAGGGAGATATTACTCGACAGAGAGCTGAGACGTATCGAACTTCAAGTGATCAGCACTGCAATCGTCCCTTATCGGGTCTTTTCTGGGCGATAACAGGAGGGAAATATTAGTAAGTTGACATACAGTAAGCAATGAGAAGCGAAACGCCGTGAGCTGCGTTAGGTTTTAAATGAACCCTGTACATGGAAAAACCCATAATTTAGAGTTAGCCAGTCCAGTTGCCATAAAAGCCGTGCTTTAGTGAAAATTGGAGAGGACCATATATAGGAAGTGTAAGTAATGGACGAAATGCCAATAGATAGTGGTCATGAGGTCCTCAGGCAGCTGGATGATGGAGCAGTTAATGGAATGATGGTGAGGGAAACCGTAGGTCGCGGAAAAACCCAGCGCTACGTTACCAACCACAGTTATCGCTTTGCGGTCTCCTGGGATCGAACCTGGGCCGCCTAGGTGGAACTCAGGCGTTCCAAACACTCGGCGACGGTGCGATCATTAATCTGATTGATCATTTGGTATATATTCTAAGAAATAATTGTCTATGCTTGCACTGCGGATATAAATTGGAGAACAAACGACGACGTAGCTCACTCAATAGCGAGCGTGCGTCATCTATCTGCGTCAAAGAATACGTGGATCTTAACGCATCCTTTGATGTCACCATGGTTATCTTTTGAGTAGCATGATAAATGTAATGAGAAGTACAATGAACAATTTATGAGTTGCTGACCTAGAGACTTGGCAGGCAAATTTATTTACAAAAGGTAAAATAATGTAAGTGGAGTGGGCTTCCGTCATCAGATCAAGTAGTGGAAGGTTTTAAAGGACTTTACTTACATTACCTTCTCTACTGAGTCATGTACACTATATTCTTAATTACTACGTTTCCTTCTAACAGCTAATGTGAATAAGATAAATGTTTGTATGTATATATTACACATTTCTTAAAGGTTGAAAGGAGAATATCGGAATGCAGAGGCGTAGAGCGGTCTTTAAATCTTTATAGTGCTGGCCGCTATGTGATGGCTTGTAAGTTATGCTTTGATAGCTTAGCCGCGAGATTGAAAGCTTTATATTCGAGAAAAGCTTATATTACAATAAATGCCATGTGATATCTGGGAAATGTGTCCTGCCAGACAATGGATTTCACCTAATTTAAGTATTTAACGGGAGTAAGACCTTCGGTATATACTAGAGTTTTGCACTTACTCAAAACGGATACATAGTGACATTTCGTAAAGGTTCACGAAAATGTTCCATTTATCACGAAAATACTTTAAACTTCTGGAATGTCATTCAAACTCGCTAGCGCCACTTATGAAAAATTACGAGTTTTGCAAAACATTTCTTTTACGTCCTGGAAAGATGTTAAACTTATATACCCTGATTTTTCTTTATTTTTCAGTTTTTCTGCTCGTACTTCACCCAAATTCACCTCACTGACGCTCTCACAGGAATATTGTGATAGTATATGGGTTTTTACTTTTATTTTATTCATGTGGCTTCGAAACATGTCCTTCTGCTCAAATCTCTGGTTCTCATTCTTGGCCTGAATATAGGAATTCCTCTAGCAACTGCAGGTAAGGGAACATTAGGCTATATGATCAAAATATTGCACATTCATACATTAGGCTTTACAGAAAGTCATCGGAAGCTACTTTTCACCTCTAGAGAGATAAACTTTACCGTTTTATAATTAGTTATACAATATCTCCAAAGATTTGTTCAAGATTCCCAGAGCTCATTAAATTTGCAAACGAAACAATATGTGCAACTTGAATTTTCTGGGAAAGATATCAAAAACACTTTACATTCTCATTGCATTCTGTAAGAGTTCCTCAGACGTGCTACTCTTAAGGAATAGACAAAATCTTCTTATTGAAATCTTTCTTATTGAATGACTGTAATTTATGTCAAGTTATATTATACCATCAATATTTTCCAGGCTGTTGTTTGCCTTTAGATATAATTTCCAAATATCGATTTCTCTTAACTCTAGCACCATTCCTCTTTATCCTCGTAATTTCGTAGGAATATCATGGAACCTGAAGCATGACATGATTTGACCAACTATACCAAATGGATTACGAAAATAATTGTGTAAATGCATATGCGAATTTAGAAAAGTTGGAGTGATACGTCGTTTTGGACGAGTGGGTTGAGAATACACTATGATTGTAACACTTTAGCTTATTATTACAAACTAATGTTTCGCACCGAATATACTTTAACAATGGTTATTTTACTCCAGGATTAGCTTATTGAAGTAGCTTAGACAGCTTGGCTCTCAACAAGAGACCCGGGTTGGATCCCAGGCGACCGTTAAAGGAGAATTGTGGTGGACAACATGGCGCTGGGATGGTAGTTCTCCGTATCATCCGGTTTCCCACGGCAGCATTCAGCCAGTTGCTCCATCATCTTTACTATCATTCTGCTCGCCTTCTCATATGTCTTCCTCTTCCATCACTTTCATACCAGGCATTGGGCTGATCAGCTATCCTAGTTCTCTATGGGATCCAAACCTTCTGTTTCCCAGGTCTGACCTTACAAGGGATAGAGGAACAAGACAGCTCTAACAGCACGTTAGTGGTCCAATTAGGAAGGTTAAAGAAGAAGACAGGTTTATTGGCTCAGAATCAGGGTAAGTTCCAAGAAACATCTCCCTTCTGCCCATAGAAAGCTCTTATCTTTAATATTTTATACCGTGGAAGAAGAAGCACAATAATTTATAAACCTTTGTAGGACATGTGATTAACTTCTTTAGGTTTAGCATAGATTTATGTTTTCCTTGCTACGCAAAAGGGAAGTGTATGTTAATTAAATACTAACGTAATTTCAAAATAACATATAACTGTGTGAAAATGGAAATGCTCTGAATCGAATATATATTAAGGCCAAGAAATAAACCAGATCACGGTTCATAAGCACATGTTATCAATATGTCAGTGGATGTCTTTGAAAATTTTGCAAAAGTATGCTAAATGACAGTTTAATAAAAGCCTCGGTTACAAATTCAATAATTTATGTATTGGTGCACATCTGCTCTGGGATACAGGTGACTTCGTCGTTCATCAATAAATTTGCGAAACAAATACAATTTGAAGCCTGAATATTTTTGCACTGACCTCGAACGTGCTTTATTTTTTCAAAATATTTTGAAAAGTCTTCCTCCAAGTGGCATATTATAATAAATAAGCAAAATGTTGTTAGAGTGGTTCTTGTTAAAAGAGGGTAAATTATTACAACATACCACACCCCTTTGAAGGATTTGGAGTATTTTTTTGTTTTCGAATCCATTTTTCAGGATCGATATATCTTAAATCGTCTACTCACGTTTCCTGTCTCTCGGGCGATTTCACAGAAATTCGTTTGAGGTGTGAAACACGGCAAGATTTGACCAAAATAATCGAAATGGGCTACGGATCCACTTCTGTAAACATATACATAAAATTTGGGAATAATGGAAGGATATGCGTTTTTCGAGGAGTGGCTCGAGAATGTAGTGTGATAATAGCACTCCCAGTCATTATTTAAATGATATATTTTATTATTGCAGGGGATATGTTTTGGTTATACCATTTGTTTTCCACAAACCCTTAATGGCTTAGAGGCAACATCAATTTCAAAAAGTGTTCGGCGCTGTACATAGATGGCTCTACCTGTAATATCTTATATCGAAGATAAGGAATGGCAATTTAATACACAACTTTGTTTGTCATATGATAAATCCTTTTGGTTTAGCTTAGATTCAAGTCTGCTTTATTACTGGAAAAAGAATGGTCCTTTAGAATGTATACAGACACAATAACAAAAGAAGAATTAAATTTGGATGAGAAAGGAAGTACCCAGACACAAGTATATATTGACGGACTTCGCTACCTTGGTCCATAGGCTGTTGGAGTTCCCTTCTTTTCTTTGGTTGGAATTTGAATCCCATTATACATATTATTAGATTAACTTCACACAAATTTTATATGATGTACAATAGGTATCTTCCCTTTTAGTTATGATGGAGAGCGAAGATTTTAAAGTACAAAGAAAATTGAATTTTGATGGGGTATCCAGGTTACTTTAGCACTATTTGGCGTTTGTGCGATAAGTTTATGAGCATTTCCAAAATATCTTGTTTCAGAAGAACTCGTTTACCGTAAATCAGGTGATATAATTCACTGATAATTTCATGTAGAATTAACGAGGCTATGTTAAAGTTGGTTGCTGAGAATTTTTCTCTTCAAATGGGTTCATATATCTATTATAAGATCAGTCGACAGGATTTCGGCCGATTTTACACAAACGTATGTTCTTGGCATAACTATAAAACGAACGTGCAAAGTCGTCGATATTCAAAGTCATGTTTCATCACGGCAACGGACCATTGCATGTAAGAAACACTTAGAACAAAGCTACCTAAATATATCTATGTTAAGCATAAGGGACCTCCTAACAATTCCAAACCAAGCAACCTGATATTCAGAATTTTGTTTCCAAAAGATAAATATGTATTCTTGGGATAAGCTATCATAATTAGTTCAAGTAGTGCAACACCCGATAACTCTTTACTTACTGCCTTTCTGTACTCAGTGTTGTACACAATATTCTTAAACGTGTTTTCATTTATCTTATTAACATTAATCTAGGCAGATATCTGTAAATATACCAAGTGACCCACATACACCGCTTTTTATCTAAGTAGATTTCCCTTGGTGCGGTAAAACAGTTGTAGTGTTTAACGCGGCAAAACCAGTAAATCGCAGTTGAGGCGCGCCAGCGAACTTTGCTCTACTCCGAGCGACCGTAAAACCTCCCTGTCGCTTACTAGTCGTGTAGACGTTGAATACCGGGTTATCTTTATTTGTTGAGTTCCGTGGTTCTTGCCTCACACGCACTGGTATAGAGAGATTCACACAGGACACGAACTTATGCCAAAATATTTTTTTAATTATTCAGTGTGTGAAAGAATAAAAAATTATAGTGACATCTCCAATTCAATTTTTTCGCTGTAAAACTGTAATTTCTCTACTAAGTCCAGGAAAGTAATATTTAAATCGTATCTTTAAAATATTGCACGGGCATACATTAGGCGTTAAAGAATATCCTAGGATATCACTTTTTATTTCTAAACATATATACTTCGGGACTTCTAATTTTTGGAAAATGTGCCTAACGATTTGATTAATATGCCGTATGCTCAATACATTTGCATGAAACCAAAATTTGCATTGTGAATATTCAGGGAGGGCTACAACAAATTCTTTGAATTTTGAGCGTTTTTGTAAGACTTTTCCCACCTTGTAGCTTATAATAAATGGAAAAGTTCTTCATAAAACAGATTTTGTAAAGAAGCTTGGAATACATAAACTTACTTCACCCGCTTAATTCTTTCTTAGTTTGGCTTAAATTTTCCAATATCGATATATCTTAAACGCGATTATGGATATTTCTATTTCTTATATCTCATAGGATGCCATGGAGCCTCAAACCTGGCATTATTTGATAAACTACACCAAAATTTGCATGAAATTACTTCTTAATACAGATATATGTCATTTCGAAAATATAGCAATAATGATTTTCTGGAGATGGGCTTAAAATGTAGTTTGATTATTATACTCAAAATACTACAAAAACCATGCAATACGCTTGCGAAAATCTTTCAGATGTAACGTTACTCCAACAAAAACCTCTTAGTTTAGAGGTATCGTACGCTCTACACGACCTCTCGCTGCTCACCATAGATGGCTCTACCTGTAATATCTTATACCGAGAAAGAAGAATGACTAACTTATTAAGCTTGGTATGACATATGACCTGGTCCTTTAGTTACGTTAATGTTAATGAAGACAAATAATTGTTCATATATATTTTTTGTATTTCCCAAAATGCGGTAGTACAAATTCGAAATAAAGTAGGTTTTGAATGATTTTTGCTGTGTTATTCTCTGAAGGATGGTCCTTAAATTAAGCTTTGATGGCAAAGGATTGTGAAATTAACAGAAATAGCTGAGATGATTCCTGCCACAAAAATGAATTTCACTCAAATTTCACACTAGTCGGAATCACCTTTTTTCTGCATTAAGATCTTCAAGTCTCTAGATTTACTGGTTGTTCTAAACAACTAGAAAATCAGATTCCAAATAAATTAAAAAATAGATATTTCGCTTTTTAGGAACACATCCTATACTTCTGGTATGTCCATCAAAATCGCTAGCGCCATTTTAGGCGTCCTGAGGTGTTAACATATTGTACTTCACGTGAGCAGAGTGTGGCATGCCGCAAGTGAATCCATATCCAATAAATACTATATGCGCTATGATAATATTTCAAATTTTGTGATGTAATTCATGGTAAATGTAATAAGTAATATTTCTAACTCAACCATCTATACTCCATATATTTAACTGAAATAGTATGCATAATACAAACGAATAAAGTACTAATATAACGACGTATCTCTACATAAGTTCTGTAATGACAGTTTTCATTGAGAGGTATGTATGTGTGTACATATGCCTGTTACTCAGAACTGAAATGTAATCGATCCGCATGACGTACTGCAAGTATTATGGGGATCCTCATTGAAGACCAAACAGGCGCACAGCATATCGCCTGTACGAGATTGGGAGTCTCATAGCAGACTTTGCTTCTACAGAGCTCCGCCACGCGTTAAGCTTGTATAACACGCGTACGAGATAGAAGATGCTGCCAATGTCCTCCACCTTTGGCGAAACAAGCATTTACCGAAAAAAGTTTCTTCCAAAATCGGAAGTTTAGTATAAACATAATTGCAAATTTGTAGTATATATATATTTACCAATAAGTGAGATATTTGGTGTATAACCTCCACCTGGTTGTTTTATTAAGCTCATTCTGGAAAAAAGTCATGAATATAACTACGATATATGTCAACAGTGTACAATAATAATGTAAACTTATGAAATTCGTAATAATATGAAGAACTAGGGAGATATTACTCGACAGAGAGCTGAGACGTATCGACCTTCAAGTGATCAGCACTGCAATCGTCCCTTATCCAGTCTTATCTGGGCGATAACAGGAGTGAAATATTAGTAAGCTGACATACAGTAAGCTACGCGAAGCGAAACGCCGTGAGCTGCGTTAGGTTCTAAATGAACGCTGTAGGTACATGGAAAAAGCCATAATTTAGAGTTTGCCAGTCCAGTTGCCATAAAAGCCGTGCTTTAGTGAAAATTGGAGAAGACAATATATAGGAAGTGTAAGTAATGGACGAAATGCCAATAGATAGTGGTCATGAGGTCCTCAGGCAGCTGGATGATGGAGCAGTTAATGGAATGATGGTGGGGGAAACCGTAGGTCGCGGAAAAACCCAGCGCTACGTTACCAACCACAGTTATCGCTTTGCGGTCTCCTGGGATCGAACCTGGGCCGCCTAGGTGGAAGTCAGGCATTCCAAACACTCGACGACGGTGCGGTCATTAGTCTGATTGATCATTTGGTAAATATTCTAACAAATAATTGTTTGTGCTTGTACTGCGGACATAAATTGGAGAACAAACGATGACGTTGCTCTCTCAATAGCGAGCGTGCGTCATCTATCTACGTCAAAGAATACGTGGATCTTAACGCATCCTTTGATGCCGCCATGGTTATCTTTTGAGTAGCATGATAAATGTAATGAGCAGTACAATGAACAATTTACGAGTTGCCGACCTAGAGACTTGACAGGCAAATTTATTTACAAAAGGTAAAATAATGTAAGTGGAGTGGGCTTCCGTCATCAGATCAAGTACCGGAAGGTTTTAAAGGACGTTTACGTACATGACCTTCTCTACCGAGTCATGTACACAATATTCATAATAACTACGTTTCCTTCTAACAGGCTAAAGTTAATAAGATAAATGTTTGTATGTATATATTACACATTTCTTAAAGTTGAAAGAAGAATATCGGAATGCAGAGGCGTAGAGCGGTCTTTTAATCTTTATAGTGCTGGTCGCTATGTGATGCCTTGTAAGTTATGCTTTGATAGCGTAGCCTCGAGATTAAAAGCTTTATATTCGAGAAAAGCTTATATTACAACAAATGACATGTGATATCTGTGAAATGTGTCCTGTCAGGGAATGTATTTACCCTAAATTAATTATTTAACGGGAGTAAGACCTTCGGTATATATTACAGTTTTGCACTTACTCAAAAGGGATACATATTGACAATTCGTAAAGGTCCATGAAAATGTTTCATTTATCACGAAAATACTTTAAACTTCTGGAATGTCATTCAAACTCGTTACGAAACTTATTTCAAAATACGAGTTTTGCAAAACATTTCTATTGCGTCCTCGAAAGATGCTATACTTATATACGCTGATTTTTTTATTTTTCAGTTGTGCTGCTCGGACTTCACACAAATTTACCCCACTGACACTCTCACAAGCAAATTATGATAGTATATGGGTTTTTATTTTTATTTTATTCATGAGGCTTCGAAACATGTCCTTCTGCTCAAATGTCTGGGTCTCATTCTTGGCCTGAGTATAGGATTTCCATTACCAACTGCAGGTAAGGGAACATTAAGCTATATGATCAATATATTGCACATTCATACATTAGGCTTTACAGAAATTCATCGGAAGCAACTTTTCACATCTAAAGAGTTGAACTTATATTGTTATACAATATCTCCAAAGATTTGTTCAAGATTCCCATTGCTCATTATATTTCCAAACGAAACAATATGTGCAACTTCAATTTTCTGGGAAAGATATCAAAAGTACTTTACATTCTCATTGAATTTTGTAAGAGTTTCCCTCACGTGCTACTCGTAAGGAATAGACAAAATCTTCTTATTGGAATATTTCTTATTGGATGAGTGTCATTTACGTCAAATTATATTATACCATCAATATTATTCGGCGGTTGTTTGCCTTTAGATATAATTTCCAAATATCGCTTTCCCTTACCTCTAGCACCATTCCTCTCTTTCCTCGTAATTTCCTAGGAATGTCATGGCACTTGAAGCATGACATGTTGACCAACTATACCCAAATTGATTACGAAACTAATTGGTTAAATGCATATGCGAATTTAGAAAAGATGGAATGATACGTCGTTTTGGACGAGTGGGTTGAGAATGTACTGTGATTGTAACACTAGTTTATTGTTGAATGCTAATGTTAGGCCTCGAATATAGTTCAGCAATGGCTATTATACTCCAGGACAAGCTCCAGGAAGTGTTTAGACCGCTTGGCACTCACCAAGACGTTCGTGTTCGATCCCACGCGAACGTAAAAGGAGATTTGTGGTGGACAACATGGCACTGGGATGGTAGTTCTACGGATCATCTGGTTTCCCAAGACAGTATTCAGCCAGTTGCTCCATCATATCTACTATCATTCTTCTCGCCTTCTTATATATCTTCCTCTTCCATCACCTTCATACCAGGCATTGGGCTGATCAGCTATCCTGGTTCTCTATGGGATCCAAAGCTTCTGTTTCCCATTTCCGACCTTACAAGGGATAGAGGGACAAGAAACCTCTAACAGCACGTTAGTGGTCCAATTAGGAAGGTTAAAGAAAAAGACAGGTTTATTGGCTCAGAATCAAGGTAAGCTCCAAGAAACATCTCCCTTCTGTCCATACAAAGCTCTTATCTTTAAGTAAACTTGAAACCATATGGACAAAGTATTGCACAAATATACAATAAGTGTTGAAAAACACTCATAAGTTGCAACGATTTACTCTCAAAGAACGGAAGTTTTTTTTTTATTTTTTCTTTCTATTTTTCTATTTTTTTAGTACATACATCGCTGAACTATTTAATCAAGGTGCCGCAGGTTCAGTGTTTTTGCGCAACAAAATGGTAGCTCGAGTGTTCTGGGAAATTTCTCAGAAGTCCTCCACATTCTGAATAACCTTTGTAAGCATTTCTGTCACTTCTAACTCGCAAAACGTAGACAAAATCTTGTTAACGTAGATCTACTTTAATAGTGTAATTTATGTCAACTTTTTTATCCCACTAATGAGTTTCGAGATGTTCTTTGCCTTTAGTTTCAATTTGATCATATTTTTATATCTTAAAAGCTTTGTCCGTACATTCCTGTTTATCTGTTGGTTTCATAGAATCACAATACGATTAGAAAGGCGATTTGTATTGACCAAATTTATAAACATTTTTCTCTCTTCTACCTCACGGCTTTGGATTGTTTAACCCGTTCCGGCTCCAAATTGGTCTGCCCATCTTTTCTTCGGCTTTCCCTGGTTTCCTCTTCCTATACGTTTATAATTTAAGGCTATTTTTGGTATTCTGTAATGATTCATCCTCTGAACATAGTCTTTCTTTTGATTTCTATTTCTGTCAATAGTATGGTTTATTTCTTCTACTTTTAATTCTGTCCTAACATCCTACATACGCTTTTTTTTTATTAATTTTGGTATATCCAGCTATTGCTAGTATGAATTTCATTTCTGATGACTGTATTCTGTACTATTTCTTTTTGTTAGTGTCCATGTTTCTGATCCATAGATCAGAGTTGGTATTGCCATTGTTTTGTATAGTTTTATTATAGAGTCATTTCTTGCTTTATTTTTAATGTTCTATTTATTGTGCCTGTTATATAGTTAAATATATTTATTTTCTCTATTATATCAGGATCCCCTTGGTACGATACATTGCAGCCTAAATACTTAAAGTGTGATTTCTGCTCATTTATTGTATTATCTAACACTATTTTTGATCTTACTGAATCAATTCGTTTAAATGCCATGGTTTTCTATTTATTTCCTGATATTTTCATTCCATATGCTGTAACAATTTTATCTAGACTATACAGGATATTCTGCAGGTTATCTTTATTTGTGGCCATTATTATTTGATCATCTGCATACAGCACAGCTTTCAATTTAGCTCCTGATACATTAATGCCTCCATTGACTTTATTCGACCAAATCCTTACTATTCCGTCAACATACAAATTAAAAAGTGCGGTTGATAAAGGACAACCTAGTCTTAGTGCTCCAATAACTATTACTGGTTATCTTTTGTTTATTTATTTTTGTGTCAATTTACATACTTTTTACAAATTCAGTTAGTTGTAAAGGTATGCATCTATTATTCAAAATTTTCCAAAGTATCATTCGTGATACTTTGTCAAAACCTTTATTATAGCTAATAAATAGTAAGTGCGTCTCCAAATTTTGGTCTTGTCGTTTTTCTATTATTTGTCTAAGAGTAAAAACATTGTGGATGGTTCTTCTTCCTTTTCTAAAACAAGTTTGTTTTTCTAGAAGTATTGCATCTGTTATTTTGTTTTACCGAGTACTTATTATTTTGGCATATATTTTGTAGGCAGCACACAATAACTAATCCCTCTATAATTTTCAGGTCCTGATCTTTCCCTTTTCTTAAATATTGATATCACCTATGCTATGTCCATTCTTGCGGTAATTCCTTTGTTTCCCAACGCTTGTTATATAGATACATTAATCTGTCATGTAATTCTTTAGGAGCATACTTAATTAATTCTAAATTAATACTATTTATTCTGCCAATAATTCTTCTACTTCTAACCAGTCTACTTCTGCTCTGTATAATTTATCCATTTCCCAATTTTGTTTATCTCCTGTGTTCCAGAGATTTTTATAATATTTTTAAACATATTCGACTTAATGCTAGTTATATCTATAGTGAAATGGCCTATGAAAGTACTTTTGGAAACGTATATATTCAAATTTGCATAAATGGTGAGATAAACTGCTCTGAATGAGTGAGTTGAGAATGTGGTGTGATTGTATCATCTCAATTTACTATTATAAACATACGTTACACACGTAAACAATATTTTAGTTACACTGATTATCCGCCAAGAAAAGAATTTTAGTTCAGAAGCTATATCAAATATTCTTGTTTCTGTCAAGAGATGGCTCCACCTATAATATCTTATACTGGTAAAGAATAACTTCAATTATTTATCTAAATTCTCAAGCGTATTTTATAATGTTATTAATGGGTAGCATAGCTTTAAGTGCGTTTTATTAAGAGTAAACGAAGAATAGCTAAAATGTTCACAAATGTAATATCTAAATAAACAAATAATTGTGTTCGAGAACGGAAGCATTCTAAAGCGTATGTATGGGTTGGGTCAATTAAAATCTTTAAAATAACGTTGTAACAGAATTTTTGTAGAAGGTTGGCAAAAGGAAATTTTAACGAATTTTCCACAGGAGAATGCCTTAATTTACACTGAGGGAAAGTATTGCTGCAGGCATTATCAGTAGTGAATTTATTTACTGACATGATTGAAGATACTCTTTAATCTAAGATTCGATCCTCACGAGTTTAGGAACAGGGATTGTAGCCTGGCCTCGTAGCTCAGTCGGTAGGGCACGTTACTGCCCTGTTACGGGCCTCAGTTTGGATTCCCAGCAATGGCAGTGGCGATTTTTCTCCGCCCAAGATAGTTCTTCATCTTCCCCAGGCTCTGGAAGTTGAATGAGAGTGTGAATGTGTACGTGATCTAATAATTAAACTGCAGCAAATACGAGTTTACACCTTCGATATGTTCTAAAGGATACGGTCAGCGAAATGAAAATTGGAGTTAAAGGGAACAAATGGAACAAGTGAAAAAGAAAACATGGATTGAAGCACTCCTTTATTACAGTGACAACCTGGAAGATGTGAAAAAGATGCTCCAACTATGTGATCAAAATAAGTGAAGCAGCAAGTATCACATGCTTATCTGTTGGTTTCAGAGGAACACAATACAGTTAGAAAGGTGATTGTGTTGACCAAATTTTCAAACACATGTGACTTAATCCTGGTTATATCTACTACGAAATGGCCTATGAAAGTACTTTTGTAGACGTATATCCTCAAATTTGCATAGATGAAGAGATAAAGCGCTCTGTATGAGGGAGTTGAGAATGTGGTGTGATTTTAACACCTCAACTTACTATTATAAACATATGTTAAACACGAAACAATATTTTAGTTACATTGATTATACTCTAGGAAAAGGCAGTTTAGCTAAGAAGCAAAATAAAAGTAAGCTCTTGTTTCTGTCCACAGATGGTTCAACATGCAATATCTTATACCGGAAAAAATAATTGCAATTGTTTATTAAGTTCTCAAGCGTACGTTATTATGTTACTGAGGTGTAGCATAGATTTAAGTGCGCTTTACGATGAGTAAACGAAGACTAGATAGAATGTTTACAGTTACAATATCTAACTAAACAAATAACTGTAATTGAGAACAGAAGCATTCTAAAGCGGATATATATGTACACTTTTTGCTAAACTTAAGTATGGGTCAATGCAACTGTTTCTTCCATTATTTCGTTTGAGAAAAAGTTTTGCTGAATGTATTATCAGTAGTGAAATTATTTACTGATATGATGTAAGATACTCTTTGCTCCAAGATTCAATCCTCACGAGTTTAGGTAAATGCATTGTAGCCTGGCCTCCTAACTCAGTCGGTGGGACACCTGCCTGCCGTGCTAGGCGTCCCGGGTTTGATTCCACATATAAATTCCGACCAAGATAATTCCCCATCTTCCCTAGAGTCTGGAAGTATGAATGAGAGTGTGAATGTGTACGTGGTCTAATGATTAAACTCCAAAGAATACGAGTTAACACTTTCGATATGTTCCAAAGGAGAACGGTCAGCGATATGACCATTCGAGTTAAAGACAGTGTATAAATGGAACAAATAAAATAAAACATGGATTGAAGCACTTCTTTATTACAGTGACCATCTGGAAGATGTGAAAAAGAAGCTCCATGTGATGAACAAAATTGAAACAGCAAGTATCACTGCTGCAGTAAGTACTTGCAATGAGAAGAGTTTCCACAGTAAATTAGTGTTTATTAAGAGCTACTTTAGTAAAATCGCAGCAGTAATTATGCGTTTGGAATAAAAAGGGTATGCCTTTATTTTCTGCCCTGCAGGTACACGAAGTCTCTGTCGAGGAAATTGTCTCCAGAACACAACTGAAGAAATCGAAGTGGGGAATACATGAGTTTCGCGCTTTGAATCAGATGTTACAAGAATAATCTTAAAAGACGCTTTGGGCCTATTTTGTCACATACCCTCTTTTCTGTCGCTTCGTATGGAGAACAGAGATCTTTCTCTCCATATTAAAATATTTTAAGCGACAGACAGGAATTTTTTCTTCCAGAAAATTGAGTAAATGTCTGTTTACTGCAATGAAAACGACTAATGATTAGATAAAATGAAACAGAGGCTGATAGATATTAATTTTGTTAATGCCTGAGTGTGAGAATAAGTTTTCACCTTGATTACTTCATAAAGATTGCTTAGTAAATGTTAGAGAGTTGAAATAATGTAATTTATTTTAAAATTCATATTATAATGGTCTTATAGAACATTTATCATGATTTTGGTGCATATATGTATGTGTATATTCATACTTTATAGTGCATATTAATCCGAGCTCTGCTCATCATACATAGACAAAATTGGGTCTTGTTAAAAGAGTAATCTGTTACTTTATTTCTTCCCTTTAACGTATTCGAGATGATCTTTACTTTTATTTCGATTTCCCACTATCGTTATATCTTAAAAGCACTAGCCCCCATTCTGTTGTTCTGCTGATTTCATACGAAGAGAATTGAGTATGAAAGGCGGCTTGTGTTGACCAACTTCTTAAACACATGTGACGCTATCGCTGCTGTATGTACAACAAAACGGGTTTGAAACTACATCTGTAAACATTGTCCGTTAAATTTTTAATAGATTGTCAGCGAAGGCGTTGTGGAGGAGCGAGTTGACAATGTAATGTGATTGTAATACGTTCAGTCATTATTATAAACGTACGTTTATAATGAAAGCAAATGAAATCGATTCGCAGCATGTGACATCATCCGAGAACTTGCATTCCAATGAAGGTTTCGATTTTTAAAAGCATTGGAATACAGTGTATTCGATTCTTAAAAGAATTCGATTCTGCCCATCACTACTAAGGTACATAGCTTTGGGTTTTAGATCTGTCACATAAATATATCTGTTTTTGACTAAAGTGTAAAAGGTGTATATTTATTATTTATCAACTAATTGTACACACAGGTTGTTATTCTGGATGAAGGAAATATCCAACCAAATAGCGCGCGTCTTAAAAATTTCCTAGCTTCTTTTCAAAACTTAGAAGCGTGAACACTGGGATAGTACGTCATGTCATTTTGTTTTGACATATCACTCACTCCCTAACAACCTGTAGTATAGTTACCTCGCCGTTGTCCCCCGCCAAGTACTTCCCACCACTTTACTACAGTTTGCCATAGCAGAGAAAGTCCCAGCAGAATGATGCGTAGGGGCAAATTACTGATTAGACATGGTTCCGATGTCCTACCTAGCAGTTGTTTGACACTCAGAACATTTCAGTTACGTCCCATTCAAAAACATATTTTCTTAAAGATGTAGATCGAATAATGGAATACAGGTGGTATACCCTAAGTGGGGCATCCCCGAAGAGGAAGGATTAGGCGAGAGGAGACACAGGCCGGCCATCACAAGGAGTCACGACAGTGTAAGGGCAAGGTCCCCACATTTCACTTAGCTACATTGCTACATTTCACTTATATGGAAGCGTCCCCGGCTGGCCAAGACAACAGACACGCTACCCAACTGTGGTTCGGAAACTGTCCCACAACGAGACCTGGGTGCGGAGACCGGCAACCGTAATTCCGGAGGAGGAATTTGTTCACTCAGAGCATATCGTCCTGCCATGCGCCGTCTTTACAAATCACTGAAATCTCATCCATAATACAGTCGGTTTCCAACTTCCCGGAAAAATTCAAGAAAAACATTTCAGCTGCAGTAAAAATATCCTAAGGAACTGGTATCTTAATTAAAATCGCTGGTGCCATTTTTGACTAAGTCAGAGTTTTCGAACAATTTGAATTTTCGGAAGATATCAAACGGAAATACCAAGCATGCTTTTTTTTATTGTTGAGTTATGCTGCTGAGCTCACAGAAACAAACACACAATACGCGCGCGGACACAAACGCACATACACAAACACAGATACACCAGAAGGTTTTACTAAAAATGTTTTTATTTAATTCATTGAGTCTCAAAACGTGTATTTATGGTGAAATCTCTGAATTATTTTTTTGGGTGGAATACAGTGGTTCCTCTGCTTAAGTGTAATTAAGTAAACTAGACACCATATGGACAAAATATTGCACAAATGTACAATAAGGATTGACAAAAACTCATAGGTCATACTCTCAAAGACGTAAGTTTTACCGATTTTTTTGTAGTACATATATCCCTTAACAATTTTAACAAGGTGCTGCAGGTTCATTATTTTTGCGCAACAAAATGTGTAGCTCGAGTTTTCTGGGAAATATCTCAGAAGGCCTCCTCATCCTGAATAACTTTTGTAAGCATTTCTGTCACTTCTAACTCGCAATATGTAGACAAGATGTTGTTAACGTGGATCTACTTTAATAGTGTAATTTATGTCAACTTGTTTTATCCCATTAATGATTTCCGAGATGTTCTTTGCTTTTAGTTTCAAATTGATCACATTTTTATATCTTAAAAACTTTGTCCGCACGTTCGTATTTATCTGTTGGTTTCATAGGATCACAATAAAATTAGATAGGCGATTTGTATTGACCAAATGTATAAGCATATTAGACTTAATCCTAGTTATATCTATAATGAAATGGCCTATGAAAGTACTTTTGGAAACGTATATCTTCAAATTTGCATAGAAGGAGAGATAAATAGCTCTGAATGAGTGAGTTGAGAATGTGGTGTGATTGTAACACATCAATTTACTATTACAAACATTTCGTTACACACGTAAAAAATATTTTAGTTACACTTATTATCCGCCAGGAAAAAGCATTTTAGCTCAGAAGCTAAATCAAGTACTCTTGTTTATGTCCACAGATGGCTCCACCTGTAATATCTTATACCGACAAAGAATAACTGCAATTATTTACCTAATTTCTCAAGCGTGTGTTATAATTTTACTGATGGGTAGAATAGCTTTAAGTTCGTTTTATTAAGAGTAAACGAAGAGTAGCTAGGATGTACAAAGCTGCAATATCTAACTAAACAAATAATTGTGTTCGAGAACAGAAGCATTCTAAAGCGGATATATATCTGCACCTTTTGCTCAGCTTAAGTATGGGTCAATGCAATTCTTACAACAAACGATATAACAGAATGTTTGTAGAAGGTTGGTAAAGGAAATTTTAACGATTTTTTCAGAAGTGAGTGCCTTAATTTCCTCTCAGAGCACAATTGCATAAAGTTTAGACTTTTTAGGTGCAGTGCAGGGACAGAAATTGTCGAAAACAGCAATTTAAAGTTTTCTTCAAATTAATCTTGTTTCCGCTACACGAAATACAATATTTTACGCCGTATGATTCATAATGCAGCCATCTCTCTCTCTCTCTCTCTCTCTCTCTCTCTCTCTCTCTCTCTCTCTCTCTCTCTCTCTCTCTCTCTCTCTCTCTCTCTCTCTTGTAATTTACATTCTCCAACGTTAAGTCATATCGGACGACAAATGGAATGGGTGAAATGATGCTCAAATGACCCCAGGGTCTACAGAGCTTAGACTAGACAGCAACAAGCGGTTGTTTTGAACTGTCATTGCTTCTGAAAAAAGCTGATTGAGAATCTGTATAACTAAAATACTGGCCCGTGTGTAAGGAATGTTTATTATAGTAACTGAAGCTATTACAATCACACTACATTCTCAACCTGCTTTTCCACAATGTCTTATCTGTCCAATCGTTCAAAATGTAGCATACACGTTTACAGATGTAGTTTCATAGACCGTTTCGTCGTACATACAACAGTGACAAAGTCACATGTCCTTAAAAAATATAAGGACAAGCAGCATTTCAGACATCATGCTCTTCCTATGAAACCGCCTGTGAAACATGAATTGGGACTAGCGTGTTTAAGATATGAGAGTATAGGAAAGCTGAATCTAAAATCAAAGAACATCTGAAATAAAAAAAATCAACGGAATAAATAAATTACACTGTTTAAAAGTGCATGATGCAACAAGATTTTGGGTATGTATATTGAGCTCCAAGTGAGATAAAATCATACAAAATTTGTATAGAAGACAAAGAACTTCTGAGACCTTTCCCAGAAAATTCAAGTACATATGTTGTTTGGATTTGCTGCACAGATATATTGAACCTGCGACATCTTTTCTTGTATCATCGCTAAGTTAAAGGCAATTTTAAGTTCGCTGGGGCTCTGTAACACATTTATGACCAACACGGATTAAATAATGCCATTTCATCATAGATTCAACTTGTTCAATTAACAAGACTCCGGCCGTGAAAGTCTTCGTTTGTTAATAGTTTCAACTACTGCAAAATATCTTCCAATCGTTAAACAATGTCAGATGCCATCAGAAGCTCTTAAGGTTGATATGGTTTCCTTCAGTGCATTACTTCACCACGTCATTTCTCATGATTGTTTCAGCGGCTTCGGAGTACATAGGTACGCTTACCGCATGTCTTCCCTAGCAGCCATTCAGCCGTGCCCGATAATTCCATCATCCTAAGCCTACTCCGGACACGCAAGATCATAGAGGTCTCTTAGAGACAGTACCAAATTTCTCATCAGGCCGACCTTTACTCATTGTAGGGTGAAGTACCTCGCAACAAGAGTCCCTTCTCAGCACACACTTAAGGATCATAAGATAATTAAGGTGAATTGCTTTGCAAAGATTGTATTGTAATAGCTACGAAATATACTGGGACACAATGTAACTAGTTTCTGAGAAGCGGACCGAGGTAACGCATATGTACAGTAGCCTACTACCCATTTACTAATAAGTAAAATTAATGACAATAGATATTAATGAATACAAAAGTAACTTGTAGGGGCATCACTTACAAGGGAATTATAACTGTACTCAGATCTGTATACGCTTGAGAGTTTGATGGCGTCATCCCTTGTCTATGTGGAACCAGTGTGCCAAAAATCGGAGGCGGACTATAGCTGGAAGTACCCAAAAATGTGCCCAGAATACCTAGCAACATATACGTATAACAACATAGCATTTACCTCTGGCATGCAGCGGTTTACTCATGACATATGTAAGGAGCGCGCATCCCCACACTCGTTACAGGGCTGACGAGGGATGTCCAGCTGCTACATGCAAGCGGCACTTCCCAGGCTTCAGTTTTGGGCGTTGCGATCCTCGTCTGCAGCTGATTTTTGGTGCACATGGTGTACATACAGCAGGCATTATATCGTCAAATGTTCGGATGCGTAGTGGTGTGAGTACAGTGATAGTTCCCTTTTAACTACATTCATATCATATGCATAATATCTCTTGAAATTAAGGTGCATCATCTAAATAATGCACATTGAAAACTCATGTATCACTGCCGTTTACAGGAACAATTCGTATCATTTCCCTATTTTTGTGTTTACCTCTAATTTAGATATAGGAGAAAAGTGCATATTACATTGAACCATATGATAAATTTTCAAATTAATGTTTTGCATATATATTCAAGTTAAGGCACTACCGTTCTGTTGTGCTATCTGGCGACATCACCACTATCAGTCACTGCAATTGCAGGTGCCAATATGAACTTTAGATTTCCTTTAGATAATTTGGCTCCTCTCTTCCATTCCAAGCAATTATCGCATAATGAATACTAAAACAATTAAGTGCATGAAAACAACCAACATGTTGTATAATTTCAAACAAGTGCGAAAAATGTTTATTTATGAGGATACAGAATATATCGGCGCATTGTCGCAACACTAATGTCGACTGTACAACGCGTCTAATTTAAATGTTCACTTTTTAGAATGAGGTATCCTACTTGAACATAATTTACCTCGCAATTATGATACGTTCCTGTAATCTTATATACTATAGTTTAACAAAAACTTACTGTTACAGGGATGCATAACTATTTACGAGTAGCAGGTAACAGTACAAAAATCGACAATAATACAGTCATCAGTTGTAACTTGGCGAAGTACGATGGTTATAACGGTTATGCGCAAATATCGCCTTCCATACACCAATTTATTTCCTGCGGCTGTCTCCATTTCTGGCTCATCTGTCTCCATCACGACAGATAATAAATAAGGAGGATAATAGCTTAATATTTCCGTCTTCAATGCGGCCATCACCGTGTCATGTGGCACGGTCAACTAGCACTTCACAAAATGCTAGACGCGAAAGTGACTGAGGATTCAATCAGATCCTGGGAATTAAGAGCTATAGCGAACATGTCTTCTTAGTTTTCAAGCACTATACGTTCAGTGCAAACTCAAAAAGTGTATTGATCTCCGTCGCCGACGACCTCATGAAAACTGCAACCCAGCTGCGGGATTCAGCAATCCGACAAGCAACAGCAGGTAGCGCAGATTTAGGTAAGCGCAATGTAAAATCGCCATTGTACCTATTATGTGTTTAAACGGGAAGAGTTCTGTACTCTGACAAATCAGATGAGTTATCGCGCTCAGCGCTGCCACTCGTTACCACTGCTGCTTTATATAAGTATTTCCCTCTCTCTCTCGCACACATACGAGTCTTCTTGGCGCTAGAGGTAAGGGAACGCAAGTGGAATTTGCCAAACGTTTTTAAAGCTGGCCCTCGTAGTTATGGTCGTTAGAGCGTTAGAGAGCTTTAGCGTTCCGTCGCGTAGAGGGTCGCGAGTTCGAATCCCGCCTTGGACATGGGTGTATATGTGTATCGTATATATGTGCGCCATGTGTGAACATCAGTTCCTTTCGATGGCCAAAAGGGCTTTTCCCGAAGGCCCAAAATGGGTATGTGTATCTTGTATGTGTTGACCACTAGAGAAAATAGATTCTCTTCGATGGCCAAAGGGGTTCTTCCCGAAGGCCCAAAATGGGTATGTATATCGTGTATGTGTTGGCCACTAGAGAAAATAGATTCTCTTCGATGGCCGAAAGGGTTTTTCCCGAAGGCCCAAAATGGGTATGTGTATCGTGTATATGTTTACCACAAGAGAAAATAGATTGTCTTCGATGGCCAAAAGGGTTCTTCCCGAAGGTCCAAAATGGGTATGTGTATCGTGTATACGTTTACCACTAGAGAAAATAGATTCTCTTCGATGGCCAAAAGGGTTCTTCCCGAAGGCCAAAAATGGGTATATGTATCGTATATATGTTTACCACTAGAGAAAATAGATTCTTTTCGATGGCCAAAGGGGTTCTTCCCGAAGACCAAACATGTGTAAAAGATATATAGATTTTATAATAATGTAGTGGTTGAAATCACATTCGCAACATGACTATTCGTATACTATGTACATGTATTAATGCTATAATTGTAATTATAGATTATAAATTGCCTATTTTTCTAATCCAACGGAAGTACCATTGTATCATCCATATGCCCGTGAATGTCACTTAGGTACGTCAAGAGAGAGTTCGCCATTGTCAATGTCTTCATCGTCCGAGTATTGCAAATTTATGATGATAGGCCCTAAAATCTCATCACGTGCTAATTCTTTCCAAAAGTCGTCGTCTTTTAGCTTATGTGAGTGTCTCACACAGCTCTCCCAGTCTTACGTTACCTTGTCAATTTTTCGTTTATAAGTTATTGAACGTCAGTCAGTTTAAAATTATTATGTCTGTTTGCAGTGTAATTTCATCCTACATCCTACATTAACTCAATTGGTTTGCACTGGCAGTGATAAGGGGGTGGCAGATAACTTCGTGTCTCATTATAATTTCAATTTCATCCAACTGATACAATTTTCCTTGGCTTTTTAACGGAATAACAACTGAAAATTATTACTTTGAACCCTCTAGAGTAAATAGAAATTACGAACCATTCATAAAGAAACATATATTCTGACGATGCACGTTCTGCTGGGCCAGCAGGAAGTATACTTTTTGTTCTTTCTAGAATTTAACAAACGATTTGACTTATGGAATATAATTATTCTATCACGTCATGTCAAACGTTTGCATTTCATTTCTGAGTAATTACTAATATGCGTATACGCATACATGCCAACCAGTTATAATATATTGGTACTTCATTTATTTGAGCTAAATGATATGGGGTGTTACTGTCATTTTAAACACATTACCCTCTATCTTCCTCCTGAATCAGTTTTGGCAAAATCTGATTATTTGTATATATTAACTAGTATGTATTAGAGATGGATTCAGTTGGATCACTGCATCCTTTGAAGTTTGGTATAAGTCCAGGGAGTAACGCAAACTGGATACCCCATCCAACGTGTTATTTCCTCTTCACTTTGGAATCAACGTCCTCCATCATAAATAAAAGGCAATATTGCTACTGTACATCATATAACATTTGCGTGCATTTAAATTTATAATATGTACAATTGGATTCAAATTCAAATTACGGTTGCCGATCTCCTCACCCAGGTCTCGTTGGCTCTGTTCCTTTAGTACTCTTTGGCGTTTGCGCTATAAGTTTATAAGCATTTCCAAAATAGCTTGTTCAGAATAACTCGTTTGCGGTAAATCAGATGACCTAATTAATTCACCAATAATTACACATAGAGTTAAGGAGGCTAATATAAAGGTCGTTGCTAAGAATTTTTTCTCTACAATCTTATTATATATGTAAGGTCCCAGGACAGGATTTCGGCCGATTTTACACAAAAGTCTGTTCCTGGCATACTTATAAATATGCACGTGCAAAACCCTAAAAATTCAAAATCATGTTTCATCATGACCGTTGTATGTAAGAAAAACTTAGAACAAAGGTACCTGAATATATCTATGTTAAGCATAATGGACCTCCTAAAAATTGCTGACCAAACAACCTAAAATTCAAAATTTTGTTTCTTAAAGGTGAAGGTAAAATACTGGGATCAGCTTTCATCATCGGTTCAAGTAGTGCAACATTTAAAAACTCTTTACTTACTGCCCTTTAGTACTCAGTTTTATGCACAATATTCTTAAGCATGTTTTCATTCATCGTTTTAACGTTAATCCTGAGAGAAATCTGTAGATGCATCAGGTAACCCACATGCACGGTCTTTCATCTAAGCAGATGTCCCTTGGTGCGTTAAAGCAGTTGTAGAGTTTAACGGGCCAAAACGAATAAATTGCAATTCAGTCGCGCCAGCGAACATTGTTCTGCTCCAAGCAACTGTAATACCTCCATGTCGCTTGACGTTGAATACCCATTATCCTAATTTTTTTTCTGTTCTGTGGTTCTTTGCCTCGCACGCAGTGCCATAGAGAGATTCACACACGAAACGAACTTATGCCAAAAGATATATTTACTTGATTCAGTGTCTCAAATAATAAATGTATCGTTAGGTTTTAAATGAACGCTGTACCAGGAAAAAGCCTTAATTTAAAGTTACCTAGTCCAGTTGCCATAGAAGACGTGCTATAGTGAAAATTGGAGAACACAATATACAGGAAGTGTATGTAATAGAAGAAATGCTAATAGATAGTGCTCCTGAGGTCCTCAGGCTGCTGGATGATGGAGCAGTTGATGGAATGTTGGTGAGGGAAACCGTAGGTCCCGCAAAAAACCCACCCCAGCGCTGCGATGCCAACCACAGATTTCGCTTTGCGGTCGCCTGGGAAAGAATCTGGGCCGCCTTGGTGGAAGTCAGGCGTTCTAAACACTCGGTGACGGTGCGGCCATTAATCTTATTGTTCACTTGGTAAATATTCTAAGAAATAACTGTATATGCTTGCAATGCGGACATAAATTGGAGAACACGGGACAACATTGCTCTCTCAGTAGCGAGCGCGATAAGACATCTTATCCCTGCGTCACATGATATCTGTGCTTAGCGCATCCTTTGATGTCTCCATGGTTATTTTTGAGTAGCATATAAATTTAATTATCAGTATAATGGACAGTTTACGAGTGGTGACCAGAGATCTGGGAGGCAAATTTGTTTGCAGAAGGTTTATACTTGAGAAAAGCTTACTTTACAACAAATGTGACGTGATATCTTTGAAATGTGTCCTGTCAGAAAATGTATTTTACCTAAATTAAGTAATTAACGCGAGTAAGACCTTCCGTATATATTACAGTTTAGCACTTACACAAAACGGAAACATAGTGACGTTTCCTAAATTTTAATGAAAATGATTTATTCATCATGACATTAATTTGACCTTCTGGAATTTCATTTAAACTCGCTGGCGCTAATTATGGCAAATTAAGGGCTTTGCAAAACATTTCTTATGCGTCCTCGAAAGATGTTAGGCTTAAATAACTTGTATTCTTTTATTTTCCAGTTATGTTGCTCGGACTACAGAATTTTTTTTTTTTTTTTGCTCATGGGGCTTCAAATCTTGACCATCCGCGGAAATACCTGGGTCACATTCTTGGCCTCAATTTAGGAATTCCTCTACCAACTGCAGGTACGGAAACTTTAAACTATGTGATCAACATATTGCACATTCATAAAATAGGCGTTACAGAAAGTCATAGGACGCAACTTTTCACCTCTAGAGAGATACACTTTAGCGTTTTCTAATTTGGTATGCAATATCTCCAAAGCTTTGTTCAAGATTCCCAATGCGCATTATATTTGCAGACGAAACAATATGAGCAGCTTGAATTTTCTGGGAAAGGTATCAAAAGCACTTTACGTTCACATTACATTTCGTAGGAGTTCCTCCCACACTTAACTCGTATGGAATAGGAAAAGTTTTCTTATTGAAATTTTCTTACAGCAAGAGTGTAATTTATGTCAAATTATATTATACCATCTATATTTTTCAGGCCGTTGTTTGTCTTTAGTTACAGTTTCCCAATATCAACTTCTCTTAACTCTAGCACCATTCCCCTGTTTCCTCGTAATTTCGTAGGAATATAATGGAACTTGAAGCATGACATGATTTGACCAACTATAACCAAATGGGTTAAGAAACTAATTGTGCAAATGCGTATGCCAATTTAGAAAAGATGGAATGATACGTCATTTTCGACGAGTGAGTTGAGAATGTGCTGTGATTATAACACTTTGGCTTATTATTAAAAAAATAATGTTACGCGCCGAATTTAGTTTAGTAATGGCTACTTTATTCCGGGATAAGCTTATTGGAAGTATTTAGACCGCTTGGCACTCACCAAGAGGCCCGGATTCTATCCCACATGACCGTGAACGGGATTTGTGATGGACAACATGGCGCTGGGATGAGCTTTCCAGGATCATCCGGTTTCCCATGGCAGCATTCAGCCAGTTGCTCCATCATCTTCACTATCATTCATCTCGCCTTCTTATTTATCTTCCACTTCTATCACCTTCATACCAGGAGTGGGCTGATCAACTATCCTGGTTCTCTATGGGATCCGAAGCATCTGTTTCCCAGGCCCGACCTAACAAGGGATAGAGGAACAAGAAAACTAACAGCACGTTAGTGGTACAAGTAGGAAGGTTAAAAAAGAAGACAAGTTTATTGTCTCACAAACAAAATAAGCTCCAAGAAACATCTCCCTTCTGTCCATAGGAAGCTCTTATCTTTAATATCTTATACCGTGGAAGAAGAACGAATATAATTTATAAACCTTTGTAGGACATGTGATTAACTTCTTTAGGTTTAGCATAGATTTATATTTGCCTTACTACGTAAAACGGTAGCGTATTTTAACTTTATGCAAACGTAATTTCAAAATAACAAATAATTGTGTGTTAAATGGAAGTACTCTAAATGCTACACACACACACACACACAGAAACACACACACACACACACACAGAAACACACACACACGCATATATATATATATATATATATATATATATATATATATATATCTTGATGCCATGTAATAACTAGGATCACGATTCAGAGCCAGATGTTACAAATATTTCAATGGGTGTGTTTGAGAATTTGGCAAAGGTCTGCTGAAAAATAGTTCAATAAAAGCCTCGGTTACAAATTCAATAATTTATTTATTGGTCCCCTTCTCCTCTGGGATACAGATGACTTTGACGTTCAGCAATATATTTGCAAAACAAATAAAATTAATAAAATTTGTAGCTTGAGTATTTTTGCAAGGATCTCGGACGTGCTTTATACTTTCAAAATACTTCATAAAGTGTTCATCCAAGTTGCAAATTATAATAAATAAGCAAAATCTAGTTAAATTGGTTCTCGTTAAAAGAGGGTAATTTACTACATCATACCTCACCTCATTGAAGGTTTTGGAGCATTCCTTTGCCTTTCGATTCCATTTTTCAGTATCGATATATCTTAAAACCGCTACTCACCGTTCCTGTCTCTCAGACGATCTCACAGAAATAGCTTCAGACTTGAAACACGGCAGGATTTGACGAAAATAATCGAAATGGGCTATGGATCCACTTTTATAGACATATACATAAAATTTGGGAATAATGGAGGAATATGCGCTTTTGGAGGAGTGGCTCGAGAATGTAGTGTGATAGCAGTACCTTCAGTCACTGTTCAAGTGATACCTTTTATTATTACAGGGGGATATGATTTAGTTACACGGATTTTATTTCAGAAACTCTTATTCGCTTGTAGGCGATATCTATTTTAAAAAGTGCTTGCTGCTGTCCATAGCTGGCTCTACCAGTAATATCTTTTACCAAAGATAATGAATGGCAATTTAATACACAACTTTGTTTGTCACATGAATAAGTCCTTTAGGTTTAGCTTAGGTTAAAGTGCACTTTATCACTAAAAAATAAAGATCATTTAGAATGTTCACAGACGGAATTACAAAAGAAGAATTAAATATAAATTAGAAAGGAAGTACCCCGAAATGAGTATATATTGACGGACCTAGCCAACTTGATTCAATAGGGTACAAGGTGTTGTATCCTGTCCTTCAACCCCCAGGTACATACTTGTAACCTCATAAATAACACCATCCTAAAAACCTACATTTCACCCTACAATATCCCGAAATCTACCTTACCTGCGGTAAAACCCTTAACCGGTGGGCACGCAGCAAAAACCTTCTGGCTATATACAGCCAGTCAGCACCACACGGTATGGTATGGCTTGGTTCAGTTACTCGTGTCACTCGTGAACTCATCACTCCTCTTCGAGCTTCCCAAGAGTGAACTGCATGCAGCAGCGCCCCCTGCCGTCTTCGAGCCCGCCGCAGAAGAAGTGCCGAATGGCCTTCTTCTAAGAGCAGCCGCAGCAAGCAGCTAGCATGCAGAAACAAGCAGCAGCAGCCGCGTAGCAATAGCAAGCTACAAACTGCACCACCGGCCTGGAGACTTGCTGGCACTAACAGCAGCATTTCCACTGGCGTCTTCCAAATTTTGTAGCGGGCTCCGGCCTGCCATAACACGAGCGTAAGCCAGGCCAAGAGCAGACCCCTTATTTTCATTCCACTCTTACACTATCTGCTTTCTTTTCCTACCCAGACGAACGGACTGACAGACAACGTTACAGCGGGCTGGTAAGACGACAGCCAAGGGTAAGGGCCTCCGGCCCTACACCCCGAGTCTCAATGGCTCACATAGGTGCCTCCCTAGAGTGGGTCCGGTCCACTTCCAGCAGCCGCAGGGTAACCGCGCTGACTACCGACGGCGCAAGACCCACACCCAACCATACCCCAGCCTCTCCTAAGAGCGCAGAACCTGTGCAAAAGCGCACTAAGCGCACGGGGCAGCAGACTGCTGCTGCCCCCTGCCAAACTATGGCAGCACCAGCTCATTCCCAACCCTCACAATTTGCTCTGCAGGAGTCAAATGGCTCCGACGCTGAGAGCTTCACGCTAGTAGAGGGACGAAGAAATAAGTAACGTCCCAAACCACCATCACCCCAACTACAGGGCAGCCATCCACCCCCACCCAAAGGGGGACGTAAATTGCCAACTATCGTAGCAGATACCTTTCCAAACAATGTGGGAATTATGAGATTACTGCCCCAACGCCTGAAAATGAAATGTGAAGCGTGCAGGAGGCCTAGAAAGGTTCATGTAATCACCTCAAGCGTGGAGGATCATGAGGCAGCAAAGGCTGTACTACGAGAGCGGAATATTGAATTTCACAGCTACTCGCCTCAACGAACACACCTAGAGAGGCGTATCATCAGAGGCTTGGACTCTGACTGTACTCCTGACAACGTCAGATCGGCGCTGAAGGACGAATACGGCATAGACGCCATCTCTGTCGCCCAGCTGAGGAAGACTGTCTCCTCAGAAGAAGGCACCATCAAAGTTCCCATGCCTCTTTTCCTGGTCCTTATGGACAAGGTGCGAGAGGCCCATGTTCAGCCCATTGAACTTGCCAGCAGGCGGATCTTCACTGTCGTGAAAGTGGAACGCTTTCACGGTAGGGAGTGACCCGTGCAGTGCCACCGGTGCATGGGGTTCAATCGCTCAAGCACTATGTGTGAGCGAAATTTCACATGCTTGAGATGCGCCTGCCCCCATGCCCTGAAGGACTGCCCCAACCCGCCCGAGGAGCTCCAATGCGTGAACTGCTAGCAGCAGCACGTGAGCGTCTACAAGGGCTGCGATACCAGGCTGAGGATTATTGAGAGCCACCGACAAGGCAACACGGAGACGGCTACAGTCCGCCCTGGTGTGTCCTTCTTGGCCGCCCTCAGGAAGGCCGAAACCACCCTGCAGAGGGCAGAGGATTCCGCCTCCCCTGCATAACCTACTACAGCACCGGCAACAGTGGCCGAACCCGCTGTACCCTCCACAAGCGGGGACAATAAGAGCGGCAAACCAAAAAATGGTGGAAAAGCAAGAAGAGTGGGAAATCCACTAATCCGCCCGCCGCAAAGAAGCAGCCAACAACCACCCCAGCTCGTGCCCCGGAACCAGAGGCACCAGCTGCGCCGGCACCGCAGGTAGCGTCCCCAGTCGAACCTGCAGCACATAAACCGGCGAACGCCGGCACAATCTCAGGAGCCTTCGGGGCCAACGTGTCCCAGGCTTACATGGAGGAGTTCCAGGCCCTATCTCTGTCGTTTGGGGACCTAATTCAAAGGGCCCTTCCTGCACTGCGCAACTGCAATCTGCAGGTAAGCAACCCCTTCCTAACACCCATGCAGAAACTCTCTATTCTGCTTCAAACGCTGGAGGAACTGTATCCCGGATCAGCCAAGTGATGGCCCCTCGACGTGTTCGAAGGTCGTGGCGCGCCGCGTTCTGGAACTCAAATGGCATTCGGGGTCACCACCCCAGCGTACTTGAGTTTGCACAATTCTTCGGGATTGACATCCAATTGGTCTGAGAGACACATCTGGATGCTGCCTGGCATTTCTCGCTGCCTAAATACGCCGCCCATCGATCCGATCGCGTCGGACGACGAGGCGGTGGCACAGCCATTGTCATCCGCAACCACATCACCCACACGCCCTTCCCGTTACTCCCACTTCAGCACGTGGAGGCTTGCGCTATCAGGCTCACCATCGGTGGACTTGACACGTTGCTGATAGTGGCATACGACCCTCCCGACCACCGCTTCCATGAGGCAGACTAAACCTCCACACAGTGGTCTGCATCGCAGGTGATCTCAACGCGAAGCATGCCCACTGCACAGCCACACCAAAATGCCAAGGGGCGTGGGCTCTACCGCCGCATCAGCGGTAATCCAAACCTCGTCGCCTATGGACCGAGAGGACCTAATTTGTACCCGGCCCGCGGTAGGCCGGACGTACTCGATATCATGATCACCAAGAACTTTACGTACGATCTAGATCTCTCTGTAGTCAACGAACACGACTCCGACCACGACCCTGTCGTGGTGGACTCAAACGTTGACTTGCCAGCTCTGTTAAATCCAGACTGGACATACGAGGTCGACTGGGATGCAGCCGTCCTTGATCTTAACCAGACCGTGGACCCGCGACCACGCATCGACTCTATCGAGGCTTTGCAAGCGGCAGGTACATCCTTCTCCCAACATCTCCTAAATGTGGTACGGGCACACACGCACCGCATTCCATCTGAACACCATAACCCCAGAACCATACCTCCTGAACTCCGGCAGCTGCTTAAAGCTAAATCAGTCGTCCGGAAACTATGGCAGCGCTTCCGCCACCCCAGGATCGAAGCAGTCTACCGGCAGTTCAAAACCCTGGCAAGAAGACTGCTTCGTGCGCACCGCTCAGTGGCCTGGGAACTCACTAAACAGAAGGTTGACCTCACTGAGAAGCAAACCAGGCGGATCATCCGTTCCCTCAGAAGGGACCGGACCGTGCACTGGCATCTACTCCATGGCACTCGTGGAAGGCATGCGTTTTTGCCCCAAGAGAAAGCCACGTGTTTCGCAGACTACTTGGAGAGTCAATTCGAACCAAGGGAAGATACCCAAGACGACGAGTTTCCCGAACATGTGGAGGAAACGGTGGAATACCTCTACGAGGCAACACCATCTCCACATGCGGAGATCCACAACCCCATCGTCACCCCTAAACAGGTGACTGCTCAAATCCAAAGCCTGAAACCTAACAAATCCCCTAGGCATGATGGTGTCACAGCCAACGTGCTCCAGCACCTTACTGGTAAAGCGGTGATCCACTTGACGCGGATTTACAACGCATGCCTCACTCTGCGCCACTTCCCAAATTGTTTGAAAGAGGCAAGGCTCGTATGGATATTGAAGCCGCGCAAGAATCCAGCCTTCTCGTAAAGTTACCGAGCTTGCTCCCAATCGTGTCAAAGATCTTTGAACGATTGCTCCTCCCCCGCCTAACTCCTCTCTTTGAGCAGAGGCTCCTACTCCCGGATCACCAATTCGTTTCCGTCGCGGCCATTCCGCCACTTTGCAGCAACTGCGCTTGGCGGAGAAAGCTGCCCTGGGATTCCAGGACGGCCTCAAAACCATCGCTTTGCTCTTGGACGTGGAGAAGGCCTTCGCCACCACGTTGCACAAGGGGTTATTATTCAAACTCAAAGAAGCTCAACTCCCCCCTCCATACCTGGCAATACTCTGCAGCTTACTCAAGGACCGCACCTTCAGAGTGAGGGTCGACGGGAAGCTATCCCCTGTAAGACCCATAGCGGCTGGGGTCCCGGAAAGCAGTGTTCTGTCCCCGGCACTCCTCGCTGCCTACATGTCTGACCTTCCCACGGAACCGCGCACTGTTTTGTGTCAGTATGCCTACGATGTCCTCATACTGGCACAGAACAAGAACGTCAGCTACTGTCTTCTCCCTCTACAGAGTCAGCTCCACGCCATTGGCAGGTGGAGTGAAAAGTGGAGGATGGCCATTAGCCCGCAGAAGAGCTCCGCTCTTATGCAGGCTAAGACCCGTAGCTGGCGCCCGTATGGAGACCTGCAGTTACGGCGGAGAAGAATCCCCTGGGTTCGAACCGCAAAGTACCTGGGAATCCAACTGGACCGCGGCCTCACTTTCACTCGTATGTCAGGGCAAAGGCTGGCCTCGGCCACGCTGCACTCAGGCTACTCTACCCTATGGTTATATCAACCATGCCCATCCGCCTCAAAGTACGGACGTACCGTGCAGTCATCCCGCCTCTGATCCTGTATGGATGCGAAGTCTGGTGTTCGGTGGCTCATACCACCCTCAGCAGACTACAGGCCGTGCAGAACAGAGCCTCAAGGATGATCTACGGTACCTACCGCGTGTTCCCATCTCACTTCCTGCACACGCAGTGTGGCATATCATACGTCGAAGACTTCGAGCGTGAACGAACGCGCACGTTGTATGCCAAGATCACTCCCCACCCCAACCAGCTGGTAAATTCATTGGGGCAATACGACCACCATCTCCCCAGGAGACGGAGGTGCTATCGCTTACCCAAGGACGCCCTTGGGTGGTAGAGTCTGCCTCTCCCCCTGCCCCTACCCATCACCACCAGGTCACCTCGCGCCTTGGCCACGGCAGGCAGGTTAACACCTGCAGTCGTGCCCTGGGACGCGCGCACGACCTGGACTTATTAAAACTCAACACCTTAATTCCCATCTGGTCTCTCGCTACTAGTTCCACCACTGCTTGACGGATCGCTAGCGACCGCAAAAAGCAAGGTGGAACGGGCACTTTCCCCCCCAAGGGCGAATATCCCGGTTCCAGAAGCATCAGCAGAGCCAACTGCGCCATCTTACTAAACGACACGTAAGCCTGTGCATAAACATTTATCTATCATACCGCACGGGTAAATCCGCACAGCGGATAGGTACCGTGGCGTGTAACCCTCCACCCGTGAGAAACCGGGTGACCTGCATCTGCTCTTGCTCTTGGCTTGGCCTTGGTTCAGTGGCAATTGGAGTTCATTTGTTTTGATAATTTGAATTTTAATTAGGATTTGAATTCAATTACACATCTTATTAGATTAAATGCACACAAATTTTGTAGGATGTACAAAGGCAATCTTGCCCCTTAGTTATGATGGAGGACGTTGATTCTAAAGTAAAAAAAATAAAAGGTAGGATCAGGTGTTCAAGTTACTTTTGTGCTCTCTGGCGTTTGTGCGATAAGTTTATAAGCGTTTCTAAAATAGCTTGTTTCAGAAGAACTCGTTTACGGTAAAACAGGTGATATAATTAATTCATCGATAATTATATATATATATATAATTAAATAGGCTAATATAAAGGTGGTTACTAAGATTTTTTTCTCTACCAATGGGTTCATATATCTACTATTATCAGTTCAGTAGACAGGATTTCGGCAGATGTTACAAAAACGTCTTTTCTTGGCATACTTATAAATCCGCACCTGCAGAACCCTCGAAATTCAAAATCATGTTTCCTCATGGCAACGGACCGTTGCATGTCAGAAAAACTTAGAACAAATATACGTGAATATATCCATGTTAAGCAAACAGGACCTTCTATAGTTTACTAACCAAGTAACCTATAATTCAAAATTTTGTTTCCAAAATGTAAAGATAAATTCTTGGGGTCGGCGTTCATCATCGGTTCAAGTAGTGCAACATTTAGTACACCTTACTTACATATATACTTACGTATATTCTTACAATATTCTTAAACATATTTTCATTCATAGCTTTAACGTTAATCTTGAGAGAAGTTTGTATATTCACCAGGTAACCCACATGCACGTTCTTTCACCTAAGCCGATGTCCCTTGGTGCGTTGAAGCAGTTTTAGATTTTAACGGCGCAAAACCAGTAAATCGCAATTCAGATGCGCCAGGGAACATTGTTCTGCTCCAAGCGACTGTGATTTAGCCAAAGGTATGTTTACTGGTTTCAGTGTCTCAAAGATTAAATGTATCGTTAGGCTTTAAATGAACGCTGTACCTGTAAAAAGCCATAATTCATAGACATCTTATCCCTGCGTCTGCCCGGCTCGTTAACGCAGATGCTAGCGGGTCTGCCTCACGTACAAGAGGTGCTGAGTTCGATCTCGGTCAGTGTGAGTTACGTGGATAATGTTTTCCCCGGGGTTTTCCCTTATCCTGAAAGACGAATGTGAGGTAGGTCTAAGCTCCATGGGCCCCGGGCTCATTTGAACATCATTTCACCCATTTCGTTCATCGTCCGATATGACTTGACGTTGGAGGACGTAAACTACAAAAATAAAAATAAAACAAATAACATCTTATCCCGGCGACACAGAATACGTTAATCTTAACGCATCCTTTGATGTCGCCATGGTTATCTTTTGAGTAGCATGTAAATGTAATGATCAGTGTAATGGACAGTTAACGAGTTGCTGAACTAGAAATTTGGCAGGCAAATTTGTTTGCAAAAGGTAAAATAATGTGCATGGAGTGGGCTTTCTTCATCAGATCAAGTAGTGGAAGGTTTTAAAGGACGTTTACTTACATGACTTTCTCTACTGAGTCATGTACACAATATTCATAAGAACGTTTCCTTATATCTGCATAATGTTAGTAAGATAGATGTTTGCACGTATATATTACACATTTCTTAAAAGTTGAAGGGAGAATTTCGGTATGCAGAGACGTAGAGCGATGGTTAAATCTTTAAAGTTGTGGTCGCTATGTGTTGCCTTGTAAGCTCCGTTTTGATAGTGTAGCCGAGAGATTAGAAGGTTTATATTCGAGAAAGGCTTACATTACAACAAATGCCATGTGATGCCTGTGAAATGTGTTCTGCCAGAAAATGTA
>JAUKNK010000113.1:515000-702500 GCA_030765055.1 Mantis religiosa | reverse complement strand
GCACACAATTACAATTCACCAGTTCGTCCGTTACAATTTCCTTGTACTCGCGATTACGTAAACTCCGATGCACGCACAGTCTTCTCGTTCATTAACACGTCCTTCGCTAGCACGTCAAACACTGACTGCCTGTCTCTCTGAAACCCTTTTTTATAGGAATGTCACCGTTCTTCTAGAAGTCTCTGGTTTCCACCACGAAAGTTCCGGAGGGCAGAAGAAGGGGAGAGAAGCGCCTAGGGACAAGCGACCCTTCCCTAACCACTCCTCAGTCAGTGACAGAGACTAATGGGAGGCGTGGCCTCACAGCTGTGGGCCTCATGCCTACCGCTAATTGGGTGACACTGCTCCCTCCTCAAAGCTGGTCGTCCCGAACAGCACCATCGTAGCGGGCTAGTCGATCCAGGTGTACCACCAACATCTTTCCTCGGGGAACCTTCTGGATGCGGTAGACCACGTCGTTGATCCTCTTCACAACCCGGTACGGTCCTTGCCATGGCTGCTGGAGCTTCGGGCAGCGTCCCTTGGTCCGGGTAGGACGGTACAACCAGACCAGGTCACCTTGCTGGAACCCTTGGCTGTTGGCTTGCCTGTCATACCTGGTCTTCATGCGGTCGCTCGCCTTCTGGATGTTCTGGCGAGCCATCTCGTGCATGTTGTGGAGATGGTCCACCAAGTTCTCCACATACTCGGTCGCTGGCTGTTTTGCTTCCGGAGGGCTTCCAAAAGCCAGGTCACAAGGGAGGCGTAACTCTCGGCCGAACATTAAGCTGGCTGGCGTCATCCCAGTTGTGTCGTGTGTAGACGAGCGATAGGCCAGCAAGAACAGTGGCACCTTGACGTCCCAGTCTCGCTGATGGCTGGCCACGACTTTCCTCAGGTGTTCCTCTAAGGTCTTGATGTACCTTTCGACCATGCCGTCCGATTGGGGATGTTGAGGCGTAGTGCGAGTCTTGTTCACCCCAAGCCTTTGTAATGCCTCCTTCATTAGGTTGGACTCAAAGTTGGTACCCTGGTCACTGTGTAGCTCTAACGGCACCCCAAATCGACAGAACACTTGCTCCACGAGGCAGTCTGTGATTGTCTTTGCCTCTTGGTTTGGGATGGCATACACCTCCGGCCACTTGGTGAAGTAGTCCACGACCACCATTAGGTACTTGTTGCCTCGGTCGGAAACTGGAACGGTCCAGCAATGTCAACGGCGAGCCGTTCGAATGGCGCTCCGACGTTGTACTGCTGCATGCGACCCCGGCTCCTAGCCTGGGGGCCGCGACTCGCCGCGCACACGTGGCACTGACGGCACCATCTCTCAGCATCTGCTCGGAGCCTCAGCCAGTAGTAGCGCTGCCGTAGTTTGTCAATCGTTCGGTTCGCTCCCAGGTGTCCTCCCGAAGTACCGACGTGTACTTCCTCCAGGACTTCCGGGACCTTACTCCGGGGAAGTACCAACTGCTCTCTCTGCGTCTTCCCATCGGGTGATTCCCATACCCGGAACAGCACGCCCTCTCTGATCTTCAACGAGTCCCATTGGGCCCAGTACGACTTGTAGGTGGCGCTCCTTGGTGCGATATCCTCCCAGGTTGGTCTTGTCCCTGCCTCCACTTCCCTCAAGAGTGGCCCCAAGTCTGCGTCCGCCAGCTGCTTCCTCCTCAGGCCTGCGTTACCGTCCGCAGGCACTGCCACAACTGCTCGGACTGCTGCGGCACGCTCCTTCTCTTCCACTCTTGTGCACTGGCCGCACTCTTCTGGACAGGGTCTTCGGGACATGGCGTCTGCGTTACCGTGGCTCTTCCCTCTACGATGTTCCGAGGTGAAGTCGTACTCCTGCAGCCTCTGGACCCAACGTGCTGTCTGGCCTTCCAGGTTCTTAAAGCTCAATGGCCAGGTCAGGGCGGAATGGTCAGTCCTCAGGTGGAATGGCTGACCGTACAGGTACTTGTGGAAGTGCTCCAATGTCTTTACTACCGCCAGTAACTCCCGTCGGGTGACGCAGTAGTTCTTCTCTGCCTTGGATAGCGTCTTGCTGTAATAGGCTATCACCCGCTCATGGCCATCCTGGATCTGCGATAGGACACCTCCAATGCAGTGGTCGCTGGCGTCGGTGTCCACAATGAAGGCGCCACCCAGTTGTGGGAAACCCAAAATTGGAGCACTGCACAGGGTCTCCTTTAGGTGCTGGAAAGCGTTTTCTGCGTCTTCCGTCCACACATAAGGCCGGTGTTCCTCTGTCAGGCGGTTGAGGGGTTTTGCGATGTTGGAGAACCCCTTTATGAAGCGCCTGTAATAACTGCACAGCCCCAGGAAACTGCGCAATTCTTTCTTATCCTTTGGGCGAGGCCAATCTCTCACAGCCTGTGTCTTCTCCGGGTCTGTCGCCACTCCGGTTGCCGAGACTATGTGGCCCAAGTAGTTAACTTCCTTGCGGAAGAGCTGGCACTTCTTCGCGTTCAGCTTCAAGTTGGTCGCTTGCAGTCTCTGTAGCACCTTACTCAGATTCTCGAGGTGATCTTCAAAAGTCTTCCCAACGATGATGATGTCGTCCAGGTATAGCAGGCAGGCATCGTAAGTTAGCCCTCTCATCACTGACTCCATAAGGCGCTGGAAGGGAGCTGGTGCGTTGCAGAGGCCAAAGGGCATAACCGTGAACTTCCAGAGCCCTTGGCCCGTCGAGAATGCGGTCTTCTCCTTGTCTCTCGGGTCTAGAGCTACCTGCCAGTAGCCCGACTTCAAGTCCAGGGTCGAGAACCACAGTGCACCAGCTAGCGTGTCCAGGGTGTCGTCAATCCGGGGTAAGGGAAAACAGTCCTTCCGGGTGACGGCGTTCAACTTTCTGTAGTCTACGCAGAAGCGCAGCTCGCCGTTCTTCTTTGTCACCAAGACTACAGGGGAACACCAAGGGCTGTCAGACTCTTCAATCACTCCCCTGGATCTCATGTCCTCCAGCATGTCTCGTACCGCCCCTTGCTTCGCCAGCGGAACGCGTCTATGTGGTTGCCGAATAGGCCGGGCGTCTCCGGTGTCGATGCGGTGAAGCACTTTGTCCGTGCGGCCGTAGTCACTATCGCCTTGGCTGAAGACGCGCTCGTATCGCCTCAGTAGTTGTCGAACCTTCTCCAGCTGTTCTGCGGTCAGGTGGTCGGCCGCCCTCTCCAGTAAGCCTTCTAGCCGGGGCCCCAGGTGTTTCTTCGGCGCCGGCTCCTGTGTCTTGTCGATTGCTGTTACGCTCACTACGGGCTCGCACGTTCCCAACTCCGTCCCGGCCTGGACGTCGTGATCGGTGTCCGTTGGATTTAGCAGTCTCACTGGCACCTCCTCTGGCCACGGCAGCAATGTCCTGGCTACACACAGTCCGTGTACAGGCGTCTTCTGGTCCAGCATCATGTTCCTGGTTCTCTGGCCCTCCAGTCGCGCCGTCACCACCATCTCGCTCCTCGCGGGGACAACCACGTCTTCGTCCAAGACGACCCTGCAAATTCCAAGGCGCTCTTCAGGTTGACGGAGTATAACCTCTTCTCCGTTAAGCCGCAGGACCTTCTTGCCGACGTCGACCGTCGCCTCGTGGCTCCTGAGGGCATCCAGTCCCAGAATCACCTCCTCAGCCACCTTCGCGACAAACACCCACAGACGCACGGCACTCCGTCCCAAGTTCAGCTCCAGCAGGGCCTCCCTCTCCACAGGCAAGGTGTCGCCCGATGCCGTGACAAGCTGGTATGGCCGGCTTGGCTTCCTTGTCGGCATACCCTTCGCCACGTCAGGTCTGATGATGGTCACGGCCGCCCCGGTGTCCACCAGCACGCGGCACGGCTTTCCTCTTATCCAACCGTCCGCGATGTGGCTGTCATCCATACGTCGGCTGACGGCGCGCAGTGTCACTCGAGGGGATGGTGGTGATGGCGCCGACGTGCCCCTGTCCACGACGGCCCTTACTCGTTTCCCGGCTGCTCTTCCTGGTGTGGGCAGTCGCTCTGCAGGTGTCCGGGCTGTCCACACCCCCAACACAGGCCACTAGGTGTCCGCCGGCGTCCCTCAGCTGGTCTTCTGTCTCCGGCGTAGCGGACACTCCTCGTTCTCGACGTCGGGATGGATGTTATTTTGGCCGCCTCCATGCTTAATGCCGCTGTCAGCGCCTCGTGGATGGTTTTATATTCCCCGAGCATTAGGCGCTGACGAATCTCTGTGTCCCGTACCCCGTCGGCAAAATTGTAGGCGGCTTCCCGGGATACGATCTCCAGTGGCAGGTCAACCAAGGCCTTGCTAGCCAGCTGCTCGATCGCAATGGCGAACTCCTGCAGCGTCTCCCCCGGCTGCTGTGACCTTGCCTTTAGCTGGCTGCGGTATGCTGCGGCTAAGCGGTGGTTCCCGAAGCGATCCTCCAGGGCTTCCCAGATGTCCTTGGGCGCCGCCGTCGTCTGCACCGCGTTTAGGACTTCCGCGGCACTTCCCTGTAGGCTGGCTATTAACTGTGTGGCCTCCTCCTCCGGTGACCATCCGTTGTGCCTGGCCACTGTGTCGAACTGGCGGCGGAAGACCTCAAACGTTGACGCGCCGTCATACTTGGGAGGTTTGACGCGCGCAGATGTTGTGTCGCGTCCCGGCGAGTCGGCCTTCAAATCCTTCAGCTTCCTGCCGACGACGTCCTCCACCAGGGCGTTCAGGGACTTGACGCTGCTGTCGGCCTTTCCCTCCAGGTTGTTAACGCGGTTAGCAAGGTCTTCTACGTCTTCCACCACGGCGTTCAGGGTCTTGGCGTTAGTGTCGGCTTTTTCCTCTAAATCATTAAGGCGGTCGTCTACTTGACCCATCCGCTTGCCCAGGTTCGTGACGTCATCCCTCATGCCGGCCAACTGTTCCTCAAATTTGGCGGCGAGGACCTCGTTCGCCTCCTTCATTTCCGTGGCCAGACTGTCGTTCGCTGCCCTCATTTCCGTGGTCAATTCGCTCTTTATTTGTTTCAGTTCCGCGGCCAAGCCGTTATTTGCCGCTTCCGTCTTCTCTGTTAATTCGGCCTTCATTTCCATCATCTTCTCCAAATTTTTTTCCAATGCCGCGTCCATGGTTGGAATGTTCGGTCGGTGATGTTATCTTCCCGCTTCCTGACACCAGTGTGACTTTGTGGGTTCGTGAAATGAAAAGTCCAATTTCACCACTCAAAAATGTTCTTTATTTCCACCGACTTACAGTTTAACACTTGCCAATTACACAGAATTACGTGCTGCACACAATTACAATTCACCAGTTCGTCCGTTACAATTTCCTTGTACTCGCGATTACGTAAACTCCGATGCACGCACAGTCTTCTCGTTCATTAACACGTCCTTCGCTAGCACGTCAAACACTGACTGCCTGTCTCTCTGAAACCCTTTTTTATAGGAATGTCACCGTTCTTCTAGAAGTCTCTGGTTTCCACCACGAAAGTTCCGGATGGCAGAAGAAGGGGAGAGAAGGGCCTAGGGACAAGCGACCCTTCCCTAACCACTCCTCAGTCAGTGACAGAGACTAATGGGAGGCGTGGCCTCACAGCTGTGGGCCTCATGCCTACCGCTAATTGGGTGACAGTATCCAGGTCAGAGGGAGATTATGTTAATATTATTTCTATATAAGATTCCAAAAAACTGTTAACTAGGGGAATTACATATACTCATACTTTTTTTTGAGGGTCAGCACGTTGTATGTTCATCGTTCTTCCGTTCTCACACTCAAATATTTGTACATCTAATATTGCGTTTGTGTACATTGGAGGTACTCATACGTTTCACATAGTAAGACAACCTAGATCTCGAGAACATAACTACATATCTTTTAATAATTTCTATGTTATATTCCACGTTATTGTAGTTCTTCTTGTTCAATATTAAATTAACAACTAGCGCCATCTGTGGAGTGAATTAGCGGTTGGATTTTACTTTCGTGCCTTCTGAGATCTTTAGCTCTTCTTTGCGGAAAACCGGTATTAACCACAATTGCCTCGTGTGTAATATATTTTTATTATAGTAAGGTGTTAGAATCACACTACTTTCTCAACTCTTTTGTCTCTCGTATTCCAATTATAACATACACTTACGGAGGTAATTTCATAGTCCGTTATATTGTACATATAATTTTTACAAATACGGAATACACAAAAGAATTTACTTGGAATAATTAAAGCAACAAAGAGGTTAACATATTTCTACAAACACTTGTAGTAATTGTTGAATATGTGCAGAGAGTCTCGTGAAATATATTCATGATTCTGAACAGCAGAGCTTATGTGATTCTAGACCAAATCTCAAACTATATGAATAGCAACTGACTTTTATAAACGTGACGTGCTTCTCTAAATTGTTATGGTGTCTTCTCGCAAACGTCACATTCATTTAGAATCCTACGGCTTGTGCGTTATTAGAAACAGGCAGATACTAATGATTTGTTCATTACAACTCGATAAAAGTTCCAAAAAATGTTCTAACTCTTATAATATCGGCATTAAAATCATAAAATAAATTTGCGAGAACCACGGAGATGTAAAATAAAAACAAATAATAAAAAAGCCTAAATTCAAAAATTAAAATTAAAATTGTGATTTTAATGCCGATCGTCTCCATCCATAATTGTTTTGTTTAAACGTTTGTCCAGTTTTAATGAGCAATAGACAGCTCATATACCATTATCCTCGGCACTCAGTCAGATTCTTGCTCTTTTAAACGACCAAGCGGTGTTTGCTTTTTCCCGCTTGAAGCACTCATAGCTGACCATTAAAATATTCCTTTGTACCTGTCATTGGCCTTTCCGAAGTTTAGTTTTCTGATGACAGGTGAACCAATTGTATGATCTCAAGTTACTACTGAAAGTGAATTTTACATCAAGTGCTGTTGACAAAATATATGGAAACGCAGAATGTATATGCAGTAACATTTCCAAATTTATTTTGTGTGGAATACTATTCCTCCTCTACCGACTCTGTATATACGTTATGCATAAAGTAATATTGAACAAAAGGAAGAAATCAGGGCGAAAACACCCGTTTAGCAAAGCTAAGGTTTAAATGTCGCGCGGGTTTCTTACACAACAGCAGCACGCAGTGGAAATCTCCTAAAAGACGAAGTACCCGTTTGAAGTTGCAGATGTCGCGCAAGTTGTAATTACAATGTACATATCAAAATATTTTAGTTATGTAAAATGTATTCCAAAAACAGGGGACCAATGATGTTTTATCTTCATGCAAAGCAATTATACAATTCGATCTTTAACAGTTTGGCTGTATATTCCACAGAGAGGTCAAAATAAAGCGACAAGACCTATCATATCTCTGAATAAAGGTCTTGAGAAATTTGTATAACTTGAATAAAATTGCTTCCGTGTTTGTATATTCCTTGCCTATTTCTCCGGTCTTGAATTCGTATTAGTTAGCATATATAGATGTTACATAAAGCAAAATAATTAAATTAATGTATCAACTTCAGTAGACTGTAACAAAGGTGAAGTCCATATTCGTGTCCGTTTGCTGCTTTCGGTTTTTATTTGTTTAAAAATACCGGGTTTCTAGATTTATAAGTAGTTATGAATAGAATTAGAGACATCCTACACTAAAAAATGTAAAACTGAAGAAATCTGTTCACATGGAAATGCAAAACGACAAATATATAAATCATGAAGGATTCCTGTTGATCGTCATCTTTCTAAAATGTAATTTAGTCGACCCTACTGTTCTTTAAAATTCAATCAGACGTAAATTTAATCAGAAATGTTTGGTAATATGATTGTGGTTTGTGAGAATGCAGTCAAAATTTATTTGGCATTTCGGACATTGAGTTAATCTTTCAAAATCTGTAGCATTTGGCATTCTCCAAGGATTTCGGCTGTTAATATAATGGTTCATATAATTGAAAAATGGCAATATTTCCGTGCTTAGCTTACTGTTTGCTTAAAAACTTCTGCCTAATATATGCCTGAATTTTATCATAGCACTAGTAGAAAGGAAACTGAGGTAAACAGAGATAATTCTGGAGGGGTTAGTTAAAAAAATAATCTGGATCCCTGGACAGAACACTGGCCCTGTAAACTTTAAAGTGTATCTACTTTTAAAAGGAGACAAGAAGACAGTAAATTAGTAGATATTGTGACTTTGTGGGTTCGTGAAATGACAAGACGAGGTTACAAACGCAAAAACTACACTTCATTTTCCTAGCAATACACCGTTTACCATTACAAATTGCTAGATCACCTCAAAAACTGTTTATTCTTCTCAAACACTGCTCTGAACTCTCTCTCGCTTCCGGTCACGATCGGCCGCGAATTTTCCCGAATCCACACCGGCCATCATTTATTCATCGGCTTCGCGAGTCTACCGCCAGGGTAACACTGCTCCCTCCTCAAGGCTGGTCGTCCCAAACAGCGCCTTCGTAGCGGGCCGGGCGATCCAGGTGTACCACCAACATCTTTCCTCGGGGCACCTTCTGGATGACCTCGTCATTAATCCTCTTCACCACACGGTACGGTCCTTGCCATGGCTGCTGAAGCTACGGGCAGCGTCCCTTGGTCCGGGTCGGGCGGTACAACCAGACCAGGTCACCTTGCTGGAACCCTTGGCTGTTGGCTTGCCTGTCGTATCGGGCTTTCATGCGCTCGCTCCCCTTCTGGATGTTCTGGCGAGCCATCTTGTGCATGTCGTGGAGGTTGTCCATCAGTTTCTCTACATCCCTCAAGAGTGGCCTTAAGTCTGCGTCCGCCAGCTGCTCTCTCCTCATGCCTGCGCTCCCCCAGCCATCCGCAGGCACTGCCGTGACTACTCCAAATGCTGCGGCGCGCTCCGTCCCCTCCACTCTTGTGCATTGGCCGCACTCTTCTGGACAAGGTCTTAGGGACATAGCGTCCGCGTTACCGTGACTCTTCCCTCTGCGATGTTCCGAGGTGCAGTCGTACTCCTGCTGCCTCTGGAACCAACGTGCTGTCTGGCCTTCCGGTCGCGCCGTCACCATCACCTCGCTCCTGGCGGGGACAACCACGTCTTCGATCAAGATGACCCTACAAATTCCAAGGCGCTCTTCTGGTTGCCGGAGTATAACCTCCTCTCTTTTGAGCCTCAGGACCTTCCTGCCGACGTTGACCGCCGCCTCGTGGCTCCTGAGAGCATCCAGTCCCAGAATCAGCTCTTCAGTCACCTTCACGACGAACACCCACAGACGCACGGCACTCCGTCCCAAGGTCAGCTCCAGCAGGGCCTCCTTCTCCACAGGCATGTTGTCGCCCGATGCCGTCACAAGCTCGTATGGGCAGCTCGGCTTCCTCGTCGGCAAACCCTTCGCCAGGTCAGGTCTGATGAAGGTCACGGCCGCCCCGGTGTCCACCAGCACGCGGCACGGCTTTCCTCTTACCCAGCCGTCCGCAATGAGGTTGTCATCCATCCGCCGGCTGACGGCGCGGATTTTCACTCGAGGGGATTGTGGTAATGGCGCCAACGTACCCCTCTCCACGCCGGGCCTTACTCGTTCTTCCCGCTGCCCTTCCTGGTGTGGGCAGTCTCTCTGAAAGTGCATTTAATTTGTGTAGAATACTATTCCTCCTCTACCTACTCTGTATGTAGGTGGTGCACAAAGTAATATTGAACAATAAGAAGAAATTACGGTGAAGATACACTTCTAGCAAAGTAGAGGTTTAAATGTCGCGCGGGTTTCCCCCACAACAGCGGCACGCTGTGGTAATCTCCTGAAACACGAAGTACGCGTGGGGATTTACAGATGTCGCGCAAGTTGCAAACACTTTCTAAATATTAATATCTTTTAGTATTTAAAAAGGTAATCCGAAACAGAGGACCATTGATGCTTTATCTTCATGCAAAACATTCAGACAATTCGAACTTTAATAATTTGGGTCCATATGTCACAGATAGATCAAAACAAAGCGATTAGGCATTTCAGATTTCGGAATAAAGGTCTTCAGAAAGTGATATAACTCATACAAAATTAATGCGTTGTTTGTGTATTTCTTGCCTAATTCCAGATTCTCTTTTTTATTAATTAGCATATATACATGTGATATAAATCGAAATATTTTAATACAAATTTAAATATGTATGCGAGACGGTAACAAAGGCGAACGGCATGTCTGTGTCCGTTTGTTGCCTGAACTTTATCATAGTATTAGTACAAATGAAACTGAGGTACTACAGAGATAATTCGGTAATGGTTAATTGCCAAACTCATCTGGATCCCTGGACAGAGCACTGGCCCTGTAAACTATAAGGGGTATCTATTTTAAAAGGAGACAAGAAATGATAGTAAATTGGTAGATTCTTAAATCAGAAGGCAGTAGCAGAAAATTTTGGAGAAACCGAGATGTATAAGTGATTTTAAAGATCGGATTAGCTAGCTTATTAATGTACAAAGCGATGATCTACTTCGAAATCGTTATGATAGGTGTTATCTGATCGATGAATTAATAAGAAAGAAAATAACAAGTAACAACAGTTTTTATACAAGGGCGTCATACAGGGACAAATTAAAATTACTAATTTCATACCTTAAAAACATCCATTACCTTTTGCAAACTGACCAACATACTAAAATTTAAAAAGTATAATATAAATCAGGAATCCCAAAGTGAAAATAACTACTGAAAGCGCATTTTTCATTTAAATAAATAACTGGCAGAGGCAAAAGCTATATCAACGCGGTTTAAGCGGTGGAGTAGCATTGGGGAGTTTTCTTCAAAATATTCATAAGACATCCATGTTTAAACTTGATTAAAATACCAGTTTGTTATTTAATCGAATTTCCAGTTTTGAACTTTGCTGGAAAACTTTCTTAGAAAACATGGAAATGCCGAATGTATATCCAAAAATATTTTCAAATTTATTTTGTGTCGAATACTAATCCACCTCTACCTACTCTGTATGTAGATGGTGCACAAAGTAATATTGAACAATAAGAACAAATCACGGTGAAGATACACGGCTAGCAAAGTAGAGGTTTAAATGTCACGCGGATTTCCCCCACAACAGCGGCACGCGTTGGTAATCTCCTGAAACACGAAGTACGCCTGGGGATTTACAGATGCCGCGCAAGTGGCTAACACTTTGTAAATATTAATATCTTTTAGTATTTAAAAAGGTAATCCAAAACAGAGGACCATTGATGTTTTTTCTTTATGCAAAGCAATTATACGGTTCGAACTTTAATAATTTAGGCCCATATTTCACAGATAAATCGAAACAAAGGGGCAAGACAGATCATATTTCGGAAAAAAGGTCTTCAGAAATTTTTATAACTCGTATGAAATTGGATCTCGTCGAGACGAGGCCCAACCACCTGCGTGCGCCTGCAGTTTACAGATCCTCGGGACCGCGACGCCGCCTTGGCCTCAGGTCTGCCCATCTTGGGACAGCTCCTGAAGGTGGAGGCCAGTAAACTGCAGCGACACATCCCGTGCCGGAACTGCTGTGCCTACGGGCATAGCGCCGACACATGCACCGCACCGCCACGGTGCCATTACTGTGGCTTTCATGCCCCAACTTCAGCGTGCAGGGCCCACGATCTCCGCCGACGCCGCCGGTACTGCGCTACCTGCGATGGCTTCGGCCACTTCACAGGGCAGATGCAGTGCCCTGCGTACCCTCGCGCAAACTCAGTGAGGCCAACACCCCGGAGCAACGCCACCAGCGAACCTGCGGCATGGCAGCAAGCACTTGGTTGCCTCCGCGAGGACCTGCAGCAAGTCAACAGCAGACTCCAGTCCCTAGAAGAGCTCCTCACAACAGTCACCGCCGCCAACCGCCGGACTCCAGCGGAGGAGGTTCAGGACCTTCATTCAGAGGTCCTTAATCTCAACCAGCGCTTGGGCAACCTGGAGGAATCCGTCACCGCTGCTGCCCAACAACAGAACGACAACCACGCCACCCTCATTGACGTCCTCGACACACTGTCAACTACACAACGACTAACAACCGATGGACTTACTCCGCTGAGCAGTCTCACCACCTCAATGACCATCCTACAACAGTATGTAGAAACCATCAGCTGCCAACTTCAACACTCCGAACAGCTAGCCAAGGAACATAGGGACACTCTTGCCTCACTCCAACGTAAGATGCAACGTGTGGAGGCTCACCTCACCACGGACTCTTCCACTCTCCTCGATAGACTAGACCAGCTCCACTCCACACTTAGGGAAGTGTACAACAGCATCAACACACCAAAGAATGATCCGATATCTCTAGATGATATCAGCGCCGCCTACTATGCGGAATCCACGGAGAGGCCCAGGGCCCACTTCGGCAACTGGAAGCCCCACCGCGCACCACCACACCAATGAGGACGCCACAACACTCCCCCACACGGCGACAACTGCCGAATATGATGCCCTCCAATATATGTTACAATAAAGATTTACCCTGAATACCTTCCACTTTTCGCCCCTTACTCTCCACGCGCCTCGTTCAGGGCCTTTTGGTCATGTTCGACGCCTGGCCATAACTCTTTACCCGCTCGCCGTTATTGACGGCCAGCTCCTACACTTTACCTCTACTAACGGGAGTGCTTTTAGCGGGATCCCACAAAGCCTCTCAAACTACCTTCCTAACTTTCACCTCCTAACTCAAAAAAAAAAAAAAAAAAAAAAAAAATCCTTTGTTTGTATATCTCTTTGCTATTTCTCAAGTTGTGATTTCATGTTAATAAGCATTTATAGTTGTGATATAATTGTAGATAAATTAATAAAAGTTGTATAATGTATGTGAGACTGTAAAAATGGCGAAGTGCATATTTGTGTCCGTTGTGGCTTTCGCCCTTTTTATAAATTCCTGGTATACAAGTTTATAGGAAGATATTAATAGCATTAGAGGTCTCGCACATTTAAAAAAATGTGAAACTGAAGGAATCTGTTCACCTGGAAGTGCAAAACGACAAATATATAAATCATGATGGGTTCCTGTTGATTGTCATATTTCTAAAATTCAATTTAATCGCCCCAGATGTTCTTTAAAATTCAATCAGACGTAAATTTAATCACACATGTTTGGTACTAAGATTGTGGTTTGGGAGAATACAGTCAAAATTTATGTGCCATTTTGGATATTGAGTTAGTCTTTAAAATCTGTAGTATTTGGCATTCTCCAAGATCTTCGGTTGTTAACATAATTAATGGCCCATATTATTGAAGAATAGCAATATTTCCGTGCTTAGGTTACTGTTGCGTAAAAAATTCTGCCTAATATATGCCTGAATTCTATCATAGCACTAGTACAAAAGAAACTGAGCTAAAACAGAGATAAATCGGGAAAGGTTAATAATCAAACTCATCTGGATCCCCGGAAAAAGCACTCACCCTGTAAGCTGTAAAGTGTATCTATTTTAAAAGGAGAAAATAAATGACAGCAAAACGGTAGATATTTAAATCAGAAGGCCGTAGCTGGGAAATATAGGAGAAGCCGAGACTTCCAAGTCATTTGCAAGATCCGATTAAACGTCTTATTACTGTACAAAGTGATAATCTAATTTGCAGTGGTTTTGAAATGTTTTATGTGATGTTGTATTAATAAGAAAGAAATTAAGAAGTTCCAACATTTATGATACAAAGACGTATAGCATGGACAAATTAAAATTACTAATATTATAAATTACAAACCTCAACTTTGCTTTCGAAAACTACCCCAAATACTACAAAATAAAATGTGGAATGTAAATCAAGAATTCCAAAGTGAAAATAATCTCTGAAAGCGCATTTTACGTTTAAATAATTAACTTGCAGAAGGCAAAGACTATATCAGCTTGGATTAAGCGGTGAAGGAGCATTGCGGAGTTTTCTTCAACATATACATTTGACTTTGAGGAATATACCTAATTAAAATACCAGTTTGGCATTTAATCGAATTTCTAGTTTTGAATCTTGCTGGAAAACTTTCTTAGAAAACATGGAAATGCAGAATATATATCCAGTAAAATTTTCAAATTTAATTTGTGTAGAATACTATTCCTCCTCTGCCTACTCTGTATGTAGGTGGTGCACAAAGTAATATTACACAATAAGAAGAAATTACGGTGAAGATACACTTGTAGCAAAGTAGCGGTTTAAATGTCGCGCGGGTTTCCCCCACAACAGCGGTACGCGGTGGTAATCTCCTGAAACACGAAGTACGCGTGGGGAGTTACAGATGTCACGCAAACTGCAAACACTTTCTAAATATTAATATCTTTTAGTATTTAAAAAGGTAATCCGAAACAGAGGACCATTGATGCTTTTTCTTCATGCAAAGCATTCATTCAATTAGATCTTTAATAATTTGCGTCCATATTTTACAGACAGATCAAAACAAAGCGATAAGGCAGATCACATTTTGGAACAAAGGTCTTCAGAAATTTTTATAACTCATACAAAATTAATGCGTTGTTTGTGTATATTTTGCCTAATTCAGAGATCTGTTTTTTTGTGAATTTGCATATATACATGTGATATAAATTGAAAGAACTTAAAACAAATGTAAATATGTATGTGAGAGGGTAACAAAAACGAAGGGCATGTTCGTGTCCGTTTGTTGCTTTTGCCTTTCTTTTTATTAATACCGGGTATCCAAGCTTATAGGTAGATATCACTAGCATTAGAGATCTCCTACATTTAAAAGATGTAAAACTGAAGGAACATGTTCACATGGAAATGCAAAACGATACATATATAAACCATGATGAATTGCTGTTGATTGTCATCTTTTAAAAATGTAATTTTAGCGTCCCAGCTGTACTTTAAGATAATTTAGTTAGAGATGTTTGATAATTTCATGGTGGATTGTTAGAATGCAGTCAAAATTTTTTGCCATTTCGGACATTGACTTAATCCTTCAAAATTTGTAAAATTTGGTATTCTACAAGAACTTCGGTTGTTAACATAATAAATGGTTCTAATAATTAAAAAATGGTAATATTTCCGTGCTTATGTTACTGTTTGCATAAAAAGTCTGCCTTATATATGCCTGAATTTTATCATAGCATTAGTACAAATGAAACTGAGGTACTACAGAGATTATTCGGTAATGGTTAATTACCAAACTCATCTGGATCCCTGGACAGAGCACTGGGCCTGTAAACTGTAAGGTGCATCTATTTTAAAAGGAGTCAAGAAATGAATGTAAATTGGTAGATACTTAAATCAGAAGGCAGTAGCAGAAAATTTTGGAGAAGCCGAGATGTCTAAGTAACTTTAAAGAACGGATTAGCTAGCTAATTAATGCACAAAGCGATGATCTACTTCGAAATCGTTATGAAAGGTGTTATCTGATCGATGAATTAATAAGAAAGAAAATAACAAGTAACAACAGCTTTTATACAAAGACATCTAACAGGGACAAATTAAAATTACTAATTTTATACATTAAAAACATTCATTACCTTTTGCAAACTGACCAACATACTAAAATTTAAAAAGTATAATATAAATCAGGAATCCCAAAGTGAAAATAATTACTGAAAGCGCATTTTTCATTTATATAATTAGCTGGCAGAGGCAAAAGCTATATCAAGGCGGTTTAAGCGGTGGAGTAGCATTGCGGAGTTTTCTTCAAAATATTCATTAGACATCCATGTTTATACTTAATTAAAATATAAGTTTGTTATTTAATGGAATTTTCAGTTTTGAATTTTGCTGGAAAACTTTCTTAGAAAACATGGAAATGCCGAATATATATCCAAAAATATTTTCAAATGTAATTTGTGTAGAATACTAACCTCCTCTACCTACTCTGTATGTAGATGGTGCACAAAGTAATATTGAACAATAAGAACAAATCACGGTGAAGATACACGGCTAGCAAAGTAGAGGTTTAAATGTCACGCGGGTTTCCCCCACAACAGCGGCACGCGGTGGTAATCTCCTGAAACACGAAGTACGCCTGGGGATTTACAGATGCCGCGCAAGTGGCAAACACTTTGTAAATATTAGTATCTTTTAGTATTTAAAAAGGTAATCCAAAACAGAGGACCATTGATGTTTTTTCTTTATGCAAAGCAGTTATACGGTTCGAACTTTAATAATTTAGGCCCATATTTCACAGATAAATCGAAACAAAGTGGCAAGACAGATCATATTTCGCAAAAAAAGGTCTTCAGAAATTTTTATAACTCGTGAGAAATTAATTCCTTTGTTTGTATATCTCTTTGCTATTTCTCAAGTTGTGATTTCATGTTAATAAGCATTTATAGTTGTGATATAATTGTAAATAAATTAATAAAAGTTTTATAATGCATGTGAGACTGTAAAAATGGCGAAGTGCATATTTGTGTCCGATGTGGCTTTCGCCTTTTTTTACAAATTCCTGGTATACAAGTTTATAGGAAGATATTAATAGCATTAGAGGTCTCGCACATTTAAAAAAATGTGAAACTGAAGGAATCTGTTCACCTGGAAGTGCAAAACGACAAATATATAAATCATGATGGGTTCCTGTTGATTGTCATATTTCTAAAATTCAATTTAATCGCCCCAGATGTTCTTTAAAATTCAATCAGGCGTAAATTTAATCACACATGTTTGGTACTTTGATTGTGGTTTGTGAGAATACAGTCAAAATTTATGTGCCATTTTGGATATTGAGTTAGTCTTTAAAATCTGTAGTATTTGGCATTCTCCAAGATCTTCGGTGGTTAACATACTTAATGGCCCATATTATTGAAGAATAGCAATATTTCCGTGCTTAGGTTACTGTTGCGTAAAAAATTCTGCCTAATATATGCCTGAATTCTATCATAGCACTAGTACAAACGAAACTGAGCTAAAACAGAGATAAATCGGGAAAGGTTAATTATCAAACTCATCTGGATCCCCGGACAAAGCACTCGCCCTATGAGCTGTAAATCGTATCTATTTTAAAAGGAGATAGTAACTGACAGCAAAACGGTAGATATTTAAATCAGAAGGCCGTAGCTGGGAAATATAGGAGAAGCCGAGACCTCTAAGACATTTTCAAGATCAGATTAACCATCTTATTACTGTACAAAGTGATGATCTAATTTGCAGTGGTTTTGGAATGTTTTATGTGATGTTGTATTAATAAGAAAGAAAGTAAGAAGTTCCAACATTTTTTATACAAATAACTATAGCATGGACAACTTAAAATTACTAATATTATAAATTACAAACCTCAACTTACCTTTTGAAAACTACCCCACATAATAAAAAATAAAATGTGGAATGTAGATCAAGAATTCCAAAGTGAAAATAATTTCTGAAAGCGCATTTTACGTTTAAATAATTAACTTGCAGAAGGCAAAGACTATATCAGCTTGGATTAAGCGGTGAAGTAGCATTGCGGAGTTTTCTTCAACATATACATTTGACTTTGGTGAATATACCTAACTAAAATACCAGTCTGGTATTTAATCGAATTTCCAGTTTTGAATTTTGCTGGAAAACTTTCTTAGAAAACTTGGAAATGCAGAATATATATCCAGTAATATTTTCAAGTTTAATTTGTGTAGAATACTAATCCTCCTCTACCTACTCTGTATGTAGTTGGTGCACAAAGTAATATTAAACAATAAGAAGAAATTACGGTGAAGATACACTTCTAGCAAGGTAGAGGTTTAAATGTCACGCTGTTTTCCCCCACAATAGCAGCACGCGGTGGAAATCTCCTGAATCACGAAGTACGCGTGGGGTTTCACAGATGTCGCGCATGTTGCAAACACTTTCTAAATATTAATATCTTTTAGTATTTAAAAAGCCCCTCAAAATCCAACCTCTGCGGTCCTCGTCCCGAGGGGTGGGCAACAGGAAGTAGGGGACCGACTGATGGGGTGATATACGGTGGGGACTTGGTGTACCCCACGACCGCTACGGCTGCTGAGAAGGTCCATCAGTAACCCCGAAAACTGGCAGAAGAGGCTCTGGTATTTTTCCCCAGGGACCTACTACCGTAGGTACGGGATTGGCGAACCCGGGGTTCCTAGCCACTCACACTCATTTCATCCCCTTCACCTCCATCAACTGTGCCACGCTGTGCTACTGCTGATCAGTATGCATCACCTTCTTCCCCTTCTAGTTTTCTATTATAATTATTAGCACTTAAGGTCTTAGGTTTATAACTCCTGTCTCACCAGCAGGGATCTCTCCTATCTCCGTGGTTCTGTCCCACGGTTTTCAGCGCGGCTTCCGACATGTGTGCTCTCCGGAGGTCTCAAAGGTGAAGGTTGAGCGGACCCTTCGCACTGCCCCTATGTGTAGCCTTAGGTGCGGAGCCCGTCCACACCGTCAAGTACACCCACGTAGCTCCTTGAGGGCCCGGTCTGTGTTGATCTCCCGACGGCCGCGTTTGCCGTTGGGTTAGTATCACGGACCGGACGTGTTATCGCTGACGGAACCCCGGTGTAATCAACCACAAGTCCCCTGAATCCGCGTGTGCCTATTATACGCAGCGCGGCCTAAGGTGGGGAGCCACAGGCGGTTATTCCTGTGGTAGGGGAATAAAGCCGGGGTGTGCGTGGTGAACGGTTTACCCATACGGACAAGCAGTGGATTTTGAAGGGTAGCTTTTCTGAGGTACAAATGAGCTCGGTCATGGGTGGGGTCCCCATGACGGCACAGACCGTGAAGATTCGGTGTCTTTCTTTCTTTAACCCCGGATGGCAGGCTGACGCCGACGGTTCCGGATGGGGGTCTATATCATCATGTCTCCGCGCAAAACCTCCTTTACTGACCCTTTTTTGGTACTGACCTTGGCATGCGAAGGAAAAACGTTTAACCCTAGAGTGGTCGCGCGGCGTCTCACAGACGCCAGGTGCACTTTATTTACTCACTATTGCTGAACACATACACTGGTGGGCTTGTGGCGCCGTCTACCTTCCAGTTATCTGAATACTAACATATTTTCCTCATCAGCACCGTATTAGTTGCACTACAGTGCTGGAGGGAAGAAGTTGTTACCAAAGCTGCATCGCTGGAGTCTAGCAGACGCCACGCGACCTTCGGTGTTACTGAAGGTAAATATTTTATTTCTTTGTTTTTGGTTGGTTTAATGTGGTAGTGTTTGTTATTTATTAGCAATGACTCTTGCTAATACGTATTTATTTATCTTCAGATCCAATATGACCTCACAGAAGACCTACAATCTGGAAAATCCACGTGACAGGGAAATTGTACTCCGGCTGTAGGAGGAAGATGATGAATCAGGTGATGACTTCGGCATTTATAGTGATGTTGAAGAAGACTGTATGGAAACACGAGAAGAAAATACGGACACTGAGCAAGAAGCAGACTCCAGTGATAGTGATAGTGATAATCAGGTTGACGAATGTTTTCTAGGTAGGATCACTTACACAAAATGGTCAAAAGTGTGTCCACCAAAAAATGTTCGCACTGGAAGACAAAACATTGTCAGTCATTTACCGAGTGTGAAAGGTGCCGCAAAGAACGCCAGAACACCAGCAGAATGTTGGGAATGCTTTTTTGACAATGACTTGCTCTCTAGCATTGTTGAATACACTAATAAGAAAATATCTGAAGCACAGGGACATTATTCCAGAGAAAGGGATGCTCATCTGACAGACGCAACTGAAAGAAAAGCTCTGTTAGGAATACTGTATTTATGTGCAGCAAGAAAAGACAACCATACATACATCCAAGATATACGGGCCTCCAATAAAATGGGAATTGAGTTATGCCTTCTGATAATGACTGAAAGACGATTTAAGTTCCTCTTATACTGTTTGCGGTTCGACAACAGGGATAACGAGAGGAAAGAAAGAAGGTTGATAATTTAGCTCCTATACGTGAGATATTTACTTTCTTTGTGGAAAATTGTAAAAATGCCTATTCAGTTGGAGAGTACTGCATAATTGATGAAAAGCTAGAAGCTTTCAGGGGCAACTGTTTCTTCAGGCAGTGCATCTCTAGCAAACCAAGTAAGTATGGTCTAAAAATATTTGCTTTGGTGGAAGCTAGGATGTGTTACACCGCCAATCTAGAAATATATGCTGGTAAACAGCCTGCAGTGCCATTTGCAATTAGCAACAAACCAGCAGATGTTGTGAAACGTCTCACTTCTGTGATCTCAGGAACTGGGCGTAATATAACCACAGACAATTGGTTCACCTCCTTAGAATTAGCTGATCACTTGTTTCAGAAGAATCTTACTCTGGTTGGAACTATGAAAAAGAATAAACCTGAAATTCCGCCAGAGTTTACACAAACAAAGAACCGGGAGGTGGGTACAACACTGTTTGGGTTTCCGAAAAACTCAACTCTAATGTCATATGTTGCCAAGAAAGATAAGGCAGTTCTGATACTCTCCACAATGCATCACGATAATGCAATTGATGCCACATCTGGTGATAATAAAAAGCCAGAAATGGTAACATTTTATAATGCAACCAAATCAGGAGTCGATACTGTCGATCAGCTGTGCAGTACGTATAACGTGTCCAGGAAAACTAACAGATGGCCGATGGTTATTTTTATAGCATGATGAACATTGCAGCTATAAATACACAAATAATATACCATGCAAACAATACTGATGCTAGCACAAGCCGTAGTGAATTTCTGAAACTTCTAGCACGTAATCTAGCTGACGATTACTTGCGTCGACATTCTGAGTGTTCATCATTGCCAAGAAATCTCAAACAAGATATTCAGAGTCTTTTTCCAGATGAAGGTGCAGCGCAACCCACACAAGAGGACCGAGGCGCAAAAAGACAGAGATGCGGTGAATGTGGTCGTTCAAAAAACCGATATACAAAGTACAGATGCCGCAGCTGCAAGAAATTTCTTTGTTTAGAACATGCACAGCAAGTATGCGCTGACTGTTAATTGTAGTGCTGAGTAAATATGATATGTCTGTTATAAACTGTACATTGCATTAAATAAGAATGCTTCCATATAAGGACTATAATATTATTTTCTAAAAAGTGTGTGATAATGGTTTTTCACCTTTCTGATGAATGAGATTAAAATTTATGTAATCTAGTAGCCAACAGAATTCTGGAATATATTTATACTTAAAACACAGAAAAATAAAATATATTACATTGTTCATAATGTGTACATCTGTTTCAATTTACCGAATTAGTACTTTTACAACTATACATCTAAACAAATTTAACAAAATATACATTGTTAAGGCAAGAATGCTGTTGGCATCTGTGAGACTCCACGCGACCAAGAATGAAACAATATCCCGCGCGACCACTGCAGGGTTAAAGACTTGAGTCCGTTTTATATAAAGCGTGAACTAGACAAGATAAGTGACCCAGTTAAGAATGCGACGCGCCTCCGGGACGGTACGTTATTATTAGAGAGTACCAACGCAGACCAGTCTAAGAAGATACAGAAAGCGAATTTGTTGGGCTCCTACCCTATCCGGGTAGCCCCACACAAAACGCTAAATACCTGTAGAGGAGTAGTCACCACCTCCAGCTTAGATGGTCTAGCTAATGAAGAAATTGCAAGTCGCCTCTCTGACCAACTTGTTTGTCAGGCGTACCGGCTGACACGAAAGCAAGATGGCAAGGAGTACCCATTACGTACGGTCTTTCTAACATTTGCTGGGACTAAGTTGCCCGAGTACATCTATTGCGGCTATGAACGTGCGAGCGTCCGCCAGTATGTCCCGAACCCCATGCGCTGTTTCCAATGTCAGCGGTTCGGACATACTAAGGTCACATGTACCAATCCTGCTCTTTGTGAGCAATGTGGCCTACCGAAGCACGACGATCCTAACTGCAGTCGAACACCTTGTTGCGTGAACTGTGGCGGTAGTCATCCCTCCAGCTCGCGACAGTGCCCTAGATTCATGGACGAAAAAAGTATTCAGGAGCTACGTGTAAAGGAACGCCTGACTTTTCCAGAGGCACGACGGCGCTTCGAACAACTGAAGCCTGCTACCACTACTACTGGATATGCACCAGCAGCTCGCCATACTCCTAATACCACTGTTGCTGTTCAACACGTCCCTGTCGCCCACGCATCCACGCAGACTGATTTTCTAGCCGTTAAACCTACGTCTCAGACTGTTAGTATATCCACCAGCACTACTTCCGTTTCAACCGTACAGACTCCAGACACCAAGCCATCAGCGAGTAACAACAATCCCGTAGTAACTGTGGAAAACCGATCCCGACCACAGCATAGATCGCGAAGTCGCTCGGCCTCTATTAGATCCCGGTCTCGTTCTACGAGCCGTTGGAGTTCTGACTCCCGAACATCAGGGGAGTCACAGGACGCTAACGATTTTCGAATCGTAGGGCCCAAGTCGGCCAAGGTCAAGAAAAAAGCTAAAACGGCCCGTTAAAAACTCTTCATGGAAATAATCCAGTGGAATGTCAATGGTTTTCGAGCTCGTGCTCTAGACCTACAAAATTTTGTTTCTCAACGGTCACCGTCAATTATTTGCCTCCAGGAAACACACTTACATCCCAATCACTCGTTACACCTTCACTCTTTCTCTGCATTTAGAAGCGACTCTCTTGCAGGTTTGCGTGCAAGTGGTGGCCTTGCTACCTTAGTGGCGCCTAACATCTCAGCCGCCAACATTCCTCTCACCACACCATTGCAAGCTGTGGCCGTTCGGATACAGCTGGAGAGCATCAGCTTTACCATCTGCAACATGTACCTGCCGCCGCTCAGTATAGTTCCAGAGCGTGATCTTCAAGCTCTATTGGCTCAGCTTCCCTCACCACTTTTCCTTGTGGGAGATTTGAATGCCGAGCACACGCTCTGGGGATCAGACACTGATGATGCCCGTGGATGCCTCCTCGTAGACGTCTTCGATATGTCTGACCTGCTTCTGCTAAATACTGGTGACCAGACATTCCTATCATCCGCTTATGTTACACATTCCGTACTAGACCTTTCTTTCTGCAGTCCGTCATTAGTGCCACTACTTGAGTGGTCAGTACTTTCCGACCTCTTTGGCAGTGATCGTTACCCCATTAACATTCATTTTTCTGGCCGCCAATGTGTACCTTCTCGACATCCTCGCTGGATTATTTCCAAAGCTAACTGGGGAAAATTCCAATCCCTCATACACCTCATCGACGATAGTTTCGACACCATCGATGAAATGGTCGAATACTTTACTTGCTCGATCCTGCTCGCAGCAGAATCCAGCATTCCTTGAGGTTCACCTACACCACGTCATATCCCTGTACCGTGGTGGTCCGAGGAATACAGTTTGGCTGTCAAAGCACGCAAACGTGCTTTGCGCATTTTTCAGCGGCACCCGACGGAAGGGAACTTCGTCGCCTTCAAACGTTCTCGCGCTAGGACACGCTTTATACTGCGCAACGCAAAGCGTAAACCTTGGGAAGCCTATGTGTCTTCGCAGCTCTACTCAACGGCGCAGCTCTACCCAACAAGTACGGTCAGCTGTTCGGTGGATGTATGGCAAGTATCGCCGGACGATAATTCCCGGCCTTGCCATCAATGGTTCCATGTGCACCACCGAGCAGGACATAGCTGAAGCCCTAGCTACCACATTTGCTGCCACGAGCCAAACTGACCGCTATGACGCTCTCTTCCTGCCTATTAAGGAAAAGGAGGAGCGGGTACCACTTAATTTTAATAGTGACTGCACCGAGCCGTACAACCAACCTTTTACCGCAGCCGAGCTCGCCCATTCTCTGGCGTTAGCAAAGGATTCTTCTCCAGGTCCCGATGACGTACACCGACAGATGCTGCTGCATCTTCCATCTGAGGCGCTATGTTTCCTTTTAAACATCTATAACCGCATTTGGCATGAGCGGGTTTTCCCTTCCTCCTGGCGAGAGGGTATTGTCATCCCCATCCCTCGACCCGGAAAGGACCGCACGCTACCATCTAGCTACCGCCCCATTTGCCTGACCAGTGTCATCTGTAAGACCTTCGAGCGGATGATAAACGCTCGGTTAAATTGGTGGCTAGAAAAACATAACCATCTCTCCAACTTGCAATGCGGTTTTCTTCGCCATCGCTCAAGTGTCGATAATCTAACACGCCATGAGGGGTATATTTCCGATGCCTTTCTACTGAAACAGCACGCCGTGGGCGTGTTCCTCGACCTGGGGAAGGCCTATGACACCACTTGGCGGTACGGCATACTCCGTAACCTTCATGGTTACGGCATGCGTGGTCATCTACCCGAGTTTTTATGGACTTTTTTAAAACTTCGCCGTTTTCATGTGCGCATAGGAAACACGATATCCCAGGAACGGATACAGGAGAACGGTGTACCTCAAGGGTCGATTTTGAGCGTCACCCTTTTTACCGTAGCGATTAACGACATCATTAGTGCCGTTGGAAGTGGAATTCCATCATCCTTCTATGTTGACGACTTTGCAGTCTATTATAGGTCTGCCAACACAGATCACATTGAGCGCCAACTGCAGCTGACCATTACCCAGCTAGCAGCTTGGGCGCTTCAAACCGGCTTCAGTTTTTCAGCTGCGAAGACGCAGTGTATCCACTTTCACCGCCTACGAGGTATTCACCCGCCTCCTGTTCTTCATTTGAACGGCACACCCGTGCCATTTGTCTCGCACCTGAAGCTCTTGGGCCTCTACTTGGACCGACAACTCAATTGGGAGCACCACATTCGTCACCTTCGAGCCTCTTGCGATGGTTCTCTTCGGGTGCTCAAGGTATAATCTGGAGCATCTTGGGGGGGGGGGCGATCACACGGAAATGTTGAGGCTGTACCGCTCTCTGGTTCGGTCCAAGCTGGAGTATGGCAGTTTTATTAATGGCGCAGCGACCGCCTCTAAACTTCGCCTTTTAGACACCGTGCATCACACTGGCATCCGCCTTGCCACAGGAGCATTCCGCACCAGTCGAGTCGACTGCCTGTACGCAGACTCAGGCGAACCTCCACTCCATATTTGTCGCTCGCTGTTACTCTGCTCATACGTCTCGAAGTTGACTAGTTATCCCAATCATCCTTGTTTTAAACCAGTTCTGTGTCCAGATTTAGTCCACCGTTATATGCGCCCTGGTTCTCGGACACGTCCCATGGGAATAAGATTTCGGGATCTCCTACATTCCCATGGTCTCCGAATGCCTCGCGTGGAGAGGTTGTCCATCAGCCCTTATCCTGCTTGGCAACTGGATCGTGCGCGGTTCGATCTCGCTCTTTCCAGCAATTCTAGACTCGCTACTCCACATTCGGTATTCCAACAACTTTTTGCCGAACTACTGGGCCGTTACCCTAACTATGTTCCGGTCTTTACAGATGGTTCTCAGATAGCATTACGGGTTGCGCATTATTCATTAACGGTGAGGCTCATAAATTTCGCCATCTGGACTCCACTTCGGTCTTCTCAGCAGAGTTGTATGCCATCCTCTATCTGCTCCTTTTTATTTGCAAGGTAGCTCCTGGCTCTTTTATTGTCTGCACTGACCTCTGAGTGCGCTTCAGGCCTTGCAACAGCACACTGCCGCTCAGACCCTCGTTTTAAAAATACAGGCCCAGATCTCGCAAATGCTCAGGCGCGGATACAATTTTGTTCTTACTTGGACCCCAGGCCATGTGGGGATTTCCGGGAACGAGGAGGCGGACGCGGCTGCAAAGCTCGCTTTCCGCTTACCCGGAGTTTAACAACTACTGTGCCATACCAGGATGTGCAACGTTTTTTTCGTCGCCAACTCTTCTCTGCTTGGTAGCACTCCTGGACAGCTTTACAAGGCACACAACTCCGGGCAATTAAAGAGAGCGTACGACCCTGGCTAACTTCCTGCAGGTATAACCGGCGAGCCAAGGTGATACTCACCCGGCTGAGAATTGGGCACACACGAGCTACTCATGGTCATTTGTTGAGAGGGGAACCGGCTCCGTGTGCCGTACGCCACACTGTGCGGCATATTTTTCTCGATTGCCCACGGTACGCCCGCGTTCGCCAGTCTTTGGGTTTGGGAGCTAACTTGCTCAGTATTTTAGGTGACGACCCAGTGGCCGTGGATAAGGCACTGCGGTTTATTTTTAAAGTCGGTTTTAATAAACAAGTATGACTTGTGTTTTATATCTATTGCTTTTAGAGATTTTAAATTTTTAGTACTGGGACGCTTTTAATGCGTTTTTAATGGTTGAGTGTTTCTATTTTATCTTACTATTTAACTTTGGGTAGCTTTTAGATTTTAGTGTTGATTTAGCGCCCAAATGACCTTGTTGTCGACGGGCCCTAAAACCCCACACACTCACTCACACAGTATTTAAAAAGGTAATCCAAAGCAGAGGACCACTGATGCTCTTTCTTCACGCAAAGCATTCATACAATTCGAACTTTAATAATTTGGGTCCATATTTCACAGATAGATCAAAACAAAGCGATAAGGCAGATCACATTTCGGAACAAAGGTCTTCAGAAATTTTTATAACTCATACAAAATTAATACGTTGTTTGTGTATATCTTGCCTACTGTCACATTCTGTTTTTCTGTGAATTAGCATATATGCATGTGATATAAATTTAAATAATTTAAAACAAATTTAAATATCTATCTGAGACGGTAACAAAGGCGAAGTGCATGTTTGTCTCCGTTTGTTGCTTTCGCCTATTTTTTATAAATACCGGGTATCCAAGCTTATAGGTAGATATCACTAGCATTAGAGATCTCCTACATTTAAAAGATGTAAAACTGAAGGAACATGTTCACATGGAAATGCAAAACGATACATATAAAAACCATGATGAATTGCTGTTGATGGTCATCTTTTTGAAATGTAATTTTATCGTCCCAGCTGTACTTTAAGATAATTTAGTTAGAGATGTCTGATAATTTGATGGTGGGTTGTTAGAATGCAGCCAAAATTTATTGGCCATTTCGGTCGTTGGGTTAATCCTTCAAAATTTGTAAAATTTGGTATTCTACAAGAACTTCGGTTGTTATCATAATTAATGGTTCTAATAATTAAAAAATGGTAATATTTCCGTGCTTATGTTACTGCTTGCATAAAACGTCTGCCTAGTATATGCCTGAAATTTATCATAGCATTAGTACAAATGAAACTGAGGTACTACAGAGATAATTCGGTAATGGTTAATAACCAAACTCATCGGGATTCCTGGACAGAGCACTGGCCCTGTAAACTGTAAGGTGTAACTATTTTAAAAGAAGACAAGAAATGACAGTAAATTGGTAGAAACTTAAATCAGAAGGCAGTAGCAGAAAATTTTGGATAAGCCGAGATGTCTAAGTGATTTTAAAGATCGGATTAGCTAGCTTATTAATGTACAAAGCGATGATCTATTTTGAAATACTTATGAAAGGTGTCATCTGATCGATGAATTACTACGAAAGAAAATAACAAGTAACAACAGTTTTTATACAAAGACGTCTAACAGGGACAAATTAAAATTACCAACTTTATACATTAAAACATCAATTACCTTTTGCAAACAGCCCAACATACTAAAATTTAAAAAGTATAATATAAATCAGGAATCCCAGAGGGAAAATAATTACTGAAAGCGCATTTTTCATTTATATAATTAGCTGGCAGAGGCAAAAGCTATATCAAGGCGGTTTAAGCGGTGGAGTAGCATTGCGGAGTTTTCTTCAAAATATTCATTAGACATCCATGTTGATACTTAATTAAAATACCAATTTGTTATTTAATCGAATTTCCAGTTTTGAATTTTGCTGGAAAAGTTTCTTAGAAAATATGGAAATGCCGAATATATATCCAGTAATATTTTCAAATTTAATTTGTGTAGAATACTAATCCTCCTCTACCTACTCTGTATGTAGGTGATGCACAAAGCAATATTGAACAATAAGAACAAATCACGGTGAAGGTACACGGTTAGCAAAGTAGAGGTTTAAATGTCACGCGGCTTTCCCCCACAACAGCGGCACGCGGTGGTAATCTCCTGAAACACGAAGTACGCGTGGGGATTTGCAGATGTCGTGCAAGTTGCAAACACTTTGTAAATATTAATATCTTTTAGTATTTAAAAAGGTAATCCAAAACAGAGGACCACTGATGTTTTTTCTTCATGCAAAGCAATTATACAATTCGAGCATTAATAATTTAGGCCCATATTTCAGAGATAAATCAAAACAAAGGGGCAAGACAGATCATATTTCGGAAAAAAGGTCTTCAGAAGTTTTTATAACTCGTGAGAAATTAATTCACATTTAAGAAAATGTGAAACTGAAGGAATCTGTTCACCTGGAAGTGCAAAACGACAAATATATAAATCATGATGGGTTCCTGTTGATTGTCATATTTCTAAAATTCAATTTAATCGCCCCAGATGTTCTTTAAAATTCAATCAGGCGTAAATTTAATCACACATGTTTGGTACTTTGATTGTGGTTTGTGAGAATACAGTCAAAATTTATGTGCCATTTTGGATATTGAGTTAGTCTTTAAAATCTGTAGTATTTGGCATTCTCCAAGATCTTCGGTTGTTAACATACTTAATGGCCAATATTATTGAAGAATGGCAATATTTCCGTGCTTAGGTTACTGTTGCGTAAAAAATTCTGCATAATATATGCCTGAATTCTATCATAGCACTAGTACAAACGAAACTGAGCTAAAACAGAGATAAATCGGGAAAGGTTAATTATCAAACTCATCTGGATCCCCGGACAAAGCACTCGCCCTATGAGCTGTAAATCGTATCTATTTTAAAAGGAGATAGTAACTGACAGCAAAACGGTTGATATTTAAATCAGAAGGCCGTAGCTGGGAAATATAGGAGAAGCCGAGACCTCTAAGACATTTTCAAGATCAGATTAACCATCTTATTACTGTACAAAGTGATGATCTAATTTGCAGTGGTTTTGGAATGTTTTATGTGATGTATTAATAAGAAAGAAAGTAAGAAGTTCCAACATTTTTTATACAAATAACTATAGCATGGACAACTTAAAATTACTAATATTATAAATTACAAACCTCAACTTACCTTTTGAAAACTACCCCACATAATAAAAAATAAAATGTGGAATGTAGATCAAGAATTCCAAAGTGAAAATAATTTCTGAAAGCGCATTTTACGTTTAAATAATTAACTTGCAGAAGGCAAAGACTATATCAGCTTGGATTAAGCGGTGAAGTAGCATTGCGGAGTTTTCTTCAACATATACATTTGACTTTGGTGAATATACCTAACTAAAATACCAGTTTGGTATTTAATCGAATTTCCAGTTTTGAATTTTGCTGGAAAACTTTCTTAGAAAAATTGGAAATGCAGAATATATATCCAGTAATATTTTCAAGTTTAATTTGTGTAGAATACTAATCCTCCTCTACCTACTCTGTATGTAGTTGGTGCACAAAGTAATATTAAACAATAAGAAGAAATTACGGTGAAGATACACTTCTAGCAAGGTAGAGGTTTAAATGTCACGCGGTTTTCCCCCACTATAGCAGCACGCGGTGGTAATCTCCTGAATCACGAAGTACGCGTGGGGTTTCACAGATGTCGCGCATGTTGCAAACACTTTCTAAATATTAATATCTTTTAGTATTTAAAAAGCCCCTCAAAATCCAACCTCTGCGGTCCTCGTCCCGAGGGGTGGGCAACAGGAAGTAGGGGACCGACTGATGGGGTGATATACGGTGGGGACTTGGTGTACCCCACGACCGCTACGGCTGCTGAGAAGGTCCATCAGTAACCCCGAAAACTGGCAGAAGAGGCTCTGGTATTTTTCCCCAGGGACCTACTACCGTAGGTACGGGATTGGCGAACCCGGGGTTCCTAGCCACTCACCCTCATTTCATCCCCTTCACCTCCATCAACTGTGCCACTCTGTGCTACTGCTGATCAGTATTCATCACCTTCTTCCCCTTCTAGTTTTTTATTATAATTATTAGCACTTAAGGTCTTAGGTTTATAACTCCTGTCTCACCAGCAGGGATCTCTCCTATCTCCGTGGTTCTGTCCCACGGTTTTCAGCGCGGCTTCCGACATGTGTGCTCTCCGGAGGTCTCAAAGGTGAAGGTTGAGCGGACCCTTCGCACTGCCCCTATGTGTAGCCTTAGGTGCGGAGCCCGTCCACACCGTCAAGTACACCCACGTAGCTCCTTGAGGGCCCGGTCTGTGTTGATCTCCCGACGGCCGCGTTTGCCGTTGGGTTAGTATCACGGACCGGACGTGTTATCGCTGACGGAACCCCGGTGTAATCAACCACAAGTCCCCTGAATCCGCGTGTGCCTATTATACGCAGCGCGGCCTAAGGTGGGGAGCCACAGGCGGTTATTCCTGTGGTAGGGGAATAAAGCCGGGGTGTGCGTGGTGAACGGTTTACCCATACGGACAAGCAGTGGATTTTGAAGGGTAGCTTTTCTGAGGTACAAATGAGCTCGGTCATGGGTGGGGTCCCCATGACGGCACAGACCGTGAAGATTCGGTGTCTTTCTTTCTTTAACCCCGGATGGCAGGCTGACGCCGACGGTTCCGGATAGGGGTCTATATCATCATGTCTCCGCGCAAAACCTCCTTTACTGACCCTTTTTTGGTACTGACCTTGGCATGCGAAGGAAAAACGTTTAACCCTAGAGTGGTCGCGCGGCGTCTCACAGACGCCAGGTGCACTTTATTTACTCACTATTGCTGAACACATACACTGGTGGGCTTGTGGCGCCGTCTACCTTCCAGTTATCTGAATACTAACATATTTTCCTCATCAGCACCGTATTAGTTGCACTACAGTGCTGGAGGGAAGAAGTTGTTACCAAAGCTGCATCGCTGGAGTCTAGCAGACGCCACGCGACCTTCGGTGTTACTGAAGGTAAATATTTTATTTCTTTGTTTTTGGTTGGTTTAATGTGGTAGTGTTTGTTATTTATTAGCAATGACTCTTGCTAATACGTATTTATTTATCTTCAGATCCAATATGACCTCACAGAAGACCTACAATCTGGAAAATCCACGTGACAGGGAAATTGTACTCCGGCTGTAGGATAAGATGATGAATCAGGTGATGACTTCGGCATTTATAGTGATGTTGAAGAAGACTGTATGGAAACACGCGAAGAAAATACGGACACTGAGCAAGAAGCAGACTCCAGTGATAGTGATAGTGATAATCAGGTTGACGAATGTTTTCTAGGTAGGAACACTTACACAAAATGGTCAAAAGTGTGTCCACCAAAAAATGTTCGCACTGGAAGACAAAACATTGTCAGTCATTTACCGAGTGTGAAAGGTGCCGCAAAGAACGCCAGAACACCAGCAGAATGTTGGGAATGCTTTTTTGACAATGACTTGCTCTCTAGCATTGTTGAATACACTAATAAGAAAATATCTGAAGCACAGGGACACTATTCCTGAGAAAGGGATGCTCATCTGACAGACGCAACTGAAATAAAAGCTCTGTTAGGAATACTGTATTTATGTGCAGCAAGAAAAGACAACCATACATACATCCAAGATATACGGGCCTCCAATAAAATGGGAATTGAGTTATGCCTTCTGATAATGACTGAAAGACGATTTAAGTTCCTCTTATACTGTTTGAGGTTCGACAACAGGGATAACGAGAGGAAAGAAAGAAGGTTGATAATTTAGCTCCTATACGTGAGATATTTACTTCCTTTGTGGAAAATTGTAAAAATGCCTATTCAGTTGGAGAGTACTGCATAATTGATGAAAAGCTAGAAGCTTTCAGGGGCAACTGTTTCTTCAGGCAGTGCATCCCTAGCAAACCAAGTAAGTATGGTCTAAAAATATTTGCTTTGGTGGAAGCTAGGATGTGTTACACCGCCAATCTAGAAATATATGCTGGTAAACAGCCTGCAGTGCCATTTGCAATTAGCAACAAACCAGCAGATGTTGTGAAACGTCTCACTTCTGTGATCTCAGGAACTGGGCGTAATATAACCACAGACAATTGGTTCACCTCCTTAGAATTAGCTGATCACTTGTTTCAGAAGAATCTTACTCTGGTTGGAACTATGAAAAAGAATAAACCTGAAATTCCGCCAGAGTTTACACAAACAAAGAACCGGGAGGTGGGTACAACACTGTTTGGGTTTCCGAAAAACTCAACTCTAATGCCATATGTTGCCAAGAAAAATAAGGCAGTTCTGATACTCTCCACAATGCATCACGATAATGCAATTGATGCCACATCTGGTGATAATAAAAAGCCAGAAATGGTAACATTTTATAATGCAACCAAATCAGGAGTCGATATTGTCGATCAGCTGTGCAGTACGTATAACGTGTCCAGGAAAACTAACAGATGGCCGATGGTTATTTTTATAGCATGATGAACATTGCAGCTATAAATACACAAATAATATACCATGCAAACAATACTGATGCTAGCACAAGCCGTAGTGAATTTCTGAAACTTCTAGCACGTAATCTAGCTGACGATTACTTGCGTCGACATTCTGAGTGTTCATCATTGCCAAGAAATCTCAAACAAGATATTCAGAGTCTTTTTCCAGATGAAGGTGCAGCGCAACCCACACAAGAGGACCGAGGCGCAAAAAGACAGAGATGCGGTGAATGTGGTCGTTCAAAAAACCGATATACAAAGTACAGATGCCGCAGCTGCAAGAAATTTCTTTGTTTAGAACATGCACAGCAAGTATGCGCTGACTGTTAATTGTAGTGCTGAGTAAATATGATATGTCTGTTATAAACTGTATATTGCATTAAATAAGAATGCTTCCATATAAGGACTATAATATTATTTTCTAAAAAGTGTGTGATAATGGTTTTTCACCTTTCTGATGAATGAGATTAAAATTTATGTAATCTAGTAGCCAACAGAATTCTGGAATATATTTATACTTAAAACACAGAAAAATAAAATATATTACATTGTTCATAATGTGTACATCTGTTTCAATTTACCGAATTAGTACTTTTACAACTATACATCTAAACAAATTTAACAAAATATACATTGTTAAGGCAAGAATGCTGTTGGCATCTGTGAGACTCCACGCGACCAAGAATGAAACAATATCCCGCGCGACCACTGCAGGGTTAAAGACTTGAGTCCGTTTTATATAAAGCGTGAACTAGACAAGATAAGTGACCCAGTTAAGAATGCGACGCGCCTCCGGGACGGTACGTTATTATTAGAGAGTACCAACGCAGACCAGTCTAAGAAGATACAGAAAGCGAATTTGTTGGGCTCCTACCCTATCCGGGTACCCCCACACAAAACGCTAAATACCTGTAGAGGAGTAGTCACCACCTCCAGCTTAGATGGTCTAGCTAATGAAGAAATTGCAAGTCGCCTCTCTGACCAACTTGTTTGTCAGGCGTACCGGCTGACACGAAAGCAAGATGGCAAGGAGTACCCATTACGTACGGTCTTTCTAACATTTGCTGGGACTAAGTTGCCCGAGTACATCTATTGCGGCTATGAACGTGCGAGCGTCCGCCAGTATGTCCCGAACCCCATGCGCTGTTTCCAATGTCAGCGGTTCGGACATACTAAGGTCACATGTACCAATCCTGCTCTTTGTGAGCAATGTGGCCTACCGAAGCCCGACGATCCTAACTGCAGTCGAACACCTTGTTGCGTGAACTGTGGCGGTAGTCATCCCTCCAGCTCGCGACAGTGCCCTAGATTCATGGACGAAAAAAGTATTCAGGAGCTAGGTGTAAAGGAACGCCTGACTTTTCCAGAGGCACGCCGGCGCTTCGAACAACTGAAGCCTGCTACCACTACTACTGGATATGCACTAGCAGCTCGCCGTACTACTAATACCACTGTTGCTGTTCAACACGTCCCTGTCGCCCACGCATCCACGCAGACTGATTTTCTAGCCGTTAAACCTACGTCTCAGACTGTTAGTATATCCACCAGCACTACTTCCGTTTCAACCGTACAGACTCCAGACACCAAGCCATCAGCGAGTAACAACAATCCCGTAGTAACTGTGGAAAACCGATCCCGACCACAGCATAGATCGCGAAGTCGCTCGGCCTCTATTAGATCCCGGTCTCGTTCTACGAGCCGTTGGAGTTCTGACTCCCGAACATCAGGGGAGTCACAGGACGCTAACGATTTTCGAATCGTAGGGCCCAAGTCGGCCAAGGTCAAGAAAAAAGCTAAAACGGCCCGTTAAAAACTCTTCATGGAAATAATCCAGTGGAATGTCAATGGTTTTCGAGCTCGTGCTCTAGACCTACAAAATTTTGTTTCTCAACGGTCACCGTCAATTATTTGCCTCCAGGAAACACACTTACATCCCAATCACTCGTTACACCTTCACTCTTTCTCTGCATTTAGAAGCGACTCTCTTGCAGGTTTGCGTGCAAGTGGTGGCCTTGCTACCTTAGTGGCGCCTAACATCTCAGCCGCCAACATTCCTCTCACCACACCATTGCAAGCTGTGGCCGTTCGGATACAGCTGGAGAGCATCAGCTTTACCATCTGCAACATGTACCTGCCGCCGCTCAGTATAGTTCCAGAGCGTGATCTTCAAGCTCTATTGGCTCAGCTTCCCTCACCACTTTTCCTTGTGGGAGATTTGAATGCCGAGCACACGCTCTGGGGATCAGACACTGATGACGCCCGTGGATGCCTCCTCGTAGACGTCTTCGATATGTCTGACCTGCTTCTGCTAAATACTGGTGACCAGACATTCCTATCATCCGCTTATGTTACACATTCCGTACTAGACCTTTCTTTCTGCAGTCGTCATTAGTGCCACTACTTGAGTGGTCAGTACTTTCCGACCTCTTTGGCAGTGATCGTTACCCCATTAACATTCATTTTTCTGGCCGCCAATGTGTACCTTCTCGACATCCTCGCTGGATTATTTCCAAAGCTAACTGGGGAAAATTCCAATCCCTCATACACCTCATCGACGATAGTTTCGACACCATCGATGAAATGGTCGAATACTTTACTTGCTCGATCCTGCTCGCAGCAGAATCCAGCATTCCTTGAGGTTCACCTACACCACGTCATATCCCTGTACCGTGGTGGTCCGAGGAATGCAGTTTGGCTGTCAAAGCACGCAAACGTGCTTTGCGCATTTTTCAGCGGCACCCCACGGAAGGGAACTTCGTCGCCTTCAAATGTTCTCGCGCTAGGACACGCTTTATACTGCGCAACGCAAAGCGTAAACCTTGGGAAGCCTATGTGTCTTCGCAGCTCTACTCAACGGCGCAGCTCTACCCAACAAGTACGGTCAGCTGTTCGGTGGATGTATGGCAAGTATCGCCGGACGATAATTCCCGGCCTTGCCATCAACGGTTCCATGTGCACCACCGAGCAGGACATAGCTGAAGCCCTAGCTACCACATTTGCTGCCACGAGCCAAACTGACCGCTATGACGCTCTCTTCCTGCCTATTAAGGAAAAGGAGGAGCGGGTACCACTTAATTTTAATAGTGACTGCACCGAGCCGTACAACCAACCTTTTACCGCAGCCGAGCTCGCCCATTCTCTGGCGTTAGCAAAGGATTCTTCTCCAGGTCCCGATGACGTACACCGACAGATGCTGCTGCATCTTCCATCTGAGGCGCTATGTTTCCTTTTAAACATCTATAACCGCATTTGGCATGAGCGGGTTTTCCCTTCCTCCTGGCGAGAGGGTATTGTCATCCCCATCCCTCGACCCGGAAAGGACCGCACGCTACCATCTAGCTACCGCCCCATTTGCCTGACGAGTGTCATCTGTAAGACCTTCGAGCGGATGATAAACGCTCGGTTAAATTGGTGGCTAGAAAAACATAACCATCTGTCCAACTTGCAATGCGGTTTTCTTCGCCATCGCTCAAGTGTCGATAATCTAACACGCCATGAGGGGTATATTTCCGATGCCTTTCTACTGAAACAGCACGCCGTGGGCGTGTTCCTCGACCTGGGGAAGGCCTATGACACCACTTGGCGGTACGGCATACTCCGTAACCTTCATGGTTACGGCATGCGTGGTCATCTACCCGAGTTTTTATGGACTTTTTTAAAACTTCGCCGTTTTCATGTGCGCATAGGAAACACGATATCCCAGGAACGGATACAGGAGAACGGTGTACCTCAAGGGTCGATTTTGAGCGTCACCCTTTTTACCGTAGCGATTAACGACATCATTAGTGCCGTTGGAAGTGGAATTCCATCATCCTTCTATGTTGACGACTTTGCAGTCTATTATAGGTCTGCCAACACAGATCACATTGAGCGCCAACTGCAGCTGACCATTACCCAGCTAGCAGCTTGGGCGCTTCAAACCGGCTTCAGTTTTTCAGCTGCGAAGACGCAGTGTATCCACTTTCACCGCCTACGAGGTATTCACCCGCCTCCTGTTCTTCATTTGAACGGCACACCCGTGCCATTTGTCTCGCACCTGAAGCTCTTGGGCCTCTACTTGGACCGACAACTCAATTGGGAGCACCACATTCGTCACCTTCGACCCTCTTGCGATCGTTCTCTTCGGGTGCTCAAGGTATTATCTGGAGCATCTTGGGGGGGGCGATCACACGGAAATGTTGAGGCTGTACCGCTCTCTGGTTCGGTCCAAGCTGGACTATGGCAGTTTTATTTATGGCGCAGCGACCGCCTCTAAACTTCGCCTTTTAGACACCGTGCATCACACTGGCATCCGCCTTGCCACAGGAGCATTCCGCACCAGTCGAGTCGACTGCCTGTACGCAGACTCAGGCGAACCTCCACTCCATATTTGTCGCTCGCTGTTACTCTGCTCATACGTCTCGAAGTTGACTAGTTATCCCAATCATCCTTGTTTTAAACCAGTTCTGTGTCCAGATTTAGTCCACCGTTATATGCGCCCTGGTTCTCGGACACGTCCCATGGGAATAAGATTTCGGGATCTCCTACATTCCCATGGTCTCCGAATGCCTCGCGTGGAGAGGTTGTCCATCAGCCCTTATCCTGCTTGGCAACTGGATCGTGCGCGGTTCGATCTCGCTCTTTCCAGCAATTCTAGACTCGCTACTCCACATTCGGTATTCCAACAACTTTTTGCCGAACTACTGGGCCGTTACCCTAACTATGTTCCGGTCTTTACAGATGGTTGTCAGATAGCACTACGGGTTGCGCATTATTCATTAACGGTGAGGCTCATAAATTTCGCCTTCTGGACTCCACTTCGGTCTTCTCAGCAGAGTTGTATGCCATCCTCTATCTGCTCCTTTTTACTTGCAAGGTAGCTCCTGGCTCTTTTATTGTCTGCACTGACCTCTGAGTGCGCTTCAGGCCTTGCAACAGCACACTGCCGCTCAGACCCTCGTTTTAAAAATACAGGCCCAGATCTCGCAAATGCTCAGGCGCGGATACAATTTTGTTCTTACTTGGACCCCAGGCCATGTGGGGATTTCCGGGAACGAGGAGGCGGACGCGGCTGCAAAGCTCGCTTTCCGCTTACCCGGAGTTTAACAACTACTGTGCCATACCAGGATGTGCAACGTTTTTTCGTCGCCAACTCTTCTCTGCTTGGCAGCACTCCTGGACAGCTTTACAAGGCACACAACTCCGGGCAATTAAAGAGAGCGTACGACCTTGGCTAACTTCCTGCAGGTATAACCGGCGAGCCAAGGTGATACTCACCCGGCTGAGAATTGGGCACACACGAGCTACTCATGGTCATTTGTTGAGAGGGGAACCGGCTCCGTGTGCCGTACGCCACACTGTGCGGCATATTTTTCTCGATTGCCCACGGTACGCCCGCGTTCGCCAGTCTTTGGGTTTGGGAGCTAACTTGCTCAGTATTTTAGGTGACGACCCAGTGCCCGTGGATAAGGCACTGCGGTTTATTTTTAAAGTCGGTTTTAATAAACAAGTATGACTTGTGTTTTATATCTATTGCTTTTAGAGATTTTAAATTTTTAGTACTGGGACGCTTTTAATGCGTTTTTATTGGTTGAGTGTTTCTATTTTATCTTACTATTTAACTTTGGGTAGCTTTTAGATTTTAGTGTTGATTTAGCGCCCAAATGACCTTGTTGTCGACGGGCCCTAAAACCCCACACACTCACTCACACAGTATTTAAAAAGGTAATCCAAAGCAGAGGACCACTGATGCTCTTTCTTCACGCAAAGCATTCATACAATTCGAACTTTAATAATTTGGGTCCATATTTCACAGATAGATCAAAACAAAGCGATAAGGCAGATCACATTTCGGAACAAAGGTCTTCAGAAATTTTTATAACTCATACAAAATTAATGCGTTGTTTGTGTATATTTTGCCTAATTCAGAGATCTGTTTTTTTGTGAATTTGCATATATACATGTGACATAAATTGAAAGAACTTAAAACAAATGTAAATATGTATGTGAGAGGGTAACAAAAACGAAGGGCATGTTCGTGTCCGTTTGTTGCTTTTGCCTTTCTTTTTATTAATACCGGGTATCCAAGCTTATAGGTAGATATCACTAGCATTAGAGATCTCCTACATTTAAAAGATGTAAAACTGAAGGAACATGTTCACATGGAAATGCAAAACGATACATATATAAACCATGATGAATTGCTGTTGATTGTCATCTTTTTAAAATGTAATTTTAGCGTCCCAGCTGTACTTTAAGATAATTTAGTTAGAGATGTTTGATAATTTCATGGTGGATTGTTAGAATGCAGTCAAAATCTATTTGCCATTTCGGACATTGACTTAATCCTTCAAAATTTGTAAAATTTGGTATTCTACAAGAACTTCGGTTGTTAACATAATAAATGGTTCTAATAATTAAAAAATGGTAATATTTCCGTGCTTATGTTACTCTTTGCTTAAAAAGTCTGCCTTATATATGCCTGAATTTTATCATAGCATTAGTACAAATGAAACTGAGGTACTACAGAGATAATTCGGTAATGGTTAATTACCAAACTCATCTGGATCCCTGGACAGAGCACTGGGCCTGTAAACTGTAAGGTGCATCTATTTTAAAAGGAGTCAAGAAATGAATGTAAATTGGTAGATACTTAAATCAGAAGGCAGTAGCAGAAAATTTTGGAGAAGCCGAGATGTCTAAGTAACTTTAAAGAACGGATTAGCTAGCTTATTAATGCACAAAGCGATGATCTACTTCGAAATCGTTATGAAAGGTGTTATCTGATCGATGAATTAATAAGAAAGAAAATAACAAGTAACAACAGCTTTTATACAAAGACATCTAACAGGGACAAATTAAAATTACTAATTTTATACATTAAAAACATTCATTACCTTTTGCAAACTGACCAACATACTAAAATTTAAAAAGTATAATATAAATCAGGAATCCCAAAGTGAAAATAATTACTGAAAGCGCATTTTTCATTTATATAATTAGCTGGCAGAGGCAAAAGCTATATCAACGCGGTTTAAGCGGTGGAGTAGCATTGCGGAGTTTTCTTCAAAATATTCATTAGACATCCATGTTTATACTTAATTAAAATATAAGTTTGTTATTTAATGGAATTTTCAGTTTTGAATTTTGCTGGAAAACTTTCTTAGAAAACATGGAAATGCCGAATATATATCCAGTAATATTTTCAAATTTAATTTGTGTAGAATACTAATCCTCCTCTACCTACTCTGTATGTAGGTGATGCACAAAGCAATATTGAACAATAAGAACAAATCACGGTGAAGGTACACGGTTAGCAAAGTAGAGGTTTAAATGTCACGCGGCTTTCCCCCACAACAGCGGCACGCGGTGGTAATCTCCTGAAACACGAAGTACGCGTGGGGATTTGCAGATGTCTTGCAAGTTGTAAACACTTTGTAAATATTAATATCTTTTAGTATTTAAAAAGGTAATCCAAAACAGAGGACCACTGATGTTTTTTCTTCATGCAAAGCAATTATACAATTCGAACATTAATAATTTAGGCCCATATTTCAGAGATAAATCAAAACAAAGGGGCAAGACAGATCATATTTCGGAAAAAAGGTCTTCAGAAATTTTTCCAACCCGTATAAAATTAATTCCGTGTTTGTATAACTCTTTGCTATTTCTCAAGTTGTGATTTCATGTTAATAAGCATATATAGTTGTGATATAATTGTAAATAAATTAATAAAAGTTGTATAATGTATGTGAGACTGTAAAAATGGCGAAGTGCATATTTGTGTCCGTTGTGGCTTTCGCCCTTTTTATAAATTCCTGGTATACAAGTTTATAGGAAGATATTAATAGCATTAGAGGTATCCCACATTTAAAAAAATGTAAAACTGAAGGAATCTGTTCACCTGGCAGTGCAAAACGACAAATATATAAATCATTATGAGTTCCTGTTGATTGTCATATTTCTAAAATTCAATTTAATCCTCCCAGCTGTTCTTTAAAATTTAATTAGACGTAAATTTAATCACACATGTTTGGTATTTTGATTGTGGTTTGTGAGAATACAGTCAAAATTTATGTGCCATTTCGGACATTGAGTTAGTCTTCAGAATCTGTAGTATTTGGCATTCTCCAAGAACTTCGGTTGATAACATAATTAATGGCCCATATAATTGAAAAATAGCAATATTTCCATGCTTAGGTTACTGTTGCGTAAAAAAGTCTGCCTAATATATGCCTGAATTCTATCATAGCACTAGTACAAAAGAAACTGAGCTAAAACAGAGATAAATCAGGAGAGGTTAATTATCAAACTCAACTGGATCCCCGGAATGAGCACTCACCCTGTAAGCTGTAAAGTGTATCTATTTTAAAAGGAGAAAATAAATGACAGCAAAACGGTAGATATTTAAATCAGAAGGCCGTAGCTGGGAAATATAGGAGAAGCCGAGACTTCCAAGTCATTTGCAAGATCCGATTAAACGTCTTATTACTGTACAAAGTGATAATCTAATTTGCAGTGGTTTTGAAATGTTTTATGTGATGTTGTATTAATAAGAAAGAAATTAAGAAGTTCCAACATTTATGATACAAAGACGTATAGCATGGACAAATTAAAATTACTAATATTATAAATTACAAACCTCAACTTTGCTTTCGAAAACTACCCCAAATACTACAAAATAAAATGTGGAATGTAAATCAAGAATTCCAAAGTGAAAATAATCTCTGAAAGCGCATTTTACGTTTAAATAATTAACTTGCAGAAGGCAAAGACTATATCAGCTTGGATTAAGCGGTGAAGGAGCATTGCGGAGTTTTCTTCAACATATACATTTGACTTTGATGAATATACCTAATTAAAATACCAGTTTGGCATTTAATCGAATTTCCAGTTTTGAATCTTGCTGGAAAACTTTCTTAGAAAACATGGAAATGCCGAATATATATCCAGTAATATTTTCAAATTTAATTTGTGTAGAATACTATTCCTCCTCTACCTACTCTGTATGTAGGTGGTGCACAAAGTAATATTACACAATAAGAAGAAATTACGGTGAAGATACACTTGTAGCAAAGTAGCGGTTTAAATGTCGCGCGGGTTTCCCCCACAACAGCGGTACGTGGTGGTAATCTCCTGAAACACGAAGTACGCGTGGGGAGTTACAGATGTCGCGCAAACTGCAAACACTTTCTAAATATTAATATCTTTTAGTATTTAAAAAGGTAATCCGAAACAGAGGACCATTGATGCTTTTTCTTCATGCAAAGCATTCATTCAATTAGATCTTTAATAATTTGCGTCCATATTTTACAGACAGATCAAAACAAAGCGATAAGGCAGATCTCATTTTGGAACAAAGGTCTTCAGAAATTTTTATAACTCATACAAAATTAATGCGTTGTTTGTGTATATTTTACCTAATTCAGAGATCTGTTTTTTTGTGAATTTGCATATATACATGTGATATAAATTGAAAGAACTTAAAACAAATGTAAATATGTATGTGAGAGGGTAACAAAAACGAAGGGCATGTTCGTGTCCGTTTGTTGCTTTTGCCTTTCTTTTTATTAATACCGGGTATCCAAGCTTATAGGTAGATATCACTAGCATTAGAGATCTCCTACATTTAAAAGATGTAAAACTGAAGGAACATGTTCACATGGAAATGCAAAACGATACATATATAAACCATGATGAACTGCTGTTGATTGTCATCTTTTTAAAATGTAATTTTAGCGTCCCAGCTGTACTTTAAGATAATTTAGTTAGAGATGTTTGATAATTTCATGGTGGATTGTTAGAATGCAGTCAAAATTTATTTGCCATTTCGGACATTGACTTAATCCTTCAAAATTTGTAAAATTTGGTATTCTACAAGAACTTCGGTTGTTAACATAATAAATGGTTCTAATAATTAAAAAATGGTAATATTTCCGTGCTTATGTTACTGTTTGCATAAAAAGTCTGCCTTATATATGCCTGAATTTTATCATAGCATTAGTACAAATGAAACTGAGGTACTACAGAGATAATTCGGTAATGGTTAATTACCAAACTCATCTGGATCCCTGGACAGAGCACTGGGCCTGTAAACTGTAAGGTGCATCTATTTTAAAAGGAGTCAAGAAATGAATGTAAATTGGTAGATACTTAAATCAGAAGGCAGTAGCAGAAAATTTTGGAGAAGCCGAGATGTCTAAGTAACTTTAAAGAACGGATTAGCTAGCTTATTAATGCACAAAGCGATGATCTACTTCGAAATCGTTATGAAAGGTGTTATCTGATCGATGAATTAATAAGAAAGAAAATAACAAGTAACAACAGCTTTTATACAAAGACATCTAACAGGGACAAATTAAAATTACTAATTTTATACATTAAAAACATTCATTACCTTTTGCAAACTGACCAACATACTAAAATTTAAAAAGTATAATATAAATCAGGAATCCCAAAGTGAAAATAATTACTGAAAGCGCATTTTTCATTTATATAATTAGCTGGCAGAGGCAAAAGCTATATCAACGCGGTTTAAGCGGTGGAGTAGCATTGCGGAGTTTTCTTCAAAATATTCATTAGACATCCATGTTTATACTTAATTAAAATATAAGTTTGTTATTTAATGGAATTTTCAGTTTTGAATTTTGCTGGAAAACTTTCTTAGAAAACATGGAAATGGCGAATATATATCCAAAAATATTTTCAAATGTAATTTGTGTAGAATACTAACCTCCTCTACCTACTCTGTATGTAGATGGTGCACAAAGTAATATTGAACAATAAGAACAAACCACGGTGAAGATACACGGCTAGCAAAGTAGAGGTTTAAATGTCACGCGGGTTTCCCCCACAACAGCGGCACGCGGTGGTAATCTCCTGAAACACGAAGTACGCCTGGGGATTTACAGATGCCGCGCAAGTGGCAAACACTTTGTATATATTAGTATCTTTTAGTATTTAAAAAGGTAATCCAAAACAGAGGACCACTGATGTTTTTTCTTCATGCAAAGCAATTATACAATTCGAACATTAATAATTTAGGCCCATATTTCAGAGATAAATCAAAACAAAGGGGCAAGAGAGATCATATTTCGGAAAAAAGGTCTTCAGAAATTTTTCCAACCCGTATAAAATTAATTCCGTGTTTGTATAACTCTTTGCTATTTCTCAAGTTGTGATTTCATGTTAATAAGCATATATAGTTGTGATATAATTGTAAATAAATTAATAAAAGTTGTATAATGTATGTGAGACTGTAAAAATGGCGAAGTGCATATTTGTGTCCGTTGTGGCTTTCGCCCTTTTTATAAATTCCTGGTATACAAGTTTATAGGAAGATATTAATAGCATTAGAGGTATCCCACATTTAAAAAAATGTAAAACTGAAGGAATCTGTTCACCTGGCAGTGCAAAACGACAAATATATAAATCATTATGAGTTCCTGTTGATTGTCATATTTCTAAAATTCAATTTAATCCTCCCAGCTGATCTTTAAAATTTAATTAGATGTAAATTTAATCACACATGTTTGGTATTTTGATTGTGGTTTGTGAGAATACAGTCAAAATTTATGTGCCATTTCGGACATTGAGTTAGTCTTCAGAATCTGTAGTATTTGGCATTCTCCAAGAACTTCGGTTGATAACATAATTAATGGCCCATATAATTGAAAAATAGCAATATTTCCATGCTTAGGTTACTGTTGCGTAAAAAAGTCTGCCTAATATATGCCTGAATTCTATCATAGCACTAGTACAAAAGAAACTGAGCTAAAACAGAGATAAATCAGGAGAGGTTAATTATCAAACTCATCTGGATCCCCGTACAAAGCACTCGCGCTATAAGCTGTAAACTGTATCTATTTTAAAAGGAGATATTAGATGACAGCAAAATGGTAGATATTGTCACCCAGGCGTTGGAGCACCCTATGGAAACAGCTGAGAGCGGTAGACAGGGGAGGTCCGTGTTAGCCACGCCTCATCCTCGTCCATCTTATAGTGGTGACAGGGACGGCTGGGGAAAGAAACATGATGGTGCGGTCTGTTTCTCTTTCACCTGTGTTCTGGAATTACGGGATCTTTCATCTACTGTAACCTTCCTGTGGAAGCCAGAAGGCGGCGATATTCCTATAAAAAGGGGCTGCCGGAGCGAAGTGAAGTCAGTTAGTGAGTTAGTTATTTTGTGAGGAGACAGTCGCAGTTCTTGGTGTAAAAGTTAGTCAGTGACGTGTTAATGAAGGAGAAGATTGTGCAACGGAAGACTGTACGTAACTGTGTATGTGTATCGGAGTTTACGTAATCACGAGGACAAGTGAAATTGTAACGGACGAACTGGTGAATTGTAATTGTGTGCAGCACGTAAATCTGTGTAATTGGCAAGAGTTTAACTGTAAGTCGGTGGAAATAAAGAATATTTTTGAGTGGTGAAATTGGACTTTTCATTTCACGAACCCACAAAGTCACACTGGTGTCAGGAAGCGGGAAAACATCATCACCGAACATTACAACCATGGAAGCGGCATTGGAAAAGATTTTGGAGAAGATGATGTAAATGAAGGCCGAACTGACCTCGGAAATGAAGACGGCCAACGACGACATCACCGCAGATTTGAAACAAATGAAGACGGCCAACGACAACATCACCGGGAAGATGGAAGAAATGAAGGCCGAATTAACAACAAAAATAGAAGCGGCAAATAACAACCTGGCCGCAAAGCTGGAAGAAGTGATGACGGCTAACGGTAACCTCACGGAGAAGATGGAAGAAATTAAGGTTGCGAACGAGGCCCTCGCCGCCAAGTTTGAGGAACGGTTGGCCGGCGTGAGGGATGACGTCACGAATCTGGGCAAGCGGATGGGTCAAGTAGACGACCGCCTTAATGATTTAGAGGAAAAGGCCGACAACATCGCAAAACCCCTCACCCGCCTGATGGAGGAACACCGGCCTTATGTGTGGACAGAGGACGCCGAAAACGCTTTCCAGCACCTAAAGGAGACCCTGTGCAGTGCTCCAATTTTGGGTTTTCCACAGCCGGGTGGCGCCTTCCTTGTGGACACCGACACTGGCGACCATTGCATTGGAGGTGTCCTATCGCAGATCCAGGACGGCCATGAGCGGGTGATAGCCTACTACAGCAAGACGCTTTCCAAGGCAGAGAAGAACTACTGCGTCACCCGACGAGAATTATTGGCGGTAGTAAAGACCTTGGAGCACTTCCATAAGCACCTGTACGGTCAGCCATTACACCTGAGGACTGACCATTCCGCCCTAACCTGGCTATTGAGCTTTAAGAACCTGGAAGGCCAGACGGCACGTTGGGTCCAGAGGCTGCAGGAGTACGACTTCACCTTGGAACATCGTAGAGGGGAGAGCCACGGTAACGCAGACGCCATGTCCCGAAGACCCTGTTCAGTAGAGTGCGGTCAGTGCACAAGAGTGGAAGAGAAGGAGCGTGCCGCAGCAGTCCGAGTAGTTGTGGCAGTGCCTGCTGAAGGCTGGGATAGCGCAGGCCTGAGGAGGGAGCAGCTGGCGGACGCAGACTTGGGGCCACTCTTGAGGGAAGAGGAGGCAGGGATGAGACAAACCTGGGAGGACATCGCACCGAGGAGCGCCACCTATAAGTCGTACTGAGCCCAATTGGACTCGTTGAAGACCAGAGAGGGCGTGCTGTTCCGGGTATGGGAGTCACCCGATGGGAAGTCGCAGAGAGAACAGTTTGTACTCCCCCGGAGTAAGGTCCCGGAAGTCTTGGAGGAAGTGCACGCCGGTAATTCAGGAGGACACCTGGGAGCGAACCGTATGAATCACAAACTACGGCAGCGCTACTTCTGGCTCAGACTCCGGGCAGATGCTGGTGGTACACCTGAACCTCCTGGCACGCTACGATGGTGCTGTTCGGGGCGAACAGCTTTGAGGAGGGAGCAGTGTCACCCGGGCGTTGGAACACCCTATGGAAGCAGCTGAGAGCGGAAGACAGGGGAGGTCCGTGTTAGCAACGCCTCCTCGTCGTCCGTCTTATAGTGGTGACAGGGACGGCTGGGGAAAGAAACATGATTGTGCGATCTGTTTCTCTTTCACCTGTGTTCTGGAAATTACGGGATCTTTCATCTACTGGAACCTTCCTGTGGAAGCCAGAAGCCGGCAATATTCCTATAAAAAAAGAGGCTGCCGGAGCGAAGTGAAGTCAGTTAGTGAGTTAGTTAGTTAGTTTGTGAGGAGACAGTCGCAGTTCTTGGTGTAAGAGTTAGTCAGTGACGTGTTAATGAACGAGAAGATTGTGCAACGGAAGACTGTACGTAACTGTGTATGTGTATCGGAGTTTACGTAATCACGAGGACAAGTGAAATTGTAACGGACGAACTGGTGAATTGTAAGTAATTCGTGTAATTCTGTGTAATTGGCAAGAGTTTAACTGTAAGTCGGTGGAAATAAAGAACATTTTTGAGTGGTGAAATTGGACTTTTCATTTCACGAACCCATAAAGTCACAGTATTTAAATCAGAAGGCCGTAGCTGGGAAATATGGGAGATGCTGAGACCTCTAAGTCATTTTCAAGATCAGATTAACCATCTTATTACTGTACAAAGTGATGATCTAATTTGCAGTGGTTTTTGAAATGTTTTATGTGATGTTGCATTAATAAGAAAGAAATTAAGAAGTTCCAACATTTTTGATGCAAATAAGTATAGCATGGACAAATTAAAATTACTAATATTATAAATTACAAACCTCAACTTACCTTTCGAAAACTACCCCACATAATAAAAATAAAATTTGGAATGTAGATCAAGAATTCCAAAGTGAAAATAATTTCTGAAAGGGCATTTTACGTTTAAATAATTAACTTGCAGAAGGCAAAGACTATATCAGCTTGGATTAAGCGGTGAAGTAGCATTGCGGAGTTTTCTTCAAAATATACATTTGACTTTGGTGAATATACCTAACTAAAATAACAGTTTGGTATTTAATAGAATTTCCAGTTTTGAATTTTGCTGGAAAACTTTCTTAGAAAACTTGGAAATGCAGAATATATATCCAGTAATATTTTCAAATTTAATTTGTGTATAATACTATCCCTCCTCTACCTACTCTGTATGTAGTTGGTGCACAAAGTAATATTAAACAATAAGAAGAAATTACGGTGAAGATACACTTCTAGCAAGGTAGAGGTTAAAATGTCACGCGGTTTTCCCCCACAATAGCGGCACGCGGTGGTAATCTCCTGAATCACGAAGTACGCGTGCGGTTTCAGAGATGTCGCGCAAGTTGCAAACACTTTCTAAATATTAATATCCTTTAGTATTTGAAAAGATAGTCCAAAACAGAGGACCATTGATGCTCTTTCTTCATGCAAAGCATTCATACAATTCGAGCTTTAATAATTTGGGTCCATATTTCACAGATAGATCAAAACAAAGCGATAAGGCAGATCACATTTCGGAACAAAGGTCTTCAGAAATTTTATAACTCATAGAAAATTAATACGTTGTTCGTGTATTTCTTGCCTAATGTCACATTCTGTTTTTCTGTGAATTAGCATATATACATGTAATATAAATTTAAATAATCTAAAACAAATTTAAATATGTATGTGAGACGGTAACAAAGGCGAAGGGCATGATTGTCTCCGTTTGTTGCTTTCGCCTTTTTTATAAATACCGCGTATCCAAGCTTATAGGTAGATATCACTACCATTAGAGATCTCCTTCATTTAAAAGATGTAAAATGAAGGACCCTGTTCACATGGAAATGCAAAACGATACATATAAAAACCATGATGAATTGCTGTTGATTGACATCTTTTTAAAATGTAATTTTATCGTCCCAGCTGTACTTTAATAATTTGATGGTGGATTGTTAGAATGCAGCCAAAATTTATTGGCCATTTCGGTCGTTGAGTTAATCCTTCAAAATTTGTAAAATTTGGTATTCTACAAGAACTTCGGTTGTTAACATAATTAATGGTTCTAATAATTAAAAAATGGTAATATTTCGGTGCTTATGTTACTGTTTGCATAAAAGGTCTGCCTAGTATATGCCTGAATTTTATCATAGCCTTAGTACAAATGAAACTGAGGTACTACAGAGATAATTCGGTAATGGTTAATTACCAAACTCATCTGGATTCCTGGACAGAGCACTGGCCCTGTAAACTGTAAGGTGTATCTATTTTAAAAGAAGACAAGAAATGACAGTAAATTGGTAGATACTGAAATCAGAAGGCAGTAGCAGAAAATTTTGGATAAGCCGAGATGTCTAAGTGATTTTAAAGATCGGATTAGCTAGCTTATTAATGTACAAAGCGATGATCTACTTGAAATCGTTATGAAAGGTGTTATCTGATCGATGAATTAATAAGAAAGAAAATAACAAGTAACAACAGTTTTTATACAAAGACATCTAACAGGGACATTATTAAAATTACTAATTTTATACATTAAAACATCCATTACCATTTTACACTGACCAACATACTAAAATTTAAAAAGTATAATATAAATCAGGAATCCCAAAGGGAAAATAATTACTGAAAGCGCATTTTTCATTTATATAATTAGCTGGCAGATGCAAAAGCTATATCAAGGCGGTTTAGGCGGTGGAGTAGCATTGCGGAGTTTTCTTCAAAATATTCATTAGACATCCATGTTTATACTTAATTAAAATATCAGTTTGTTATTTAATCGAATTTCCAGTTTTGAATTTTGCTGAAAAACTTTCTTAGAAAACATGGAAAAGGCCGAATATATATCCAGTAATATTTTCAAATTTAATTTGTGTATAATACTAACCTCCTCTACCTACTCTGTATGTAGGTGGTGCACAAAGTAATATTGAACAATAAGAACAAATCACGGTGAAGATACACGGTTAGCAAAGTAGAAGTTTACATGTCACGCGGGTTTCCCCTACAACAGCGGCACGCGGTGGTGATCTCCTGAAACACGAAGTAGGCGTGGTGATTTACAGATGTCGCGTATGTTGCAAACACTTTGTAAATATTAATATCTTTTAGTATTTAAAAAGGTAATCCAAAACAGAGGACCATTGATTTTTTTTCTTCATGCAAAGCATTCATACAATTCGAACTTTAATAATTTGGGTCCATATTTCACAGATAGATCAAAGCAAAGCGATAAGGCAGATCATATTCCGGAACAAAGGTCTTCAGAAATTTTTATAACTCGTATAAGATTAATACGTTCTTTGTGTATTTCTTGCCTATTTCTCAAGTTCCGTTTCCTGTTGTTAACATAATTCATGGTTCATATAATTCAAAAATGGTAATATTTTCGTGCCTAGGTAACTGTTTGCGCAAAAAAGTCTGCGTGATATATGCCTGAGTTCTATGATAGCACTAGTAGAAAAGAAACTGAGGTAAAGTAGGGATAATTCGGGAAAGATTAATTATCAAACACATCTGGATCCCTGAATAAAGCACGCGCTCTGTAAGCTGTAAAGTGCAACTGATTTAATAGGAGACAAGAAATGAGAGTAAAATGGTGGTTATGTAAAATGGCATTACCGAAAATACATATATTTTCATGACAAATGAAACGTTTTTCTTGAATTTTTTAGGAATTTTATAAATTGTGTGTACTATAGATGTGTTTTGTGTAACGGGTAATCCATAAGAGATAGAGAACATCTTAAAACACAAAAAATATAAATTTCGTTAAGATATTCACTTTATGGGAAATACTTTTTTTTTAAGGAATCACTTAAGAAACACTACATGATATTTGCTTTAATTGTAAAATACATGCGGATTTTTTAAAGTACATGTATCCTTTTGTAACTCTTGGCCATGTAGAAGGAAAGGAAATTCCAAGCCATCACATAGCCACTAGAAAATGGCTCAAAGCCACTGTGTTCCGATATTCTCCTTTCATCTTTAAGAAAATACGTAAAGGGCTCATAACCACAAATATCTGTCTCGAATAGCATTAAGTAAATAGGAAAAATGTATTTAAGAATATTGTGGAGGAAAATAAATGGAGAAGGCCATGTATGTAAATATTGTTATAACGTTCTACTGCTTGATCTTATGACGAAAGTTGAGTCAGCAATTTCATTTATTTGTGCAGAATGTATAATAAGTGCAAGTCATTGTTGTGGAACTGTAATGGAAACTGTACAAATAAATATAAAGTTTCAAATTATCTTTACCTTTGGAAACAAAAATTTCCTGTCATAATGCTAGCTCTGCACATGTTAGAATGTGCTCTAAGTATCCTTGTTCTACGTAACGCTCTATTGTTATGAGGTAAAATAATGCTTAATTTTGGGCCCTTTTAAAAACCATGGGTAATGGAAAAGTAGTATAAACAGAATGGAAATCAGTTCAAAAAGGTTAACTGCTTCCTTTATAACATAAAAAGGCTTTGTTGTCCACTTTAAGCATATAGTCAAATTGAACTACTGGTAAGATGTTCAAATGGAGCATATTGGTTACCGTGATCACTTTTTAAGCTTTCTCCTGCTTGTTTCAACCTGTGTAGCATATAGTGGTAAATGTTGTTTAGGCACAGGACTAAAATGTACAAGAAGTAAACCCTGTGCTACATATTTTAATAAATGTTACACTTAAGAAAATAGCTACCATAAATGAAGCTGCAGGCCAGCTTCAGAGGGAAACATGGAACCCTTCCACTGCCCAGGGTTGCAGATTAGTGCACAATGTGATGATGTTGCAATGTATGCTTAAAATGCAGCAACTGTCTGGGTACTGAGACTTTGTAGCTTCGTAAAACTAAAATTCTAGTTTACATACACTCAAAATGCTCCTTATTTCAGTAGAAAGACAGTTTAAACAACCCTTTGTAGCAGGATGACGTAACATACACCAGCAAAGTCCCCCGTGGCTTCACATCACGTAAAGAAGCAAAAGAATTGAAAGGGTAGAGCCAGACTGAAAAATTCAATGCCATAGCCGGGATTTGAACCACAGGTCTTCTGGTCTCCATCCAGCCACTCTAAACCATTGAGTTACTATAGCCAACGTGCCAACAGGACATTAAATTCTCCAACTGACTCGTGTTTCTCCCGGTAAACCACTAGGAGTTCTCATAAACACATGAGACAACTACCTTAATGGCGACTAACAACATGTTAGTACTTTAAGGCCTGCGCTTTATAGTTCGGACCACTACTAGGTATAATTAATGGAAATTAATTGATCTTTCACACTAGCCGTGTTAAGGACGCACTATGAAAGGGTAGAGCCAGACTGAAGACTTCAATGCCATTGCCGGGAATTAACTTTCAAATCACTACATGATTATGAGTTCTCATCTTGCAACTCGGTACAGTTCAAATGTCCACACAACCCACATAGTGCACGAAAACGCACAAGTCCAATTACAACCGACTGACAACTCCGTTTACTCCTAACAGCTCCACTGTACAACTCAATTCACAAGTCCATAGAAAACTGCTGGCAATAGGTCACACCGCTGCATTTATACACTAGCCGCTATTTCTCGAAACTTGTCTAAGTAACACGATCTTTCACAATAGAGAGAGAAACGAACGATTTATCCAGACTATTTCCGTCTCTTTCCCTCTCCGCAAGCGCTACCACGCGCAGGAGCGTGGGCTTGATTTGGAGCACTGTTTCTCTCTTTCGCACGCGCCGGCAGCGGCGACAATTCTTTTCATGAAATTCGTGAAAACTGTAGTACCAGATTTGATCACCTTGTATGCACATGAGCAACTGTGCATAGCAACCGTTCATGTTGTGCTTCTGTATCTATTTGTAGTAAATAAAAATTTACTGCAGGCTGACATGTTAGCTCAAGTTGTGGAGCGTATGTAGTAAAGTAGGAGTGACTTGCACATAAAAATAGTGTTTTGAACTGCATCTTGCATTATTTTTACAGCTTCTTGGAGAGGCATACCTGAAGCTTCCAGTTTCTTGATACTGTCGGTAAGCCAGTTGAAATGACTTGCGATGTATGAAGCTAAACTAGGCACTTTAGAGCTGGTGAATGATAACAAGGATTCACACACACAAACGCACACACACACACACACACACACACACACACACACACACAAACACACACTCCAGGATCAGAACAAAGTTCTGAATGACTGACTTCACAGTTTCGAAGTGCTTACTGTAGAAAATTACAGCTTCGATCCATGTTCTCCACCTTGTTATCACTGGCTCTGGAGGCAGAGGTACATCAGGTAGCTGTTCATTGTAGCGTTGTATACGATAAGGAAATTTTAAGAAAATCTTCTTCGTTGCTGATAACAGTGTATTTACTTCTGGGAATTCATGTGTATCTGTCTCTGGCACTCGTTGCAATGCATGAGCCGTACATGTAACATGCACTAAGTTTGGATAAAGTACGGTGAGCGATTTCCTCGCTTTTAACATGTATGGAGCTGCATCTGTGTACATCAATAGGACCCTCTCTTCTTTTACACCATCTGGCCATAGTACCTCACGTCCATCATTAACGAACCTAGCAATTGTTGAACTATTTTCAACATTTTGTTTTATTTCAATATTTATTTTCAATTGAGGCTGGGGGAACAGTTGTCGATAATTTGTGGCTACGTGGCACAGGGCGGATGGCTGAGGAGATATTCGGGTAAGCCAAAGCGTGTTATTATTCATACCAATAACGGAAGGCGCCATACAGAAGCAGCAGCCAGTTATATGATTGCTTTGCTCCCTCCCAATCATTGGTATAGCGACATTTATGGATCACACTTTTCCATTTAGACATTCAGGTAGATTTGTGGAACAACTGCGACAAAAATACAGGGTGCATACAGTTTGTCCTGATCATTACTTTGCAGCCAAAATAGAGATCGTGTGCCTTTCTTACCATGGAAGTTAACGGTACCTTTTGCGATTTAAATGCAAACATTAATTGGGTTAGTAATGCACTTACGCGGAATTTTGTAATTTTCTCGAAATATCTGTTATTTTAAAGGCATTAAAACATTGTTTGGCGCACTTACAAACTAAACACTAAACTCAGTTGCTAAAGGAATAGCAAGCTGAGGGTTGGACTCCACCTGCTAGTCTTATATCAACCCTCACAATTTCGTTACAGTCTGTTTCAAAAATATGTACTCAAACTAACTTCTATTAGTAAATCGAAGCCAGACGCATCAGCCTGAACTTGGTATTGTAGAAGTGTAAACCAATCTACAAAAATGATGGGCATTTTTGTGTTTAGTGACCCAAAATTAGTACGTTGTGAATAATTTTATCTTAAATACATTTTGGCTTTTGACCCGCGTAATTGTTGTTTTTTTTTGAGTAGTTAATGGAGCATACGTTGCTCAGTCTTTCTTGGTTGTAAGAGCATTTTAGTGAAAGTTCAAAGGGTTAATTTATGAAGGGTAGTAGTACATATTATGTAGAAAATATATTACAATGTACTCAATCCGATTCCGAGAGTTCAGTAGAAATACAAGCTGCGGGGTTCTCCTGAAATTACACAGGTATTTTTTTTGTATTCAGAGTGCGTGTTAGGTAGTGTAGGTGTGTGTGAGTTTCTATTTTGTGGAGTAAATCATTTCCGAGGTATTCCTTGTTGTATGCCTACATTTTTATGTCCTGTACTTATTATTCTCAAATCGGAAGTTTTTCTCCAATCAACTTTATCTCTGTGCAATGCAAAGAGAAAGAAATTTCGAAGCAGTTTTACTGGGACCAGCCCTTTAAGGATTTGACTATCGCTTAAAGAATCCTGTAATATGGTATTCACCTTGCACATAAAATAATTAGCAATAAAGAAACGTAATCAGATATTTATCTCGAATGACCTGAAATCCATAGAAGAAAAGGTAGCGTTGGTTACAATATGTTTACAAGAGTAGACAAACACGCGTGAGGAACGCAGCTCAATTCCTCTTTTGTCTACCACACCATAGTAGTTTGACAAGGCATTGCATTCTACCCAAAAATTCAAAACGAAGTTTCACTAGAAGTATACGTTTTAGGGTCCCATACATCACAAAAGATTTAACCAAAAAGGTCCTCGTATGCATGTGTTAGAACAGTCTAATTCGAAAATATCACATCATTTACCACAAATCTGGTACTTATATTTAGTATATAAACGTTTCATGAAAATGCCCATTCTTCAGGCTAGCCATTGCATGGATCTTTCTTTCGAAAACCTTATGTTCACGTAAATGTCTTTTATGTTTTGTTAAAGAACTACATGTCAAGATATGTTTCTGTGTAAAGGAATGTATATTTTGAATTACCTTGGGACATCTTTAGTATTCTTTTTCATTCCAAATAATTGGTTTAACTGGCAAACCGACAAGTATAGGGCAGATATAGAGAGGGATGGGTTCGATTTCCGTGGCCGACCTAGCTGACCCATTGACTTCTTCAGGGTTTTCCCGCGTCGCTACGCGAATGCTGGGTAGGTTAATTACATTCCCCGAGTTTCCTGTCCCTAAATTTTATCTCCATTATCATTTCACATCATCTCTCAACTGGTGGTCTCTTTCAGGGTAGAAGTGTCTACGGGTGTCTCGGTGGTGCATAGCGGGACAATATGCTCTGAGGTAAACTACTTCCTCCTCCGGTCTCCGGACCTCTTCTGAGACCATTTCGGGACCGCCAGCCAAGGAGAGTTGGAGCTCGGCTGCTGGGCTCGTTGCCGTCCCGCTCTACGGAAGCGTGTCCTTTGTCGTGGCCTGTCAGGGGAAGCCTCTAAGTTAACTGTACTGGCGTGGTACCCTCCTCCTCTCGCCTCATCCTTCCTCCCGGGTGTGCCCCACTTGGGGACATAGCGGCCTACGTACCGAATCCCTTCCATAGTGAAATCCTAATCCTAGTCCTAATCCTGTAAGTACAGAATGCCAACAATTGGTACGTCCTTCTTCACTGTAAATCAGTAAAAGAATTTTCTGTAAAACTACGAATTTCCAATTAATTATTCCTTGAATTTATACTTAACAAAATTTTAACTAAATTTTAACTAGGTAGCATAGTCCAATTCTTCCTATCTACTTCTACTCCCCAATTCTTCGTTTCCTCATGAAGAAACCATAACTTTGGATCCGATAGAGAACCAGGATAGGTGATCAGCCCAATGCCTGGTATGAAGATGACCGAAGTGGAAGATATATAAGAAGGCAAATTAACAATAGGAAAGATGATGCAGAAACTGGTGGAATACTGCGCCATATTGTCCACCACAAGTCTCCATCTGTGGTCACCTGGCATCGAACTCGGGCCGCCTTATTGAGAGCCATGCGGTCCAAACGCTTCCAGTAAGCTTATCCTGCAGTAAAATAGCCATTGCTAAACTATATTAGGTGCGTAACAGTTTGCAATAGTACTCTAAAGTGTTACAATCACAGTACATTTCCAACCCACTCGTTCAAAAGACGTATTATTCCATCTTTTCTAAATTCGCATGTGCATTTACACAAATAGTTTCGTAACCCATTTGGGTATAATTTGTCAAGTCATGTCATGCTTCAAGTTCCATGATGTTCCTCCAAAATTACGAGGAAAGAGAGGAATGGTGCTAAAGTTAAGAGAAATCGCTATTGGGAAATTGTATCAAAAGACAAACAACAACCCGGGAAATATTGATGGTATAATATAATTTGACATAAATTACACTCTTTCAATAAGAACTACTTTAACAAGATTTAGTGTATTCCTTATGAGTAGCACGTCAGAGGAACTCTTACTAAATGTAATGAGAATCTAAAAGCATTTGATGCCTTACTTAGAAAATTCAAGCTGCTCATTTTGTTTCGCTTACAAATGAAATGATCATTGGGAATTTTGAACAAATCTTTGAAGATATTGTATAACTAATTAGAAAACGCTAAAACTTTTCTCTGTGGAGGTGGAAAGTTGCTTGAGATGAACTTCTATAATGCCTATTGTATGAATCTGCAATGTTTCGATCATATAATTTAACGTTTTCTTAACTGCAGTTGGTAGATGAATTCCTATAGTCAGGCCAAATGTTTTCTCATTGGAAACCTAATTGGCGAAATTGAGTGTCACATAGCTGAATTTGCTACTACAGAACTACGCCACGATGCTGCAAATGTCCTCCACCTTCGGCTAAACAAGCATTTATCGAAAAATGTTCCTTCCATTTATGTGGATGGAAATCATAAGTTTATCATAAACGCAAACTCGCAGTTCATGTATTTAACAATATGTGAGTTATGTTGTATATAATGTGCACCCGGATGTTTAATTAGGCACATTCTAGCAAAATTTCATCACTATAACTACGAAATATGTCAACGGTGTACAGTAATAATGTACACTTGTGAAATTCGGAATAATATAAACAATTTAATATGCTGGGGAAATAAGTAAAAAGAGACGAGCTACTGAAAGATAAAAACACATAAATGATACGGGATGACAAAAAGAAACAAATAAATAGGAGATGGTTAAAATGAGGGATATTCATGCAAGACTGGCTGAAACATCCGTTTCGTAACGTCTTATCGATCAAAGAGTAATGCCGGGTGGAGGGCACACCGCCAGGCTCCACGCAAAACGGCAGCCGGTATAGGGGTAACCAGCCAGTTTGTGAAGAGAAGCGAAACGCCGTATGCTCTGTTTGGTTTTCAATGTACAACCCTGTAACTTGAACAAGCCATAATTCACAATTACCCATTCCAGTTCCTATAAAGGTCGTGCTTTAGAGAAAATTCGGGAGGTAAATATAAAGATAATGTATGTAATAGACGAAATGGCAATATATAGTGATCATGAAGTTCTCAGGCCCGTGGATGATGAAGCAATTGATGGAATGATGGCGAGGAAATCCGTAGGTCACGCAAAACGATCCGCCCTTGCGCCACGTTGCCAACCAACGTTTTCCATTTGCGGTCGCCTGGGATCGAACCCGGGCCGCCTTGGTGGAAGTCAGGCGTTCGAAACACTCGGCGCGGTCATTAATCTTATTGGCATTTGGTAAATATTCTAAGAAATAGTTGTTTATGCTTGCAATGCGGACATAACTTGGACAAAACGCGATGACGTTGTTCTCTCAATAGCGAGCGTACCAAGACGTCCCTCTGCTTCACAGAATACCTCTATCTTAATGCATCCTTTGATGTCGCCATGGTTATCTTTTGAGTAGCATGTAAATGTAACGATCAGTACAATGGACAATTTACGAGTTACTGACCTGCGAATTGACAGGCAAATTTATTTCCAAAGCGTAAAATAATCTGCGTGGAATAGGCTTCCGTCATCAGATCAAGTACCGGAAGGTTTTAAAGCACGTTTACGTACATGAGCTTTTCTACTGAGTCATGTACACATATTCATAATTACTACGTTTCCTTCTAACAGGCTAATGTTAATAAGATAAATGTTTGTATGTATATATTACACATTTCTTAACGGTTGAAAGGAGAATATCGGAATGCAGAGGCGTAGAGCGTTCTTTAAATCTTTATAGTGCTGGTCGCTATGTGATGGCTTGTAAGTTATGCTCTGATAGCGTAGCCGCGAGATTAAAAGCTTTATATTAGAGAAAAGCTTATATTACAACAAATACCATGTTATATCTGTGAAATGTGTGCTGTCAGAAAATGGATTTCCCCTAATTTAAGTATTTAACGGGAGTAAGACCTTCGGTATATATTACAATTTGCACTTACTCAAAGTGACATTTCGTAAAGGTTCATGAAAATGTTTCTTTCATTAACAGGAAAATACTTTAAACTTCTGGAATGTCATTCAAACTCGCTAGCGCCACTTATGACAAATTGCGAGTTTTGCAAAACATTCCTCTTGCGTCCTCGAAAGATGTAAAACATATATATACCCTGATTTTTCTTTAATTTTCAGTTTTGCTGCTCGGACTTCACCCAAATTCACCTCACTGACACTCTCACAGGAAAATTGTGATAGTAAATGAGTTTATATTTTTATTTTATTCATGGGGCTTCGAAACATATCCTTCTGCTCAAATCTCTGGTTCTCATTCTTGGCCTGAATATAAGAATTCCTCTACCAACTGCAGGTAAGGGAACATTAAGCTATATGATCAAAATATTGTACATTCATACATTAGGCATTACAGAATGTCATGGGAAGCAACTTTTCATCTCTAGAGAGATAAACTTTACCGTTTTCTAATTAGTTATACAATATCTCCAAAGATTTGTTCAAGAATCCCAGAGCTCATTAAATTTGCAAACGAAACAATATGTGCAATTTGAATTTTATGGAAAAGATATAAAAAGCACTTTACATTCTCATTGCATTTTGTAACAGCTCCTCTCATGGCTACTCTTAACGAATACACAAAATCTTGTTATTTAAATCTTTCTTATTGAATGAGTGTAACTTATATCAAATTATATTGTACCATCAATATTTTCTAAGCTGTTGTTTGTCTTTAGATATAATTTCCAAATATCGATTTCTCTTAACTCTAGCACCATTCTTCTCTTTCCTCGTAATTTCGTAGGAATATCATGGAACTTGAAGCATGACATGATTTGACCAACTATACCCAAATGGATTACGAAACTAATTGTGTAAAGGCATATGCGAATTTAGAAAGGATGGAATGATACGTCGTTTTGGACGAGTGGGTTGAGAATATACTATGATTGTAACACTTTAGCTTATTATTAAAAACTAATGTTACGCACCGATTGGCTATTTTACTCCAGGATTTGCTTATTGAAGTAGCTTAGACCGCTTGGCTCTCAACAAGAGGCCCGGGTTGGATCCCAGGCGACCGTTAAAGGAGAATGGTGGTGGACAACATGGCGCTGGGATGGTAGTTCTCCGTGTCATCGGGTGTCCCACGGCAGCATTCAGCCAGTTGCTCCATCATCTTTACTATCATTCTTCTCGCCTTCTTATATGTCTTCCTCTTCCATTACCTTCATATCAGGCATTGGGCTGATCAGCTATCCTAGTTCTCTATGGGATCCAAACCTTCTGTTTCCCAAGTCTGACCTTACAAGGCATAGAGGAACAAGAAAACTCTAACAGCAGGGTAGTGGTCCAAGTAGGAAGGTTAAAGAAGAAGACAGGTTTATTGGCTCAGAATCAAGGTAAGCTCCAAGAAACATCTCCCTTCTGTCCATAGAAAGCTCTTATCTTTAATATTTTATACAGTGGAAGAAGAAGCACAATAATTTATAAACCTTTGTAGGACATGTGATTAACTTCTTTAGGTTTAGCATGGATTTATGATTTCCTTGCTACGTAAAAGGGAAGTGTATGTTAATTATATGCTAACGTAATTTCAAAATCACATATAACTGTGTGAAAATGGAAATGCTCTGAATCGAATATATATTAAGGCCAAAAAATAAACCAGATCAAGTTTCATGAGCACATGTTATCAATATGTCAGTGGATAACTTTGAAAATTTTGCAAATGTATGCTAAATGACAGTTTAATAACAGCCTCGGTTACAAATTCAATAATTTATGTATTGGTGCACATCTGCTCTGGGATACAGCTGACTTCGACGTTCATCAATATATTTGCGAAACAAATACAATTTGAAGCCTGAATATTTTTGCACAGACTTCGGACGTGCTTTACTTTTTCAAATTATTTTGAAAAGTCTTGCTCCAAGTGGCAAATTATTATAAATAAGCAAAACATTGTTAAAGTGGTTCTTGTTAAAAGAGGGTAAATTATTACAACATACCACGACCCATTGAAGGTTTTGGAGTATTTTTTTGTTTTCGATTCCATTTTTCAGGATCGATATATCTTAAATCCTCTACTCACCGTTCCTGTTCCTCAGGCGATTTCACATAAATAGTTTGAGGTGTCAAACACGGCAATATTTGACCACAATAATCGAAATGGGCTACGGATCCACTTCTGTAAACATATACATAAAATTTGGGAATAATGGAAGGATATGCGTTTTTGGAGGAGTGGCTCTAGAATGTAGTGTGATAATAGCACTCCCAGTCATTATTTAAATGATATATTTTATTATTGCAGGGGATATGTTTTGGTTATACCAATTTTATTTCACAAACCCTTACTGGCTTGGAGGCAACATTAAATTCAGAAAGTGTTCGGCGCTGTTCATAGATGGCTCTACCTGTAATATCTTATATCGAAGATATGGAATGGCAATTCAATACACAACTGTTTGTCATATGGGTAAGTCCTATTGGTTTAGCTTAGATTCAAGTGTGCTTTATTACCAGCAAAGAATGGTCATTTAGAATGTATACAGATAGAATAACAAAAGAAGAATTAAATTTGGATGAGAAAGGAAGTACCCGGACCCAAGTATATATTGACGGACTTTGCCACCTTGGTTCACAGGCTGTTGGTTTGAATTTGAATCCAATTATACATATTATTATATTAACTTCACACAATGTTTGTATGATGTACAATAGCAATCTTCCCTTTTAGTTATAATGGAGAGCAAAGATTGTAAAGTACAAAGAAAATTTAAATTGGATGGGGTATCCAGGCTACTTTAGTACTATTTGGCGTTTGTGCGATACGTTTATGAGCATTTCCAAAATATCTTGTTTCAGAAGAACTCGTTTACCGTAAATCAGGAGATATAATTCACTGATAATTTCATGTAGAATTAAGGAGGCTATGTTAAAGTTGGTTGCTAAGATTTTTTTCTCTACAAATGGGTTGGTATATCTATTATAAGATCAGTCGACAGGATTTCGGCCGATTTTACACAAACGTGTGTTCTTGGCATAACTATAAAAATAACGTACAAAGTCGTCGATATTCAAATTCATGTTTCATCACGGCAACGGACCGTTGCATGTAAGAGAAACTTAGAACAAAGGTACCTAAATATATCAATGTTAAGCATAAGGGAGTTTCTAACAATTCCTAAGAAAGTAACCTGGTATTCAAAATTTTGTCTCCAAAAGATAAATATAAGGATAAGCTTTCATATGTAGTTCAAGTAGTGCAACACTCGATAACTCTTTACTTACTGCCCTTCTGTACTCAGTGTTGTACACAATATTCTTAAACGTGTTTTCATTTATCTTATTAACGTTAATCTAGGCAGATATCTGTAAATACACCAGGTGACCCACATACACCGCCTTTTATCTAAGTAGATTTCCCTTGCTGCGGTAAAACAGTTGTAGTGTTTAACGCGGCAAAACCAGTAAATCGCAGTTGAGGCGCGCCAGCGAACTTTGCTCTACTCAGAGCGGCCGTGAAACCTCCCTGTCGCTTACTAGAACGTGTAGACGTTGAATACCCAGTTATCTTTATTTGTTGAGTTCCGTGGTTCTTGCCTCACACGCACTGGTATAGAGAGATTCACACACGAAACGAACTTATGCCAAAATATTGTTTTAATTATTCAGAGTCTCAAAGAATAAAAAAGTATAGTGACATCTCCAATTCCATTTTTTCGCTGTAAAACTGTAATTTCTCTACTAAGTTCAGGAAAGTAATATTTAAATCGTATCTTCAAAATATTGCACGGGCATACATTAGGAGTTAAAGATTATCATCGGATATCACTTTTTATTTCTAAACATATATACTTCGGGACTTCTTATTTTTGGAAAATGTGCCTAACGATTTGATTAATATGCCGTATGCTTAATACATTTGCATGAAACTAAAATTTGCAACGTGAATTTTCAGGGAGGGCTACAAAAAATTCTTGGAATTTTGAGCGATTTCTGTAAGACTTTTCCCACCTTGTAGCTTATAATAAATGGAAAGGTGCTTCATAAAACAGATTTTGTAAAGAAGCTTGGAATACATAAACTTATTTTACCCGACTACGATTACTTATTTCTTCTTTAGTTTGGCTTATATTTTCCAATATCGATATATCTTAAACGCGATAATCGATATTTCTATTTCTTATATCTTATAGGATGCCATGGAGCCTCAAACCTGGCATTATTTGATAATCTACACCAAAATTTGCATGAAATTACTTCTTAATACATATATATGTCATTTCGAATATATAGAAATAAATGATGCTCTGGAGATGGGCTTAAAATGTGGTTTGATTAGAATACTCAAAAAACTACAAAAACCATGCAATACGCACGCGAAAATCTTTCAGATGTAGCGTTACTTCAACAAAAACGTTTTAGTTTAGAAGTATCGTACGCTCTAAACGACCTCTTGCTGCTCACCATAGATGGCTCTACCTGTAATATCTTATACCGGGGAAGAAGAATGACTAACTTAATAAGCTTTGTATGACATATGACCTGGTCCTTTAGTTACGTTAATGTTAATGATCACAAATAACAGTTCATATATGTTTTTGTATATCCCAAAATGCGGTAGTAGAAATTCGGAATAAAGTAAGTTTTGAATAATTTTTGCTGTGTTATTCACTGAGGGATGGTCCTTAAATTAAGCTTTGATGGCAAAGGATTGTGAAATTAACAGAAATAGCTGAGATGATTCCTGCCACAAAAAATGAATTTCACTCAAATTTCACACTAGTCGGAATCACCTTTTTTCTGCATTAGGATTTTCAAGTCTCTCGATTTACAGGTTGTTCTAAACAAGTAGACAATCACATTCCAGATAAATTAAAAATATATATATTTCGCTTTTTACGAACTCATCCTATACCTCCGGTATGTCAATCAAAAACGCCAGCGGTATTTTTAGGCGTCCTGAGGTGTTGACTTATTGTACTTTCCGTGAGCAGAGTGTGGCATGCTGCAAGTAAATCCATATCCAATAAATACTAAATGCGCTATGATAATAATTCAAATTTTGTGAAGTAATTCATGGGAAATGTAATAAATGATATTTCTAACTCAACCATCTATACTCCATATATTTAACTGAAATAGTATGCATAATACAAATGAATAATGTACTAATATAACGACATATCTCTACTTAAGTTCTGTAATGACAGTTTTCATTGATAGATATGTATGTGTGCACATATGCCTGTTACTCAGAACTGAAATGTAATCGATCCGCGTTACGTACTGCAAGTATTATGGGGATCCTCATTGAAAACCAAACAGGCGCACAGCATATCGCCTGTACGAGATTGGGAGTCTCATAGCAGACTTTGCTTCTACAGAGCTCCGCCACGCGTTAAGCTTGTATAGCAGGCGTACCAGATAGAAGATGCTGCCAATGTCCTCCACCTTTGGCAAAACAAGCATTTGCCGAAAAATGTTTCTTCCAAAATCAGAAGTTTAGTATAAACATAATTGCAAACTTGTAGTACATGTATTTACCTATAAGAGAGATGTTTGGTGTATTACCTCCACCGGGTCGTTTTATTAAGCTCATTCTGGAAAAGGGTCATGAATATAACTACGATATATGTCAACAGTGTACAATAATAATGTAAACTTGTGAAATTCTTAATAATATGAAGAACTAGGGAGATATTACTCGACAGAGAGCTGAGACGTATCGGCCTTCAAGTGATCAGCACTGCAATCGTCCCTTATCGGGTCTTATCTGGGCGATAACAGGAGTGAAATATTAGTAAGTTGACATACAGTAAGCTACGAGAAGCGAAACGTCGTGAGCTGCGTTAGGTTTTAAATGAACCCGGTACATGGAAAAAGCCATAATTTAGAGTTAGCCAGTCCAGTTGCCATAAAAGCCGTGCTTTGGTGAAAATTGGAGAGGACAATATACAGGAGTGTAAGTAATGGACGAAATGAAAATAGATAGTGGTCATGAAGTCCTCAGGCTGCTGGATGATAGAGCAGTTGTTGGAATGATGGTGGGGGAAACCGTAGGTCGCGGAAAGAACCCAGCGCTACGTTACCAACCACAGTTATCGCTTTGCGGTTTCCTGGCATCGAACCTGGGCCACCTAGCTGGAAGTCAGGCGTTACAAACACTCGGCGACGGTGCGGTTATTAATCTGATTGATCGTTTGGTAAATATTCTAACAAATAATTGTCTATGCTTGCTCTGCGGTCATAAATTGGAGAACAAACAACGACGTTGCTCTCTCAATAGCGAGCGTGCGTCATCTCTCTGCGTCAAAGAATATGTGTATCTTAACGCATTCTTTGATGTCGCCATGGTTATCTTTTGAGTAGCATGATAAATTTAATGAGCAGTACAATGAACAATTTACGAGTTGCCGACCTATAGACTTGGCAGGCAAATTTATTTACAAAAGCTAAAATAATGTACGTGGAGTGGGCTTCCGTCATCAGATCAAATAGTGGAAGGTTTTAAAGGACGTTTACGTACATTACCTTCTCTACTGAGTCATGTACACAATATTCATAATTACTACGTTTGCTTCTAACAGCTAATGTTAATAAGATAAATGTTTGTATGTATATATTACACATTTCCTAAAGGTTGAAAGGAGAATATCGGAATGCAGAGGCGTAGAGCGGACTATAAATCTTTATAGTGCTGGCCGCTATGTGATGGCTTGTAAGTTATGCTCTGATAGCGTAGCCGCGAGATTAAAAGCTTTATATACGAGAAAAGCTTATATTACAACAAATGACATGTGATATCTGTGAAATGTGTCCTGCCAGAAAATGGATTTCACCTCAATTAAGTATTTAACGGGAGTAAGACCTTCGGTATATATTACAATTTTGCACTTACTCAAAAGGGATACATAGTGACAATTCGTAAAGCTTCATGAAAATATTTCACTTATCACGAAAATACTTTAAACTTGTCATTCAAACTCGCTAGCGTCACTTATGAAAATTACGAGTTTTGCAAAACATTTCTGTAGCGCCCTCGAGAGATGTTATACTTATATTCCCTGGTTTTTTTATTATTCAGTTATGCTTCTCGGACTTCACACAAATTCACCCCACTGACACTCTCACAAGCAAATTGTGATAATATATGAATTTTTATTTTTATTTTATTCATGGGGCTTCGAAACATGGCCTTTTGCTCAAATCTCTGGTTCTCATTCTTGGCCTGAGTATAGGAATTCCTCTACCAACTGCAGGTAAGGGAACATTAAGCTATATGATCAAAATATTGCACATTCATACATTAGGCAATACAGACAGTCATCGGAAGCAACTTTTCACCTCTAGAGAGATAAACTTTACCGTTTTCTAATTAGTTATACAATATCTCCAAAGATTTGTTCAATATTCCCAGAGCTCATTAAATTTGCAAACGAAACAATATGTGCAACTTGAATTTTCTGGGAAATATATTAAAAGTACTTTATATTCTCATTGCATTTTGTAAGAGTTCCTCAGGCGTGCTACTCGTAAGGAATAGACAAAATTTTCTTATTGAAATCTTTCTGATTTAAAGAGTGTAATTCATGTCAAATTATATTATACCATCAATATTTTCTAAGCTGTTGTTTGTCTTTAGATATAATTTCTAAATATCATTTTCCCTTACCTCTAGCACCATTCCTCTTTATCCTCGTAATTTCGTAGGAATATCATGGAACTTGAAGCATGACATGATTTGCCAACTATACCGAAATGGATTACAAAACTAATTGTGTAAATGCATATGCGAATTTAGAAAAGATGGAATACGTCGTTTTAGACGAGTGGGTTGAGAATGTACTGCGATTGTAACACTAGTTTATTGTTAAATGCTAATGTTACGTACCGAATATAATTCAGCAATGGCTATTATACTCCAGGACAAGCTTATTGGAAGTGTTTAGACCGCTTGGCACTCACCAAGACGCTCGGGTTCGATCCCACGCGAACGTAAAAGGAGATTTGTGGTGGACAACATGGCGCTCGGATGGTAGTTCTACGGATCATCTGGTTTCCCAAGGCAGCATTCAGCCAGTTGCTCCATCATCTTTACTATCATTCTTCTCGCCTTCTTATATATCTTCCTCTTCCATCACCTTCATAACTGGCATTGGGCTGATCAGCTATCCTAGTTCTCTATGGGATCCAAAGCTTCTGTTTCCCAGGTCTGACCTTACAAGGGATAGAGGAACAAGAAAACTCTAACAGCACGTTAGTGGTCCAAGTAGGTAGGTTAAAGAAAAAGACAGGTTTGTTGGCTCAGGATCAAGGTAAGCTCCAAGAAACATCTCCCTTCTGTCCATACAAAGCTTTTATCTTTAAGTAAACTTGAAACCATATGGACAAAAATTGCACAAGTATACAAGAGGTTGCAACGATTTATTCTCAAAGAACGCAAGTTTTTATTTACTTTTTTATTTCTATTTTTTAATTGGTTTATATTGTTATTTTTTGTAGTACATACATCGCTTAACTATTTGATCAAGGTGCCGCAGGTTCAATGCTTTTGCGCAACAAAATGTGTAGCTCGAGCTTTCTGGGAAATGTCTCAGAAGTCCTCATTCTGAATAACTTTTGTACGCATTTCTGTCACTTCTAACTCTCAATATATAGACAAAATCTTGTTAACGTAGATCTACTTTAATAAGGTAATTTATGTCAACTTTTCTTATCCCATTAATGAACTTCGAGATGTTCTATGCTTTTAGTTTCAATTTGATCATATTTTTATATCTTAAAAGCTTTGTCCGTACATTCCTGTTTATCTGTTGGTTTCATAGGATCACAATACGATTAGAAAGGCGATTTGTATTGACCAAATTTATAAACATTTTTCTCTTTTCTACCTCACGGCTTTGGATTGTTTAACCTGTTCCGGCTCAAAATTTGTCTGCCCATTTTTCTTCGGTCTTCCCTGGTTTCCTCTTCCTATAGGTTTATAGTTTAAGGTTATTTTTGGTATTCTGTTATTATTCATCCTCTGAACATATTCTTTCAATTGATTTCTATTTCTTTCAATAGTATGGTTTATTTCTTCTACTTTTAATTCTGTCATAATATCCTGATTACGTTTTTATTAATTATGGTAAATCCAGCTATTGCTCTTATGAATTTCATTTCTGATGACTGTATTCTCGTGTTATTTCTTTTTGTTAGTGTCCATGTTTCTGATCCATAGATCAGAGTTGTTATTGCCATTGTTTTGTATAGTTTTATTATAGAGTCCTTCCTTGCTTTGTTTTTAATGTTGTTTTTATTGTGCCTGTTATATAGTTTTCTCTATCATATCAACTTCCCCTTGGTACAAGACATTACATCCTAATACTTAATGTGTGATTTCTGCTCAATTATTATGTTATATAACACTATTTTTTATCTTACTGGATTAATTCCTTTAAATTCCATGGTTTTGGACATAGTGGCTGATATTTTCATTCCATATTCTGTAGCAATTTTATCTAAACTATACAGCATTTTCTGCAGGTCATCTTCATTTGTGGCCATCATCCGCATACAACATAGTTTTCAATTAGCTCCTAATACATTAATGCCTTCATTGACTTCATTCGACCAAATCCTTACCATTTCGTTAACATACATACTAAAATGTTCGGTTGATAAAGGACAACCTTGTCTTTCGCCACCATTAACTATTACTGGTTCTCTTTTATTTATTTTTATTTTTGTGACAATGTACATACTTTTTATAACTTCAGTTAGTTGTGAAAGTATGCCTCTATTATTTAAAATTTTCCACAGTATCATTCGTTATACTTTGTCAAAAGCTTTATAATAGTCGATAAATTGTAAGTGCGTCTGTAAATTTTGTTCTCGTAGTTTTTCTATTATTTGTTTAAGAGTAACAGCATTCTCAATAGTGCTTCTTCCTTTTTTAAAGCAGTTTGTTCTTCTAGGATTATTGCATCTGTTATTTTGTTTAACCGAGTACTTTTTATTTTGGCATATATTTTGTAGGCAGCACACAATGAACTAATTCCTCTATAATTTTCAGATCTTGTTCTTTCCCCTTTCCTAAATATTGATATCACTTTAGCTATATTCCATTCTTTCGGTATTCCTTTGCTTCCCAACTCTTGTTATATCGATACAGTAATCTGTCATGTAGTTCTTTAGGAGCATATTTAATTACTTCTAAATTAATATTATCTATTCCGCAGGCTTTCCTATTTCTAATTTTAGCTATACCTTCCATTAATTCTTCTACTTCTAACCTGTCTACTTCTGCTCTGTATAATCTATATATTTCCCAATTTTGTTTATCTCCTGTGTTCCAGAGAGTTTTATAATATTTATAAACATATTCGACTTAATCCTAGTTACATCTACAATGAAGTGGCCTATGAAAGTACTTTTGGAAACGTATATCTTCAAATTTGCATAGATGGAGAGATAAACCGCTCTAAATGAGTGAGTTGAGAATGTGTTGTGATTGTAACACCTCAATTTACTATTATAAACATACGTTACACACGCAAACAATATTTCAGTTACACTGATTATCCACCAGGAAAAAGCATTTTAGCTCAGAGGCTAAATCAAATACTCCTGTTTCTGTCCACAGATGGCTCCACCTGTAATATCTTATACCGGCAAAGAATAACTGCAATTATTAATCTAAGTTGTCAAGCGTATATTATTATGTTATTGATGGGTAGAATAGCTTAAAATGCGTTTTATGAAGGGTAAACGAAGAGTAGCTAGCGTGTACACAAATGCAATACATAAATAAACAAATAATTGTGTTCGAGTACGGAAGCATTCTAAAGCGGATATATATCTACACCTTTTGCTCAGCTTAAGTATGGGTCAATGCAATATTCTGGGTCTGATTTTGATATATGAGATCAAGATAGTGGTTAAAAGTACGACACACCGTTAATTTTCATAAAGCGGTCAAATTTGTCTGTCATTCCAGTCCTGTGTCATCTGAATTTTATTTGCAACACTTAAAATAAATTAGGAGGGCGAGCAAATATTGCTAATATATGCATTCTATTGAAGATTCTCTAACAAAAGGTAGAAATATGTTCCTTTATAGTTAATTAATAATCTTTTTTGGGAGGACTTAACAAAATATATGCTCCCGACATCGGTTGATGATCATTAATAGATCCCGGATGTAACAAAATATTGTGAAATGTGTAATAAAACAATTATATGTAAAATAAAAATGTTATTTCTTTGTTATAATAAAGAAGTCCACAAAGTCAAAACTCTAAGTTAATTTTTAATCAGTTCACTTGTGCAAAAAGTACAATACTGAAGTACAAGTGTCCAGCATTTAAGCATTTAAGCCATTTTGGATCAGTGTCCACATGTAACTATAATACACTTTTCCAAATGTTCTGGTGTCATACACAGTCTTCTGTCTGGAAATATGTTTTTGTAAATTAAAAAAGATCTCTCAACTTCGCAAGAAGTCAACGGTTCATATTTATACAGAGGGATTGTGCTAGGAATAATACTTTCAGGAGGTTATATATTTTCACCATTAAATAAGCAAGAAAGAGTAACAAGAGTTGGGTATCCAGGGTTCTTTTCAAGCATAGAATGCAGTTTAGTGGAAACTACACCACCCATTTCGCCTGGTACAACACTGATCTTTTGAACTGCATCTTCCATTATTTCCGCAGCTTCTTGAAGAGGCATACCTGACGTTACCAGTTCCTTGATACTGTCGGGAAGCCAGCTGAAGTGACTTGCGATGTATGAAACTGAACTGAGCACTTCAGAACTTTTGAATGCCGACAAAAGTTCACTCCCACACACTGCAGGATCAGAAGAAAAGTTCTCTATCACTGACTTCACAGCATCGAAGTGCTTACTGTAGAAAATTACCGCTTTGTTATTACTGGCTCTGGAGGCAGAGGTACATCAGATAGCTCTTCCATGTTGCGTTGTACACGATAAGGACATTTTAAGAAAACCTTCTTCGTTGCTGATATCAGTCTATTTACTTCTAGGAGTTCATGTCCAACTGTCTCTGCCACTTGTTGCAGTGCATGAGCTGTACATTTGGCATGCACAAAGTATGGATAAAATACAGTAAACGATTTCCCCGATTTTACCATGTGAGGAGCTGATATGTGTACATCATTAGTACCCTCTGTTCTTTTATGCCATCTAGCCAAAATACCTTAGGTCTATCGTTAATAAATTTAGCAAATGTTGAACTATTTGTTGCCTCCAATGATTTACAATAAATTAAGTAGGACTTTGATGCAGCTTCTAAGTCCATCTTGCCCACTATTAGACAAAGATGAAACGACCTGAAGCATCCGTCTTCTCATCGGCAGAAATTCATATAGGTGAGTTGCCTATGTCAACCCTGATTATTTATAATACGTCAACATAACAAAAATCCAAGTAACTCATCCTGAGAGTGGACTCGTCGGGAATGTTGCAGTTGCAGTATTTGTGTAAGAAATGTTTAGATGCAGGGACCTGAAGCTTTTATCCAGGATATGTTCGCAGCAACCAACGTCACACACAGATCTTTGTTAGATCCACTATTAGATGACGTAGGCTATCTCTGGAACTGTGTAAGTAGTAGTTCTTTCTTTAAAGACACCCGTTGTTTATTTTTAATTTGCAGATTGCTTCGTAGATGTTCAATTTGAGATTTTATAGTATACATCCTATACGTTTATCATAAGTTTGGCGGAGGACTGTTTTTCTATCAGTTATTAAACCAATGTCAACAGAAATGCACGTTTTCAGCTTTGAAGACAAAGAAGAACCAACCGATGCCATGGCTAAATTAAATGCAACTGACTTATAAATTCACAAACGTTTCGGGTTTGAGAGCAAAGAAGAAAAAATGTTTAAAACAATTCATTGTTGTCGGAATCGGACTCGTACAATTTAGCTCTGAATGCAGCACAAATATGTAGAATTGACGACACTAAATGAGAAGCACAATAATAAAAACTGCAATAGTTTGTTCTTTCTTGCTATGTAACGAAAATTAATGGATTTGACGAAAATTTATAATAATTCAGAGAGAATATTGCAATATGTAACATTCAGTTTACTGCCTATAAACCCGTTGCATGATATTAGTAAATTAGACTGGGTGGCATTTTTCGGTACCAAAGGGAAGATTGTGTTAAAGTGGAGAGAAGTATCTTAGCGATTGAAATAACTCAGAATAAAACTTGAAACAGAAACTTCTGATTAAATAAAGTGTTTTGTTAACAACTTTGTATTCTGTGTGATTTACTTAGATAAATAGTTTATAGAATGGAACAGATACATGTCGAGCGATGAAGAATGCCGATATCGCAGCATCCGGGAACTTATTCCAATGGTTTCATCTCTGTAGTAAGAGAATGCTATTCTTGAGCTGCCATCTGTACATTAACAGTATGAAGTAGGTAATAGCGGTCTACATCGGAAGGTGGCACTGCTTAACCACCTGTAGCACTGTAGGACAGGCGAAGCACAGATCAATACATGCGGCGCAATGAATCCCGACAGTATAACATTGCGCAGAAATTTGAATTCCAATCGTTTCCTTTTCGAGGTTAAACCTTGCAGTACTGTTATGTCTATTTGAACATGTTCATCATAGTAAGGAGAGTCAGCTTAAACCTGAACACCCCTTTCAAATATTTCTGAAACACCGTAAGTCAACTTCCTCAAAGTCCGATGCGCTACAAATAGAGAGTTTATTCCCTGAAATGGAAAAGTGTTTAAGAGTGTTTAAATGCAACAGCCACATATTAATGTATTTATGGCACGTGAAAGAACTCCTACAAGGTGAAACTGGGGTACACCGGTGTCGTTGATGTGAACCGTCGTGAATATAAAACCAAATCTAATTTCCTGCGCTGACAGATAAACTATCCTTACTAAGATGTTTTGCTATGTCTATTTCATGCTAACCGGGATAAACATTTATAGAATTGGTTTCATTCAATATTTCTTTGTAGGAAAAACGAAAATAGAATCTTGTAGGCTGAAATGTTCGTCAGACTATACAAAATCTTGTCGCTTAGTGATGCATCTGAAATTCTATTCTCCCTATGTGGCCAAGGCACTGGAATTCGTTATTCGTTTTTCACTTGAGAAAGGGACAGATGTTCGAAAATATAAAAGCCACACATTTACCACACATTTCATCACTAATTGTAGCATTAATCGAAAGAGCTTGGAAGATAAACGAATAAGCAATGCAGATACAATTCAGATTATGTCAAGATGTGATATTCCTTGTTTTATTTATTTATTACATATATACGTTCGGGCCCCTCAAAATCCCGAGGGGTGGGCAACAGGAATTAGGGGGCTGACAGATGGTGATGTACGGTGGGGATTTGGTGTACCCCACGACCGCTACGGCTGCCGCGAAGGCCCATCAGTAACCCTGAAAACTGGCAGAAGAGGCTCTGGTATTTTTCCCCAGGGACCTACTAAGGTAGGTACGGGATTGGCGATCCCGGGGTACCTAGCCACTCACCCTCAATTCATCCCCTTCATCTCCATCAACTGTGCCACGTTTAGCTACTGCTTGTCAGTAAGCATCACATTCTTCCTCTTCTAGTTTTTTATTATTCTTATTAGCACGTAAAGTCTTAGGCTTATAACTCCTGTCTCACACGCAGGGATCTCTCCTATCTCCGTGGTTCTGTCCCACGGTTTTCAGCGCGGCTTCCGACATGTGTGCTCTCCGGAAGTCTTAAAAGTGAAGGTTGAGCGGACCCTTCGCACTGCCCCTATGTGTAGTCTTAGGTGCGGAGCCCGTCCACACCGTCAAGTACACCCACGTAGCTCCTTGAGGGCCCGGTCTGTGTTAATCTCCCGACGGCCTTGTGCCGTTGGGTTAGTATCACGGACCGGACGTGTTACCGCTGACGGAACCCCGGTGTAATCAACCACAAATCCCTGAATCCACGTGTGCCTATTATACGCAGCGCGGCCTAAAGTGGGGAGCCACAGGCGGATATTCCTGTGGTAGGGGCATAAAGCCGGGGTGTGCGTGGTGAATGGTTTACCCATATGGACAAGCAGTGGATATTGAAGGGCAGCTTTTCTGAGGTACCAATGAGATCGGTCATGGATGGGGTCCCCATGACGGCACAGACCGTGAAGATTCGTTGTCTTTCCTTCTTTAAACCCGGATGGCAGGCTGACGCCGACGGTTCCGGATGGGGGTCCTTTTCAAAATGCATCCGCGCAAAACCTCTTTCATCGACCCGTATATAGTGATGACCTTGGCATGTGATGGCAAAACGTTTAAGGATATCAGCCCGTTTTACATAAAGCGTGAACTCGATAGGATTAGTGGCCCTGTAAAGAACGCAACGCGTCTCAGAGACGGCAGCCTACTATTAGAGAGCACAAGTGCGGACCAGTCTAAGAAGTTACAGAAAGCGACTTTGTTGGGCTCCTACCCTATCCGGGTAGCCCCACACAAAACGCTTAACACCTGCAGAGGAGTAGTCACCACCTCCAGCTTAGACGGTCTTGAAAATGAAGAAATTGTAATTTGCCTCTCTGATCAACTTGTTTGTCAGGCGTACCGGCTAACCCGAAAACAGGATGGCAAAGAGTACCCATTACGTACGGTTTTCCTAACTTTTGCTGGGACAAAGTTACCCGAATTCATCTATTGCGGATATGAATGTGCTAGCGTCCGTCAGTATGTCCCGAACCCCATGCGCTGTTTCCAATGTCAGCGGTTCGGACATACTAAGGTCACATGTACCAATCCTGCACTTTGTGAGAAATGTGGCCTACCGACACACGAAGACCCAAACTGCAGTCGAACACCTTGTTGCGTGAACTGTGGCGGTAGTCATCCCTCCAGCTCGCGACAGTGCCCTAGATTCATGGACGAAAAAAGCATTCAAGAGCTACGTGTAAAAGAACGCCTGACTTTTCCAGAGGCACGACGGCGCTTGGAGCAACTAAAGCCTGCTACCACTACTACTGGATATGCATCAGCAGCTCGCCGTACTCACAACACCACTGTTGCTGTTCAACACGTCCCTGTCGCCCACGCCTCCACGCAGACTGAATTTCTAGCCGTTAAACCCACGTCTCAGACTGCTTTTATATCCACCAGCATAGCCTCCGTTTCAGCCGTAAAGACTCCAGCCACCAAGCCATCACCGAGTAACAACAATCCGGTAGTATATGTGAAAAACCGATCCCGGCCACAACATAGATCGCGAAGTCGCTCGCCTTCCATTAGATCCCGGTCTCGTTCTACGAGCCGTAGGAGTTCTGACTCCCGAACATCAGCGGAGTCACAGGAGGCTAACGATTTTCGAATCGTAGGGCCCAAGTCAGCCAAGGTCAAGAAAAAAGTTAAAATGGCCCGTTAAAAATTCTTCATGGAAATAATCCAGTGGAATGTCAATGGTTTTCGAGCTGGTGCTCAAGACATACAACATTTAGTTTCTCAACGGTCACCATCAATTATTTGCCTCCAGGAAACCCACTTACATCCCAATCACTCGTTACACCTTTACTCTTTCTCTGCATTTAGAAGCGACTCTCTTGCAGGTATGCGTGCAAGCGGTGGCGTTGCTACCTTAGTGGTGCATAACATCTCAGCCGCCAACGTTCCTCTCACCACACCATTGCAAGCTGTGGCCGTTCGGATACAGCTGGAGAGCATCAGTTTTACCATCTGTAATATGTACCTGCCACCGCTCAGTATAGTTCCAGAGCGGGATCTTCTAGCTCTATTGGCTCAGCTCCCCTCACCACTACTCCTTGTGGGAGATTTGAATGCCAAGCACACGCTGTGGGGATCAGACACTGATGACGCCCGTGGATGCCTCCTCGTAGACGTCTTCGATAAGTCTGACCTGCTTCTGCTAAATACTGGTGACCCGAGATTCCTATCATCCGCTTATGGTACACATTCCGTACTAGACCTTTCTTTCTGCAGTCCATCATTAGTGCCACTCCTTGAGTGGTCGGTACTTTCCGACCTCTTTGGCAGTGATCATTACCCCATTAACATACATTTTTCTGGGCGCCGGGGTAGCGCGGTGGTTTCGTTCGCGGCTCCCGTTCTAAGGGTCCCGAGTTCGATTCCCGGCTCTGGGGTTGGCGATTTTAAGTCGGCCCTATCCACGCCTTCACCTCTGTCTAGCACACGTGAAGTATCCCCTATGCCCAACGTGGTTCGGAGTCCACGGTAAAAACTGTAGGTCCTCTCACCTCACCGCCATCTTCACTATCACCCTATCATCGGAGGTAATGGACACCGCCCTCTGGGTGCCTGCACCTGAGAAATGGGTCCGGTCATCACTTGGTGGGGTGAGGTTACCCCGAAGGCCAAGGTTGCCATGTGGGGAGTTTTAGTAACTAACTAACTAACATACATTTTTCTGGCCGCCAATGTGTACCTTCTCGACATCCTCTCTGGATTATTTCCAAAGCTAACTGGGGAAAATTCCAATCCCTTATACACCTCATCGACGATGGTTTCGACACCATCGATGAAATGGTCGAATATTTTACTTGCTCGATCCTGCTCGCAGCAGAATCCAGCATTCCTCGAGGTTCACCTACACCACGTCGTATCCCTGTACCGTGGTGGTCTGAGGAATGCAGTTTGTCAATCAAAGCACGCAAACGTGCTTTGCGCGTTTTTCAGCGGCACCCGACGGCAGGGAACTTCGTCGCCTTCAAACGTTCTCGCGCTAGGGCACGCTTTATACTGCGCAACGCAAAGCGTAAATCTTGGGAAGCCTATGTGTCTTCGCTTTCCCGGCCCAGCTCTACCCAACAAGTATGGTCAGCTGTTCGGCGGATGTATGGCAAGTATCGCCGGACGGTAATTCCCGGCCTTGCCATCAACGGTTCCATGTGCACCACCGAGCAGGACATAGCTACCTCATTTGCTGCTACTGGCCAAACTGCCCGCTATGATGCTCTCTTCCTGCCTATTAAGGAAAAGGCGGAGCGGGTACCACTGAATTTTAATAGTGACTGCACCGAGCCGTACAACCAACCTTTTACAGCAGCCTAGCTCGCCCATTCTCTGGCGTTAGGAAAGGATTCTTCTCCCGATCCCGATGACGTACACCGACAGATGCTGCTACATCTTCCATCTGAGGCATTTGGCATGAGCGGGTTTTCCCTTCCTCCTGGCGAGAGGGTATTGTCATCCCCATCCCTCGACCCGGAAAGGACCGCACACTTCCATCTAGCTACCGCCCCATTTACCTGACGAGCGTCATCTGTAAGACCTTCAAACGAATGATAAACGCTCGGTTAAATTGGTGGCTAGAAAAACATAACCATCTGTCCAACTTGCAATGCGGTTTTCGTCGCCATCGCTCAAGTGTCGATAATCTAACACGCCTTGAGGGGTATATTTCCGATGCGTTTCTACTGAAACAGCACGCCGTGGGCGTGTTCCTCGACCTGGAGAAGGCATATGACACCACTTGGCGGTACGGCATACTCCGTAACCTACATGGTTACGGTATGCGTGGTCATCTACCCGAATTCCTATGCAATTTTTTAAAACTTCGCCGTTTTCGAGTCCGCATAGGAAACACGATATCACGGGAGCGGATACAGGAGAACGGCGTACCTCAAGGGTCGATTTTGAGCGTCACCCTTTCTTCCGTAGCGATTAGCGTCATCACTAGTGCCGTTCGAAGTGGAATTCCATCATCCCTCTATGTTGACGACTTCGCAGTGTATTATAGGTCTGCCAACATAGATCACATTGAGCGCCAACTGCAGCTGACCATTACCCAGCTAGCAGCTTGAGCGCTTCAAACCGGCTTCCGTTTTTCAGCTGCGAAAACGCAGTGTATCCACTTTCACCGCCTACGAGGTATTCACCCGCCTCCTGATATTCATTTGAAGGGCACACCCCTGCCATTTGTCTCGCACCAGAAGTTCTTGGGCCTCTACTTTACCGACAACTCAATTGGGAGCACCACATTCGTCACCTTCGTGCCTCTTGCGATCGTCTCTTCGGGTGCTGAAGGTGTTATCACGAGCATCTTGGGGGGGGGCGATCGTACGGTAATGTTAAGGCTGTACCACTCTCTGGTTCGGTCCAAGCTGGACTATGGCAGTTTTATTTATGGGTCAGCGACCGCCTCCAAACTTTGCCTTTTAGACACCGTGCATCACACTGGCATCCGCCTTGCCACAGGAGCTTTCCGCACCAGTCGAGTCGACTGCCTGTATGCAGACTCTGGCGAACCTCCATTCCATATTCGTCGCTCGCTGTTACTCTGCTCATACGTCTCAAAGTTGGCAAGCTATCCCAATCATCCTTGTTTTAAACCAGTTCTGTGTCCAGATTTAGTCCACCGTTATATGCGCCCTGGTTCTCGGACACGCTCCATGGGAATTAGATTTCGGGATCTCCTACATTCTCATGGCCTCCGAATGCCTCGCTTGGAGAGGTTGTCCATCAGCCCTTATCCTGCTTGGCAACTGGATCGTGCGCGTTTCGATCTCGCTCTTTCCAGCAACTCTAAACTCGATACTTCACATTCGGTGTTCCAACAACTTTTTGCAGAACTACTGGGCCGTTACCCTAACTATGCTCCGGTCTTTACAGACGGTTCTCAGGTAAGTAGCACTACGGGTTGCGCATTCTTCATTAACGGTGAGGCTCATAAATTTCGCCTTCTGGACTCCATTTCGGTCTTCTCAGCAGAGTGTATGCCGTCCTCTATCTGCTCCTTTTTATTTGCAAGTTAGCTCCTGGCTCTTTTATTGTCTGCACTGACTCTCTGAGTGCGCTTCAGGCTTTGCAACAGCACACTGCCGCTCACACCCTCGTTTTAAAAATACAGGCCCAGATCTTGCAAATGCTCAGGTGCGGGTACAATTTTGTTTTTCCTTGGACCCCAGGCCATGTGGGGATTTCCGGGAACGAGGAGGCGGACGCGGCTGCAAAGCTCGCTTGCCGTTTGCCCCGGAGTTTAACAACTACTGTGTCATACCAGGATGTGCAACGTTTTTTCCGTCGCCACCTACTATCTGCTTGGCAGCACTCCTGGACAGCTTTGGAAGGCACACAGCTCTGGGCAATAAAGGAGAGCGTACAACCCTGGCTAACTTCCTGCAGGGATAACCGGCGAGCCGAGGTGATACTCACCCGGCTGAGAATTGGGCACACACGAGCCACTCATGGCCATCTATTAAGAGGGGAACCGGCCCCTGTGTGTGCTCCGTGTTCATTACGCCTCACTGTGCGGCATGTACTGCTGGATTGCCCGCAGTACACCCGCGTTCGCCAGTCTTTGTGCCTAAGGAGTAACTTGCTCGAAGTTTTAGGGGACGACCCAGTGGCCGTGGATAAGACACTGCGGTTTGTGGCGGAAATTAGTTTTAACAAACAAGTCTGACTTTGATTTTATATTTATTAATTTTAGAGCTTTTAAGTATTAGTATTGGGATGAGCTTTTATGTACTTTAATCGTTGAGTATTTTACCTTTTAAGCTAAATGTTTGGTAGCTTTTAGGTTTTAATGTTGACTTCGGGCCCAAATGACCTTGTTGTCGATGGGCCCAAAAACACCACACACTAACTCACACGATATACGTTCGGCTTATCAATAGGTCTTTGTGCTCAAATGTTCTCCTCTCGAGTTTCAGAAATCCAACAAATAACTTTTTAGATTTGCTTTCAAGTTGTGAATGTTGTAATGACAGTTCCACTTTTGAAAATTCGTCAGAACTAAGGTACCCTTAATAAATTGTAGGTTTTATTCACATCCTGGAATAAACTCAGATACAGTCCAACCTAATCTGCCAATATCATTGAAAGGATGCAGTATGCAATACTTGAGATTTTATATCACATTTTGCTGTAAATAAATGTTATTTTTAAAACGATTTTGAATGACATACAGCGGTGTGAAATATTTGTGTTGACAATTTTGAGTCTTTATTTTACGTCGTGCCCAGTGCCATCTAGCATGAGCATTTGAGAGTAAACAACGCATGAAGCGCTCCAAGTGCGAGGTTCGAGAGATACGGGAACAACGACGTAACATAGGAAGTTGCCTTTCTGTTTTTTTTTTAGTCCGAATTTGAGGCCAAACATTATATTTAATCTGAAGTAGGATACATTTGATTCGGTATTTTTGACGGTATTTAGTTAATGTCACTTCACAATATATGTTACAAAATACATTGCAAAAGACGCAATTCATCAATTAGTGGCCACAAATTGAAATCCGCTACACGAATTGCTAAGTGATTCTCGAAATACTCAGATAGGTCGCTATTCGATACCCTTTAGAATTCGCAGCAGAAAGGAATTTATATAAACCGCTCCCCGAATTCCAGAGCAGACAATTACAGTTGGCTATGTTAAGAAAGTTAACCGCAGTTATGAATGCAGCTAATTAGAATAATTATTAGCTATAGGATAAGTACTACTAAACAATGGAATCATCCATTGGCATATGAAGTTTCGTAAAGTTTATAGATAACTTCCCCTAAGTGAAGCTCTCTCCTAAAATTGTTACTATTATATCATATACACCTATGCCGATAGCTGGCAGTCATGACGCTTACATTCAGTAAACCATCGAGATTGATACCTATCATGTTCCTCTTGTAACATCTGAATTTTATTTCTAACACGTAACATCAGAAAGGAGTGTGAGTAAATAGTACCGATATGTGTGCTATTCCTAACTTATTGTATCTAAACTTTAGAATTTGTTGTTTATAATTAACTGCCGTGTATTTATGTGACGGATTCAACAAAAGTAACTTAGTGTCATCTTTTGGTAGCTACTATTAATGTGTCGGTATCTGTCAATCGATAAAACTCCACACAGTGCTGCGCTTTTATCCTGTCATCCCTTGCCGGGAAATATGAATTTACTTGCTTCTTTAGAAAGGACTGGGCTAGACTGGACTATGCTGCTAAGGGGATTCAGCACTGAGGTCTTAACTTGATGTATTGTAACTATGCCCCAGAATGGAACACCCTCAAGAGGAAGGATCAAGTAAGAGGAGACAAAGGGCGGCCCTGTCACGACAGTGCAGAGAGCAGGATCCATACAATTGACCAGTTGGAAACTGCCATGGGAATCGAAACCCGACCTCCCTAAAGCGGGCCTCAGATGAAACCATCTAACACATCAGGTTCGGCTTTAGAAATATATGTATTAGTAGCCATAAATTTAATTAGAACGAAGGCTTTATTAATTTGTTCTTCAAATGGTGAGAAATATGACTATAATGAATATGTATTTCTGCGAGGGTTTTCAAACATGCATACTCCCGACATCTATTTGCTGCGATCAGGAGCCGATGCTGGTGATTCGACCAAATACAAAAGAACTCTACATCCTCAGATGTACCAACCCTTGTCGGAAAATTTTCTGTGAACAAACTGACTTATTGCAGCAAATTACTTTTTGAAATCAGGAGCAGATCTTCTAACCCGGCGGTCAGGTGTTGTGTTAAACTAATAAAGTTCTATATTTTTATTTAATTTACGGATTCTCTTTAGCTGCTGCGGTTCTCAGAGTGCCATATGTATTGGGCTCAAAGGATCACTTAACTTTAAACATGATCCTCTTTGCACGGCTTGGTGACCCTTTGAGTGATGTAAAGTAGGGACGCTGGGCCATCATCTCTACATCCCTTGCGAGGGGGTGAAAACTTGTTGGTTCTTAAACAGTTGATATTCACTTTTATTTGACTGTTAATAAATATCTATTACTGCTATCTGTTGGCAGCCAATACTAAGACACTTATTGATCCATTACATTGCAACACCACTTTCCCCCGAGCTATCCGCAAGCCCACACTGCCGGGAAATTTGAAATTTTCGAACAATTTTTAATGCACAATTTAATATAGGAAATCAGTCGCTGCTCTTATAAATCTGAGGTCAGGTTTGCTCTTATGCTGAGAAATCGCCTAAATGCTTATTCACGCTCTTTAACTGCTGCGGTTCTCAGTGTCCTATTGTATATTTTGCATGAGATACAATTTGATTTTGCTCAGAAGCCTCCTTATCAAGCTTGGTGTTCTGTTACGTTCCGTAAGTCTAGCACATTGAACAACCTGATTTAGTCCCTTTGGTAGGAAGGTATGCTAAAAATTTATCTGCTTGAAAATATCCATTGCCCTTCCACCAGTTTGAATTTGTCACCGGGGAAACAAGAGAAGCAAGTCCAGCGTAGAACATGCAGGAAGACAAGCTTCCCCTTTCTGCGTTCCCACCTAGAAGTGCGATCTAATGTACAAAACCCCACAGAACCCCCACTACAGAACGAGTTAACATTATTGGCAGTAGGCAGTATCAGGTAGACGAATGCTAGGGAGATTGCAGAACTACTACTAGTTTGTGATCCTTATCTGATTTTCTTTCGAATGTGAGCATATGCAATGTATTTATAATGCAGGAACATGGGAAGCTTCTATTCTACGTACTTGGCATACTCTGTGATCAGCTTTTAAATTTCGTCTCAAATAGGATACAGTTGGCCAATTGTAGTGTTTTACTCATGTGGTATATTAAGCTCAAATGCCACCCAGACTAATCTACTAATATCATGCAAAGGGCATTATAGGTAGTAACCTGATACGGCTTATCACTTTTGGCAGAAAAGAAAGTACTGTTTATTATACATTACATTGGGTCTATGTTACCTATGTTGGCAGCCTTGAAAGACGGACTTAACCAGTGCTTGCAACATTGAGCACATACAATGCCCCAGTTGTTTGTTTTGGGAGATACATTCAAAAGCATCGATACGGTTTGGCAATCCTTAATGACGACTCCGTTGGCGAATTAGACAAGATTCATAACCAAGTTCTTTACAACAATTATAATTTAATAGCTCTATAATTATGAGTAGTGAAATCAGCTTGAAAGTTACATTCAGTTTCAGGATCATGATGCTGCAAAACTTTGGAAAAATTTTGAGCACGATACAAAACTATCTCAGGCAATCGAACCAACAGGAGGCTAACTTGCACCCGTTGTGAAACACCAACCACTCTATCAGTACGGAAATTGAAATGCAGAAGCTATTTTATTGCCACAGTTTATAACAAAGTCACTCACTGCTCTTTTAATTCCAAGGTTACATTTCCATCTGCTTAACTGTCAGCTTATGATCTAGAGAATCAGGTCCATTCATTTCATTCCTTTTTCCTGTGATATATTTGCAAAAGTGGCAGATTTAGCAGTGAGTGAGCTGTCCCTGCTCATTGTATACCTTATTTCTTTGATTTGAGGCTAGCATACCCATTTGCAACGAACTGACTATACATTAGGAGCGCTACCGACACGCAAGCTCTACTATTGTCTCCACATTATATTATTTAACCCCAAAGGATCATTTGAAAATCATAAATTAAATTCACACTTAGGAGTTTTTAAAAGTTTGTTGGAATGCTCAGGGAAGTTGCTATTTTTGAGGTTTCGTCAGTTAAAAGGAATTTAAGTAGGCCACCTTTAGAGAAGACAGTTGCTAATGTTGGCTATTAAAGGTTCATGCTAGCTAAAACAACAAGTTAACAATAATATTAATAATAATATCCAATATCATGATCACTGCGTAGCAGTAGAGAAAGCCATTAGCGCTTAAAGTGTGAAGTTTATTGGGGACCGAAGTTCCCTTCAAAAATTAGCAAAACTGCTTTACAACATAACTGACTTCCTAGGCAATGGCAGCCTTGTACGATACATCGCTTATATTCATCAACCGTCTAGTTACGTTACCATGCCAGTCCTATATGATCAGAATTTTACTCACAATACAGAAGCTCAAGAAGGATTGTGAGCAAATAGCAGCGATGTATATGTTATACTTAAGCTGGTGCTGTGACAAAAACTTAAGAAATTGTTGATTTATAATTAACTGGTATTTATTTCTACGACAGTTTCAACTTAAGTAGGCTACTGCCATCTGATGGCAGCCACGTTTAACGAACCGGTCTCTGCTAATCAATCAATACAATAAAACCCACACAACCCTTGGTACTATCACACATTCCCATGCCGGGAAATTTGAAATGCGAAAAGGGAGTTATTGCCCAGTATATTATGTGAAATAACCATCTGCTCTTATAAATAGGTGGCCAGAGTTCTTCTTAAACCGAGAAATTGCCAATATATTTATGGAGCACCTTTCACTGCTGTGGTTTGCAGCATCTCCTTCCGTATTGGGCGTGAAGAAAAGCTGAATTTTGGAATACTTTATCAGTATTGCAGCTAGTTTGTATGCCGGAAACCTTACTATAACACATAGCTTCAGCATCTCCAAAACACTTATCATTTCTGTAAATTAATATTTCATTTAGCTAAACTCAGGGTATATTTATCAACTGGCAACTTACTGCTAGAACACCTAGACCATTCCATTTACCATTAAACATAAAGGAATCACTTAGAACAATCACTATTTTCACTAAATATCTCTTCAGCTCTTCCACCTTCCCACACACCTAATACCATCTTAAGATTCCATTAGCTTACTACACTTATCACTTTTCTTCTACACCCCTTCTCAAACTATACTTTCTACAGTACTTTCACTACGATTTGCTTACATAATTTCTCTATTCCATTTGCTTATCATCTTTCAGGTCTGCTCTTAGTTTTGTGGTGTATAGCACTGCCGGACAGACGCCGCGGATGTAAATGCTGTTCTGGCTGCTGTGCGAAATTGTGTGGTCGTTCTCCTCAAGTAGGGTCGCCAGTCTACACCGCCACGAAGGACTACCGCGCGTCTCTATTTCTTCTGACTTTGTGCTCTTTCATTACTTCATTCCTTCCTCTTGTGACGGATTGTTTTAGCCGCAATAAATCTGTGTTGAGGTCACACTGCTTGGGATGTCCTCCATAGTATATTCTCCCAACACTTATAGGACTGTGAAAACTTAGAGTCAGACTGAAAAATTCAATGCCATAGCCGGGATTTGATCCACGGATCTTCTGGTTTCCGTCCAGCCGCACTACCATGTGCTACTATGGCCAGCGTGCCGATATAACATTAAATTCTCCAACTGACTCGTATTTTTCCGGTAAACCACTTAGGAGTTCGCATACACACATGAGACAACTACCTTAATGGCGACTTACATATTGTAAGTACTTTAAGGCCCGGGCTTCATATAGGAAACCACTATTAGTTCAATTAATGGAAATTAATTATTCTTTCATACTAGCCGTGTGTAGGCTAAATTGTGGAAACGTAGTCAGCCGGGATTTGAACCACGGATCTTCTGGTTTCCGTCCAGCCGCACTACCATTGTGCTACTATGGCCAATGTGCCGATATGACATTAAATTCTCCAACTGACTCGTATTTTCCCGGTAAACCACTTAGGAGTTCTCATACACACATGAGACAGCTACCTTAATGGCGGCTTACATATTGTACTTTAAGGCCCGGGCTTCATATAGTAAACCACTATTGGGTTAATTAATGGAAAGTAATTATTCTTTCACACTGGCCGTGTGTAGGCTAAATTGTGGAAAGGGCCTTAAAGTACTTACAATATGTAAGTGGCCATTAAGGTAGTTGTCTCATGTGTGTATGAGAACTCCTAATTGGTTTACCGGGAAAATACGAGTCAGTTGGAGAATTTAATGTCATATCGGCACGTTGGCCATAGTAGCACAATGGTAGTGCGGCTGGACGGAAACCAGAAGATCCGTGGTTCAAATCCCGGCTACGGCATTGAATTTTTCAGTCTGACTCTACGTTTCCACAATTTAACCTACACACGGCCAGTGTGAAAGAATAATTAATTTCCCTTATAGGACCGTAATTTAAGAAACTGTTCCTACACACACGCGCTATGTGTAGGCTAATATAGCAAATATAGATAGCATTGCCTGAAAAATTGATTGTCATAGCCAGGATTTTAACCATAGGTCTTCACATTTCCGTGTAGCTCCTCTGACTAACCAACCTACCATACTACAAGTCGACAGCACATTAAATTCTTCCACTGGATCGTAGCACTAGCTTGCTATTTACTTATAACAAACCGTGTTATTGTATTACACCCAAAAATTCCAGACTTACATTTCACCACACCTACCACAGATTACGCCTTACCTCTAAAACCTTTGGAAAATATTTACTTTTCCAAAATGGCTCTTTTTTGGAAATAATGATACCGATGTGTTCTGTATTATTTGTGTATATTTGTGCCTTTCTCAAATATACTAAGCGAATAACGACATCCTGTATCCTGGCCGTACGAAGAGAATGGAATTTCAAATCCATCACATAGCGAACAGATGTAATATAATATGACTAATTCTTAAGGCTACGGTATTTTCCAATTTTAATTTTGTCCAAGAAGTTTACAAATGTTCATGTCGAATAACATGAAACACGGAGAGAAATAACAATTTGTAAGGGTAGTTTATCTGTAAGTGCAGGAGATTAGATTTTTTTTACATTAACGACGGTTAATATCAACGCCACCGGTGTGACAAAATTTCATCACGTGCCCTAAATATACTTAAATGGGAGCTGTTGTATATAAACACACTTAAAGCTCATTGGTCTGAGCGGGCTTTGAATCCCTGACCCAAGCTTCAGTAGGCCAGAGCCTAACCAGATAGGCCTTCGAGACATCTATAACTATTAAAATATTTATGGCAAAATTGCTTAGGTAATGAGGGAAACTGATAATGCTAAACCAGGAAGAGAAGCTTGTACAAAGTATATTTATACTCCACCTGTACCGCTTCAAATTCCCACGATCGTTGCCAAGTACTGTGCTATAGGTGGCTGTACAGTGCAATCTTCCGACGGAGACCGCTACTACGAGTTTCATATCTTACTGTACAGATGGCAGCCCAAAGGTGTCATCAGCTTATTGCCTTAACACTAACTAAATATAACAAGACAAGGATAAATAGAAGAAAATGATATACCTCAATATAAATCATTAACGGGTACATTTCCCTCAGTAGACAAACTAGTTATTTCGTTCTGGCACTGTATAGATGGCAGCCCACGGATGTTGTTCCCTTTTTGTTATAAGGTTGACGTTATTTATTTGAACGGGAGAACTTTAAGAGCAGATGATATGCATAAATGTACATGATTAATATGCAGAAATGCCATTATTATTTTATAGCTGTAGTTAATGATTTACGCACGCAAATTGTCCAAAATGAACTTCCCTGGAGATCTAGAGACCCCATTGTAGGTTTAAATCTGGCATTTCTATCGCAGTTGGTACACACAAAATTTTACTAGTCCTATTAATTTTTGAAAAGGGAGGTCAGTTTTGAACAATATGACGCTCCCTAAACTGCTTTGCACATTGAAACACTGTTAGATTCGACCGTTATGATTTATCTGCTCTATCATCACAAGAATTTTATGGCAGATCCACAGCTCTCTGGTGGAGCTTGATGCTGCATGCGGCGCTGACCTTGCAAGTGCGAATGTATGGATCTAACTGCTCCGTCGGTAAAGCAGTCAGCTTTTATTTCTCCTTCCTCCCTGAGAGTGTTGGGCGAAATCGTATCTGTGTAAGCATCGAAACATTCATTTGAGTATAAGTTCGGGGATACTATAAACGAGGAGAAAATTTGCGTGTATTCGATGCAAGTGCTCGGGGTCGTTAGAATTGATTTCTCTGACGTTCACCGCGTAAAGTGTTTCGGGTTCGAATCTCGCCTTGGGCGTTGTGTATATGTGTAATAACACAGAAATTCAACATACAAAATACAAACGACGAAAACAAGGAAAATGATATATATATATATGCCTATATTTATTTAAAAAGCTCGAGATCATTTACTTGTTTTCGAAAAGAAGTTCTTGGGCACCACAAACCAGAACATTTGTTTGTATTGTTTACAAGTGCTCGTGGCGCTGGAGCGGACATCTTTGGCGTTCCGCCGGGTAAAGCGTCGCGGGTACGAGACCCACCTTGGGCATGTTGTTTATGTGCACTGTCTACAGTACAGTCCACAGATGCTCCTCTGAATGACCTGTTTGAGCAATTAGGGTATGAGCTCTACGTAGCTATCAGTGTTATCCGAAATTTTCGACTTGGCACTACATCTGAATGGGAGCTAAATAGCAAACGCCATTTATCAATCACCCCATTACATACCTATTTCTTTTCATACCACATTATGCTTTTCGGTTCAATTATTAAACGCGTCACTCAAAAAAGTGTCAATTCTTATTTTCCCAAAATTTACTAACATTACAATGGAACCAATATGAGTTTTGGAATTTTTATGACGAACCCGCAAGTTGCGAAAGCTCTCTATGTGAGTGATGCCATCTAACGTCCACACTTTCCTTTTATTAGATAAAGACAGACATGTCCAAAAACTAGTTTTAATAAATTTTCACCACCACACAGCCAAGGAAACTCGTTATACGAAGAGCTACTAAAATAATTTCAGAAACCACTATTTGATTTAATTACTAAAGTTTGAAAATCCTGAATTTGCCCTCCTGCTGAAATTATGTGACATTTTTTAACAGAATAACGCGAACTCATGGATAGATTTAAAAGATTTTCAATCACACAATCACAGCCACTTTTACCCGCAAATACTAATGGCATTCTCCTTACTGGACCTTTACCATTAAATCATTCACCATATTACTGTTATACGAGAAGAATTAACACTAAAACACGAGGTTTGCCCTTTTACTGCCATGGAAACAATCGCTCTATAAGCAAGTAAAAGCCTTGCAAGATCACTGGTATCCTACAGGAATCTGTAAGCTCCGAGTTTGCCGATAAGCGCCACAGGTAAAATGACGAGCTATTTGGAACTGAAGTATGCCAGACAACCGTTCTCGGGAGATCTATCACCTACCGGTTCCTGCGGATCGGTAGAAAATTACGGTAAGAGAAATGTGAAAGTTAAATCGCTTGGAATTTCCATTATTCTTTGTATAAAAATGATGTATAATTTGTATACAGGTTCCTAAATTTAAGAGCTGTTGCCCGCGGCAACAGAGGGAACATTAACGCCTCGCACTGAATAGTACACTTACGGCAGTGGGTGAAAGTGGAAGAACTGTGCATAATAAGTCAAAGATGTTCAAAACTGAAATTGCAATGAAGGAAACATTCAAACGCCTTCTAAATATCGCCCACAACCAAAACGTTTGAGAAATGTGTTTTGCGCAAACGTTTTCTCGGGTTTTAGGAACAGAGAAGATAAATTGCTACAGTACGTAAACTTATGAATAATGCTAAAGAAAGGATCCAATTTTAAAGGTCAGAAGGACATATTTTGTAGTGTACTTAAAGGTATGCGATATTGATTTCGCAAGAGAAAAGTATGCGTCGTGTTACGTACGCCGTACTAATATTTTGATGATTAGACTGTACTGTGCTCCATTCCTGCCTTCTCTGACCTCTCTAAAACGTGTTCTGCTACACCACTGTCCCTTCAAGACTAGACTTATTCATCAGAGAATTAATAAACAGAAACCGTTAGCGACAGTTTTGCTTTTGAGATTGCTAATGCTGGAACGAGAAATTTTGAGAAGCTCATTTTGTAGGAGAATTACGACATGTACAGGATGATAATTGACAAGACCGACAAATAAAAGTACCAATTCGCAGCTAACATCGGTCCATGAAGAGTGCTTTGCGACACAACTGCCCATGTATACAATACAAGGTAGACTCCGAAATTGTAGGCGTTGGTTTATAAGACGTAAATTGAGTCGACGTGAAAATGCCGTCTTACAACTGATGTTTTATTCAAAGAACAAAATTTTGAGAACGTGTCTCAATACACAGTCTCAGACTATAATAGTCATGTCACCCGTTTGAGGAATGCTAGCTGAGATAACTTGATCTCGGTTTTTACATATTTGCATGTTTTATTCCATGATATTTAAACATTTGCATGTAAGACGATACTTTTAGACCTTTTCGGAAAAGCGAAACTCTTAGCTTCTGCGAAAAAAATTTCTATTTATTCTGGAATGTTTTAACAATCTCTTTATAAACAGTAAAAGAAAATAATAATACCAGTATTACCAGTGCTTGACAGTACTGTGATACAATGGGTTTCGAAGGGTAGTGAATTTTATCACTAAACCGGCAGACTTCTAAAAAAATTTGTAGCTGTAGATGCAGCAGCTAAAGGGAGCCCGTTCAGAAAAAAAAAAAAAAACAATCTTCTCAGTGAAACACAAAGCCTGACTTTGGATACTAAAGATCTATGGGTGATTTCATAACATAATTTGCGGCAATAAGGGAGTTTGTTCACATAAAACTTCTCAGCAATGAGTGGCACAGTGCTAGCCCTAGCGGTGTAGGGTTATCTTGTATTGAATCGAATCCCCTTCATCGACTCCCTAATAATAACTTTCAACAAGATGGTGGGAACATGCATTTTGCAAGTCTGCAAGCTGGATAATACTTTATTAAAAGCGTACAAATTTCTACATTTTGTTACTTTCTCTGAATTTCAATGTTAGGTATTGAATGCGCAGGCACGTTTCATTTTTTGCAAACATCTTATTACACTGGGCAACAATGAAAATGTTTCGTGCTTAAAAATAGTGAATTTAAATGCATTTCCATCTGCTGTATTCATAAATCACCACAAAAATGATAGATTAGCTCTTGTTTTGAAGATAAAGTGACATTTCATTTTTAGAGTGAAGATTTTAAATTTGGGGTATTTTAGAAATTATGTGATGCAAAATTTAAGGAATGCATTTTTGTCGGACCACAAATAAGAGAACTTGTAAACGATGGTGCATTTGACCAAATTTTGGGAGGGGAAAGAAAAGGAAGCTTGTGAAGCCTTCATGGCTTTTTTAGGCAAAAAAGGAGATGACAACTACAAGCATTTGGTGACAGTGCTGCTCCAAAAATATCGTAACCTTGGATGCAACTTGTCCCTTAAGATCTATTTTCTGCACTCCCACCTAGACTTTTTACCTCCTACTTGTGGAGCTGTTGGTGATGAACATGGGAAGAGATTCCATCAGGACATTTCTGTTGTGGAACAAAGATATCAGGGCCGCTGGAATGAAGTAATCCTTGCGGATTACTGTTGGTCTTTGTATAGGGATTCTGCGGAACTCCATCACAAGAGGCAAGCTAAAAGACGACAAAGTCAATAGGCCACCACATGATTCTCTACAGATACGACTATCTGCGAAGTATTTTTCAGCAATTTAGAACTCTTAGCATGTAATTACCAGTTAAAAAAATCAAATCTACTTTCATTGTAGTTAGCATGTATATAATTAAAATGTATCCGCTTCTCTCAATCCTTTAATATATAATACTTCCACCTTGTGTGTGTCATAGAAGCTAGAGCTAATACAATTTTTTCATTGTCATATTTGTCTTTCTCAGCCCAAAAATATAAGGAACTGCCTCATTAAGGGCTTCAAACATTCAAAAATTATTTTTTATTGCCCAGTGTTATCTGCCATGGTGTTCTTTTGCATACTGTAAATCTTGGACAGCTGTACATCACCTCTACATCTCTGGTTAAGGAAGTTTGTGTAACAAAAGATCATAACTTGTTGGTTTATAAACTACTGGTATTCATCTTTAGTTGAGTTTTAATAAATGTCTGTTACTGACATCTGCTGGCAGCTAATATTAAGAAGACGCTCTCTATATACTGATCCAATACATTGCAACCCCACAATCCCCTCGGAAACCAAAAAGCCATCCCTGCCGGGAAATTTGAAATGAACAAACCGTTTTCCCTTGCGTAATAAAATATGTGAAATTAGCCGTTGCTGTTATAAATCGCTCAGGTTTGTTCTTATACTGAGAAATTACCTATTTGTATATGTACGTTCCTTAATTTCTGCCGTTCTCGGCGTCCCAATGCATGTTTGGAGTGAGTTACTTTTCTATTTATCCTCAGAACTCTTCTTAATTGTTTACGTGCCTTAAATCTAGGCAGTTCCTTCATTAGTGTGCATTCAGCTTCTCTCTTAGCGGCAAATAAATATGGCAGACACATTGTCTCTGATAAGATATACATTTATGACCAGGGAGCGCATTTTGATGACGTCGTTCTTTTTCTGTACCCACCACGAATTGCAATACGTTTGGTATTCGCGAGAAAAGTAAACCTAGACCTAAATTTGTAAAGTGGTCTCGAAAGTGGCTAATTCCAGGGTAAAATATACACTGTACGTGTGAAAATGGTGTCAATAATTAAGTCTCTAATTACATGCAAAACCCACAAGGTGGCAGCACCAGCAGGTAAAGAGTTGTCAATGAAATAATGCCAGATAGCGCTGTTGCTGAAATACTTTAAAGATGCTTTAGTGGAACGGCATAAGTTCTGTACCCGTTCACATGATAGGAAAGTAAAGAAAAAAATTAACTATAAATAAATTATACGAAATTTAAGATTATAATTACATTCGACTGATCAAGATATATTGTCAGTTAAACGAAAAACAAAACAAACAAAAAATATGTACATTTAGACATTATCCTCACGCTCACCAATAATAATTTTCTATAAAAACGCCCAGGCTATAAGTGTTTTCACACACACCCACACACACACACACAAACATTCACTGTTTTTCAAAAGCTTTTCTTCTTTTAATCAGATTTTTAAAAGGAGTATTCCTGAGAAAATCCCAATTTCGAAGTTATGTAAGAAGTGTCATACCATCCCTTCCTATTTGATACGTGCTAGAAAAAGTAGAAACATGTGGAATTATCAGATATTCGGTTGTTCTAGGAATTTTGTTCTTTAAAGGCAAAACAAAAACAGCAGATGAATATGCACACAAACAACTCTTCAATCCAGCTGCTATTCAGGTCAGGTATTTTGAGTTTTTAAGAAATAATACATTACACTCTAAAATTCTAAAACGTGGCATCAACTTAATTAATTATTTTAATATTCTCTGAATACAAAATATGTTTTCACGAAAATCTGGTACCTTACAAAATACTACTGCTGTATCTACTTAGGGGAACGGTACCCGGTATTGGATATTCAAGCTTTTATTTCCTTAATGACTTTGGAAATGGGTAAAGTCAATATTAAAAGTTATCTTTGAACACATGGGTTTTGTGAGTTTCATTCTGCACAAATATGTTACCCGCAGTAAACACTGACAGGAAACAGCTTTAAACATTCACAAATCTTACCGTTTCCACAATTTCAGAACAAGGAAACCTTGAACTCCTCTTCTGTACGTTATTACATCTAAATTGATAGCAGGTAATTCAGATTGGTAGTGATGAACATACATAAGTTAGCATTAATCAATATTAGGGGACATCAAATTGGTCACAACTAATGATCCTTTTAAAGAAATGTTATATCGAGTTTTAAAGAATATAAATGCTGGCAACTTGTTGAAGAAATAGAAGATTTACACCCTGAAATGCAGCCCTTATAGAGTCGTGACATTTCTTTTGTGCGAATTTTGTCCATGATACGCCATTTTATTTGACAACAATTTTATTTAACAACAATTGACCATACAATTTTATTTGGCAACCTAACTTTAATCATCCTCGTAATTTTGATGGTCCTTCTCAAAATAGTCTCCCCTGAATTAGATGCACTTGTCCCAGCGTTTCTGCCACTCTTCAAAGGTATGCTGAAAACCATTTTTGAGAGATCCTTCAATATCGCCTCCGCAGCCTTCACCACTGCTTCTGATGATGGATAATGCCTCCCACGAAGGCGTCTCTTCAAGCTAGAGAATAGAAAACAGACACATAGGGCTAAATCTGGACTATACGGAGGGTGAGGGTTGCACTTCACGTTGATTTTGCAAAGATATTCAGCAACAACTTTGGCAATATGCAGCCTCGCGTAATCCTTTATAAACGACATCGTTACCTATTTTTAAAACAATAAGCTAATGACATCCTTGAGCTGCCCTTTGTACAGTAAGGCATGAAATACGTCAGCAGATCCCACTGCACAAACACCTGTACAACAGTTCTTAAGAACGACAGCGAAATTTGAAATCATACAAAACCATGCCAGCTCTAAAACACCGCTTATTCCAAGTGTTTATCGTATTTGTTTAACATTTTCAAGTTACCTCATTAAATGACAAATTGTTCCGTAACTATTTTAATAATCATCAAAGTCTCGATGGCTAAGCAGCTTTGGCTCCGGCCTGGCAAAGCCAGTCCGGAACCAGGACCTTTGAGTCAGTGAAAATGCAATAGCTCCATGTTAATATATGCATGTCACGTGAAAGAACCCCTACGAGATGAAATACTCTCACACCGGTGGCGTAGATAAGTACCGTCGCTAATACAAAAACAAATCCAATCTCCTGCACTCACATGACAAACGATCCTTACAAACGTTTATTTTTCTATCTGCTCAGTGGTAAGTTTGTAGAATTAGTTTATTAAAGATTTTTTTTGCAAACAAATAAGGAAAATAAGAAAATGCTGTAGGCTTAAGGGTTAGTCAGATTGTATTAGATCTCTTCGCTATATGTTAGATTTGAAATTCCGTTCTCTTCGTGTAGGCAGGATATAGCAAGTCGTAATTCTTTTTTTAATTGAAAAGAGAATACATTTTCGAAAATGTAGGACAATAACATTGAATATCTCTGAAATAATTATTTCCACAGAAATTGATGAGTTTCAAATTTTTTGTCTGACCAGATTTTGTTTAATAGTCATGGTTTAACATTTATCTAAAAGGCATTAAGAATAAAGAGGACATCTGAGGACATTCTCAAGAAATTCATAATACAGATTAGATTTGAAATTGAACAATGTTAAATACATGTAGCTAAATCAAAGCGTTAAGTGAAATTTTGAGAAAATAAGGGGTAACCTGTGGTAGGGTTGACGAAATTTTGGTATAGAATTTTTGGGTGGAATACAATACTACTGCTTGTTATAAGTAAATAGCAAGCCAGTACTACGAACCATTGGACGAATTTAATGTGCTGTAAATGAAATGAAATGTGTAGTGTTTAACGCTCGCTTTTACTATATACGGCACCGCAGGCGATGACACTGATGATACATGAAATGAAGATGGAGCACCGGTGGAAATAGATGAGATCCCGGAGAAAACCCACCCCAGCGCCATGTTGTCCACCACAAATCTCACTTTGCCGTCGCCTGGGATCGAACCCGAGCTGCCTTGGTGAGAGCCATAGCTGTCTAACCACTGAGCCACAGCGCGGCCCTAATGTGCTGTAGGTTTTTGGTATAGTATGTTAGTCAGAGCAGTGGCATAAGTATCCAGAGATTTGTGGTAGAAATTCTGACTATGCCAATCTCTCCAAATATATTGGAAATGTTTCCGCTACAACGCCATTTGCGTTGGGTCAGTTCATGGAGTACTGTTACTGGTGAGGCCATCTTTTGGGTTTGCTATGTACCGAGAGAGTGCGCCACATTGACTCCATCTTAACAGCCTCTGTGCATATTCGATCGTGGAGTACATATTTAGTTCTAGATTTACTTCTCTTGCGAACAACAAACATAATGTAAGTAATGAGGAACAAAGCTAAAAGCCACCACATCAAAATGCTGGCCCTGGTGATACATCGTATGCGAGATGAGTTAGTTCATTGTTTTCCCGCTAGGTCATAAAGTGATTTCCCGGTAATGACGTGTCTTGTGGCTAATAGATGTCTCTTCCAGTAACATATTTAAGAGCTAAAAACATTTGTAATTACTCAAGAAGATTAAAAACAAATTTTAATTATGTAGTGTGGATATAACTTTCTAGTAGTGGCTTTAACTTCCTTGTAAACAAAATTACATAAGATGCATATAAAGAGAGTACAGATGAAAGGGTTATTAGGTTGCAGGAAAGGAAGACTTGTAAGCGGAGTATATGCAGAAGATGATGGAAATGAAGGCCGAACTGACCTCGGAAATGAAGACGGCAAATGAAAACCTCACCGATAAAGTGGAAAAGAAATTGGAGGCGGCAAATATAAACCTGGCCGCAGTGTTGGAACAAGTGGAGTTGGCAAATAACAACTTGGCCGCGAAGATGAACGAGTTAACAACAAAAAACAGAAGCGGAAAACAAGAACTTGGCCACGACAATGCCCGCAAAGATGGCCGAACTGGCCACGAAAATGAAGGTGGCGAACGAGGCTCTCGCCACCAAATTTGAAGAACAGTTGGCCGGCGTGAGGGATGACGCGACGGAGCTGGACAAGCAGATGAGCCAAGTGGACGAGCGCGTCCAGGACCTGGCGAGCCGCGTTAACGACCTGGAAGGAAATGCCGACAGCAGCGTCAAATCCCTGAAAGCTATGGTGGAGGACGTCGTCGGCAGGAGGCTGAAGGGTCTGAAGGCCGACGCGCCGGGACGCGACAAAACCTCTGCGCGCGTCAAACCTTCCAAGTATGACGGCGCGTCAACGTTTGAATTCTTCCGCCGTCAGTTCGACACAGTGGCCAAGCACAACAAATGGTCGCCAGGGGAGGAGGCCACACAGTTAATAGCCAGCCTCCAGGGACGGGCCGCGGAAGTCCTAAACGCGGTGCAGACAACGGCGGCACCCAGGGACATCTGGGAGGCCCTGGAGAATCGTTTCGGAAACCAACGGTTAGCCGCAGCGTACCGCAGCCAGCTAAAGGCAAAGTCACAGCAGCCGGGGGAGACGCTGCAGGAGTTCGCCCTGGCAGTTGAACAGCTGGCAAGCAAGACCCTAGTCGACCTCCCACCAGAGTTCGTATCCCGGGAAGCTGCCTATACATTCGCGGACGGGGAACGAGATAGGGAGATTCGTCAGCGCATAATGCTCGGCGATTATAAAACCATCCACGGGGAGCTGACAGCAGCATTAAGGATGGAGACGGCCAGAGTAACAGCTATCCCGACGTCGAGAACGAGAAGTGTCCGCTACACCGGAGACAAAAGACCAGCCGAGGGACGCCGGCGAACACCTAGTGGCCTGTGCTGGGGGTGTGGACGGCCCGGGCACCTGCAGAGAGAATGCCTACACCAGGAAATGCAGCTGGAAGAACGGGTGAGCCCCGGCGTGGAGAGGGGCACGTCGGCGCCATTACCACCATACCCGCGAGTGACACTGCGCGCCGTCTGCCGGCGTATTGATGACAGCCTCATCGCGGACGGTTGGGTGAGAGGGAAGCCGTGCCGCGTGCTGGTGGACACTGGGGCAGCCGTGACCATCATCAGACCTGACTTGGCGAAGGGTTTGCCGACGAGCAAGCCGAGCCGACCATACGAGCTTGTCACGGCATCGGGCGACACCTTGCCTGTGGAGAAGGAGGCCCTGCTGGAGCTGACCTTGTGGCGGAGTGCCGTGCGTATGTGGTGCTCTTCGCGAAGGTGGCTGAGTAGGTGATTCTAAGGCTGGATGCCCTCAGGAGCCACGAGGCGACGGTCGACGTCAGCAGGAAGGACCTGCGGCTCAACGGAGAAGAGGTTATACTCCGTGAACCCGAAGAGCGCCTTGGAATCTACAGGGTCGTCTTAACGAAGACGTGGTTTTCCCCGCGAAGAGCGAGGTGATGGTAACGGCGCGACAAGAAGGCCAGACAGCAGGTTGGGTCCAGAGGCTGCAGGAGTACGACTTCACCTCGGAACGTCGTAGAGGGAAGAGCCACGATAACGCTGACGCCATATCCCGAACACAATGTCCAGAAGAGTGTGGCCAGTGCACAAGAGTGGAAAAGAAGGAGCGTGCCGCAGCAGTCCGAGTAGTTGTGGCAGTGCCTGCGGACGGCTGGGATAGCGCAGGCCTGAGGAGGGAGCAGCTGGCCGACGCACACTTGGGGCCACTCTTGAGGGAAGTGGAGGCAGGGACGAGACCAACCTGGGAGGACATCGCACCGAGGAGCGCCACCTACAAGTCGTACTGGGACCAACGGTACTCGTTGAAGACCAGAGATGGCGTGCTGTTCCGGGTATGGGAGTCACCCGATGGGAAGACGCAGAGAGAACAGTTGGTACTTCCCCGGAGTAAGGTCCCGGAAGTCTTGGAGGAAGTGTACGGGAGGACACCTGGGAGCGAACACAACGATTGACAAACTACGGCAGCGCTACTACTGGCTGAGAGTCCGAGCAGATGGTGAGAAATGGTGCCGACAGTGTCACGTGTGCGCGGCGAGTCTTGGCCCCCAGACTAGGAGCCGGGCTCGCAAGCAGCAGTACAACGTCGGAGTGCCATTCTAACGGATCGCCGTTGACATTGCGGGACGGTTTCCAGTTTCCGACCGAGGCAACAAGTACTTAGTGGTGGTCGTGGACTACTTCACCAAGTGGCCGGAGGTGTATGCCATCCCAAAACAAGAGTCAAAGACAATCACAGACTGCCTCGTGGAGCAAATGTTCTGTCGATTTGGGGTGCCGTTAAAGCTATACAGTGACCAGGGTACCAATTTTAAGTCCAACCTAATGAAAGAGGCACTACAAAGGCTTGGGGTGAACAAGACCCGCACGACGCCTCTACATCCCCAGTCAGATGGCATGGTCGAAAGATACATCAAGACCTTAGAGAAACACCTGAGGAAGGTCGTGGCGAGCCATCAGCGAGACTGGGACGTCAAGGTGCCACTGTTCTTGCTGGCCTACCGCTTGTCGGCACACGACAACTGGAATGACGCCAGCCAGCTTAATGTTTTATGACTGACGGACTTAAAATGTAAGATATTGTCTGAGATTTTGGTTAAAGGATGTTTTATACTTAAGGATTTACATATTAGTTTATTTGTGTTAAATATTAATAATTTTAAGTTTAAAATAGATAAGATGTAATTATATTATAATCATAAAACTTAGAGCTAAATTATTTTGTATTGTTTTATATAAGTTTGTTGTATAATTGTAATTTGTAAGATACGAATTTTCTATTAGACTGTCATTAGGTAACATTAGTATGTTTACGTCAAGTAACACTTGAACTGTTTATTTATCTGTAGCTTATTGTCCTGAGTATTTGTTATTAGTATTACATTTATTACCTTTATATTTGTTAGTTTTGTATTAATTTGTAGCGTTAGGTAATTCTATATTTGTCTTTATGTTATATATTTGTCTTTAAGTTATATATAAGGAGATGTTACACTTAATTGTTTAGTTATTTATTATCAAAATCTTATAATTTTGGAATATTAACTCAAGTAGGAGATGTAGCTATTGCGTGAATGTTGTAAGATAAAATTATATTTATTATTTAGATTGCTTAATGAATGTTTAATTTCATTATTAGTTGTATTAGCAGAGTTTACCTGCGGCTACAGCAACTCCAACCTCAGTTCATTGTTACACTTTAGACTGTATTTATTCATTTGATTTAGTAAGACATTTACTAATTCACGTTTTACACTAAATTTGGGTTTTATTCTTCCTTCACCATTTACCTTATTTCCTAATATTTAAATGTTTAGCAATATTAATAGATTTTCTCTTACAGTTTACCAGTTATACAAAATCATGGAGGACGAAGAGATCTTCTGAGGACAGTGCTTCAATGTGCACTGCATTAATCATAACAACAATCATTATAACATATCTCAACTAAAGTCACTCAAAGTGATTTTTAGAACTTCAAAGTTGCATTTACTTAATGGTGATTTATTATTAGCTTTTCTTGAAAAGTTTCGAGTGCCACCTTTAAAAGTTGAAAATATGCACACTTTAATATTTAACGGACATGTTTTGTTCATTTTAGTTGCAGATGATACCAGAATATATTTTACATAGCAACCTCGGCATTTACTTTCCGAATATAATACGATCCTCCTTGTACCCATATTCGTGGTACATAAAGTATTAATTTAACGCCAAAGAAGAAAAAAGTGAAGAAACTAACAGAAACAGACTTGCAGTACAAATTTTCTGTCTGCTTAAACCCTGACTGGGATCATAGCGGCACACGGTGGCGGTGTTGTGAAACACTAAGTGCAGGTCAACGTTAGTAGATGGCGCGCAAGTTATAATCGCTATGTATTTGTCAAACTATCATATTTATTACAAACGTCTTCCAGAATATAAGGACACATGAAGTTCTATTTTGAAGTAGAAGACTTGCTTAATGTGAATCAGGGTAATTTCGAGTTATATTTAATATATAAATCAATATAAAGTGACAAAATCTATTGTGCGTCAGAACGAAAGCCTACAGAAAGTTATACAAGTGCAACAAAATAAAGACATTTTTGTATATTCATTCCAATCCTGGGTAACATCTGAATATTTATAGATGGTTGTGATATAAATACAATTAAACGGCTAACATTGTGAAAGATTCCACTAATTTCCTAATGAGCTAAACACAAAAGCTGTATCCATCGGTGACTTCATTTGACATTTTATAAACATTTGTATTTACTAGCGGATATTGACAAATTTGAAGGCAAGTACATTATATTTGGGTATACCTGTAATATTTAATTAAATCATAGGTATACAGACAATACGTGTCTTGAGACTGCATCTCACCTTAGTCTAATCAGCCCTGTTTGAAAATTTTATTTAACTTTTAGAGAACGCGCTCAAAATATAATCGAAATTTTTAAGTTTTGGTGTAATTTCTGGCACCGCCTACCGAGATTAAAACAATGTATCAGAGGGTATTCTGCAAGTACACAATTTTATGCTTTTAGTGAATGAAAATTATAAATACGTCCATGTCTCAGTTAAGAATCAAATAACAAATAAATTTGTTAAAGCTGTACTATATCAGAGGTTGTTTCTCGACTGCAAAAATATTTAAAATGAATTATATCAAACAAGAACGTTAGGTCATTTATCCATTGTTTGTTGCGTTACGGAGAGAACTTGTTGTCTACTAAAGACATTGTACACTCTCAAGGACTCAGTTTTTTGATGTTGTGTACCCTGTTTTGTAGTGAACAATTGACAGGTGTTTTATGCTATCAGGTTGTACATTCTAAAACTCTTGGCTTCACCTCACCATGGACTTTGTATCTCTTTTATACATTTAATTCAGAGCGGTATACAATGAATTACTAAATAAATATAACAGCTTAGTGGTCCAGATGGGTCCCAGTTTGTAAAAAGTGTAAAATACGTGTAACAAAAGCAGTATAAAATATTGTGAGGGAAAAGATGGCTACAAATACCGGTGTTTGTCATGTCAAACCTCTAATGAAAGACAACTGCGATACGTGACAAATACAAGTAAAAGCCATGCTCACTCACATTGAGCTTTCTGTCTTTGTGACCGGAGAATAAACAAAGACGGCAAATGACGTCAAACCTGAAAAGAAAGTGATTCAAATACAAAGAGAGAACTCATTTTTATTACTTCACCTCGAGAATTAAAACACATAAAACATTGCTTAACCTCAAAGGTCTTAAAGGTTCAGACACTGCCAGCAATGCTACGCTTCTGAATTAATCAATTGCACAGAAAATGCACAGCACAGATAATATAAATGACCATCTCTAGTACATCGTTGACGAACTAAAGGAGACGGACGTCGTCATAAATGAAGTCTGATTATTCATAATTATGTTGTATTCCATAACATCATAATTTGAAGATTTTAGAATTGCCTTTGAATGAAGGGATGAGTTACCTGGTGTTCAAATCCTCAAAATTAGAATCTATGAATAACATGTAGCCAGACAAAAAGACAAGACTTCAAGTAAAGGAACACTATATACAGGTAATGACAGATATATACAGAGAAATGGTAATAATTAGAAGAAACAACTGCTCAAAGCAATTTACAACAGCAAGTCTCAAGTAGTCTCTCTGTGAAGTCTTTTCGAAGACAAATGACAGTACATCTGAATGCTGGTCAAATAAATAGAATTTAAATAAACCTGAACAGTTCTTCATGGTAGAACAATGTTCAGATTGAGGCTGAATGTCTACTCCCAACTGCAGTAGTACCAACACTCACATGTATTTGACAACTTCATCAATTTTGTTCGAGTAACGTTGCATATCTCTGTCCTCATTCACACTTATTCGTACAAAAAATTAATTGAAGTTTTAAAATGGTGCAATGTTTTTATTTTTAGTAACTATTGTTGATTGTTCTAGCATTTTCTATAATGTTACACAAGGAAGGAAAAGTGTAAGAGCAACATTTATAAATAGTGGAAACGTAGAGTCAGACTGAAAAATTTAATACCACGGATCTCCTGGTTTCCGTCCAGCCGCACTACCATTGTGCTACTATGGCCAACGTTCCGATATGACATTAAATTCTCCAACTGACTCATATTTTCCCGGTAAACCACTTAGGAGTTCTCATAAACACATGAGACAACTACCTTAATAGCGACTTACTACATGTAAGTACTTTAAGGCCCGGGTTTTATATAGTAAACCACTATTAGGTTAATTAATGGAAATTAATTATTCTTTCACACTGGCGGTGTGTATGCTAAATTATGGAAACTTAGAGTCAGACTGAAAGATTCAATACCATAGCGGGGATTTGAACCACGGATCTTCTGGTTCCTGTCCAGCCGCACTACCATTGTGCTACTATGGCCAACGTGCCGATATGACATTAAATTCTCCAACTGACTCGTATTTTCCCGGTAAATCACTTAGGAGTTCTCATAAACACATAAGAAAACCACCTTAATAGCGACTTACTACATGTAAGTACTTTAAGGCCCGGGCTTTATAGTTAACCACTATTAGGTTAATTAATGGAAATTAATTATTCTTTCACACTGGCCGTGTGTAGGCTAAATTGTGGAAACGTAGAGTCAGACTGAAAAATTCAATGCCATAGCCGGGATTTGAACCACGGATCTTCTGATTTCCGTCCAGCCGCACTACCATTGTGCTACTATGGCCAACGTTCCGATATGACATTAAATTCTCCAACTGACTCATATTTTCCCGGTAAACCACTTAGGAGTTCTCATAAACACATGAGACAACTACCTTAATGGCGACTTACTACATGAAAGTACTTTAAGGCCCGGGTTTTATATAGTAAACCAATATTAGGTTAATTAATGGAAATTAATTATTCTTTCACACTGGCCGTGTGTAGGCTAAATTATGGAAACGTAGAGTCAGACTGAAAAATTCAATGCCATAGCCGGGATTTGAACCACGGATCTTCTGGTTTCCGTCCAGCCGCACAATCATTGTGCTACTATGGCCAACGTGCCGATATGACATTAAATTCTCCAACTGACTCGTATTTTCCCGGTAAACCACTTAGGAGTTCTCATAAACACATGAGACAACCACTATTAGGTTAATTAATGGAAATTAATTATTCTTTCACACTGGCCGTGTGTAGGCTAAATTATGAAAACGTATAAAAAATACTTTATAAAACTATAACTATATATAACTATTGGGAAATTGTGAAATATAACAAAGCGTAAATCCGAAATTGTTGACTCTACAAAATAAATTGTATCAGACATAAATTGTGTTTTATAACAAGATCTAGGTCATATGTGTAGTTAGTCTTTGTTTATCTCTTACTGTTTACAGTTATGTAAAGTGATTCATAGTGAAAACGACTTCTGTGGACATTTCCTGCAAATTTAGTATATTTCATTTGGCATAAACATATTACAATCATATGCTACTACAATTATGATATTAGAGTTAATTTTGATAAAAATGTTTCCATTTATTTAGTAGCGCAGTATCGCGTGTAAATGGTATATAAGTTTAATATATACCCGATTTTCCAATTTCTAGTTTGGGTCAAAAATCAGTTTTTCTTTTCTTGATCTCAAAATATCTATCTCCAGTAAAACATCGTCATTAAGTATCTGGTTAGAATGCAACTACTCCACTACCTGCTATGTATGTTTGCGGTACAGAAAATAAAACAAGATAACACTAAAATAAAGCTGACACACAAACATGGATAGAAACCTCCAGTTGACATTTCCCTCACGTGTAGTGAATTTGACTACAGCACACCTGGTGGAAGTTTCATGAAACAGGAGGTGCGCTTAGCGAGTTATAGAGGGCGCGGAAGTAGAAATTGCTTCGTAAATATGAATGTGTTAGTTATTAAGAATCATCACAAGTATATAACATTAATAATGATTCCTTCGTGTTGAAAGGTAATTATAAATATCAAGGATAATAAACTTGAGACGTGTTGCATACAAAAATGAATATAAACAAGCAACAAATATTGTGTTTCGGAGCGAAAGTCTGTTAGAGCTAATTTATTTATAACACATTTAACCAATTTCATTTATATATTTATTCTTATAGCACCAGTTAGTAAGATGTGTGCATAGTTGTATGTAAAACAAATTGAACATTTGTTATGAAACCAGTAAGACCTCCCCAAATGAGATGTCATCAATACACTGGTTTATTACTGTAAAGTTTAGATCGATTCTTGACAACCTCTTGCGTAACAAATTTATCAATATCAGTACACTGCTTCAAAATTGTTAATATTGTGCAAATATAATAGTGCTTAAGGCCGCCCTCTCCAGTAGGTCTTCCAGCCGGGGCCCCAGTTGTTGCGTCGGCACCGGCTCCTGTGTCTTCTTCCTGAGGACGCGGAAAGACTCCCAACCATCCGTCCCATGTGAAGTACAAGGCACACTCCAGCGTCTCAAACAAAAAATGGCGGCGGGTCTTGATGGGCAGACACTCTTCATGCTCCGCCATCTTTCCTTAAACGCGGTTCTCTTCTTAACCTGGGTTTTCAATATGTGCCTCAACATTGGGTACTTTACACGAGAGTGGAGGGAGACCCGGGTGATATGCATATTGAAACCTGGGAAGAATCTGGTGCACCCTTCCAGCTACCGATCAATCAGCTTCCTTTCCAACCTCTCGATAGTTGTCGAGAGGTTGATTCTCATCCGATTGTCCCACATTCTGTAAGACATTTAAGCCATACCAAACCATCAGTTTGGATTTCGTCCTGGGCACTCGATAGTTCAGCTGTTAATGCGAGTGGTGGAGACCGCCGCCCTGAGCTTCCAGGAAGGCGCCTTCACTGCTGCAGTTTCGTTGAATGTCGAGAAGGCTTTCTCTACGACGTGGTATGCCGGGATACTGTATAAATTGAGCCAACTGAGGCTCCCCACACATATTATCAACATTCTAAACAGCTTCTTGCGACGCCGCACTGTTAAACTCTCAGTTGCGGGGAAAACATTAACACTCAGACCAGTGAGAGGCGGAGTCCCCGAAGGCTCTATACCATTTCCCACAAATCTTTATGGCAGATTTCCCCACAGAGCCACGAGGCGAAATGGCACAATACGCTGACGATGTACTTCTGTTCTACAAAGACAAACACGCCTCCCTAGGTAGCGTGGTGGTAGCATGTCTGCGTCACGTTCAAGAGGTCCCGAGTTCGAATTTCGGACAGGGTGAGTTACCTGGATAAGGTTCTTCCAAGGTTTACCCTTATCCTGAAAGACAAATGTCCTGTAGTTATAAGCTCTATGGACCCTGGGATCATTTGAGTATCATTTCACCCATTCCATTCATCGTCCGATATGACTTAACGTTGGTGGACGTCAATTACAAAAGAAAAAGCATCACTATATTATATACTGTTTCTGCTGCACACATTTTACACTTTATACAAACTGAGAACTTAAGCATTATGCAATAGCATTATAATATAACTAAGCAATAGGTATATATTAATAAATAAATTGCATATTATTCCCAATTATATTGTCACCCAATCGTCGGAACTCCCTATAGAACCGGCCGGCAGCAGCAGCAGGATACGGAGGCGTTCGGACACACCCACCGATTTATTTCAGTCACTAACTGAGGGGATGATTAGAGAAGTGCCACTTGTCGCTGGCCGCCTCTGCCCACCTCCCCGGCAGTCTGGAACCTTCGCGGTGATTCACTGAAACGAGAGACTTCAAGAAAACTGTGATGTTCCTATAAGAAGGGCTGCAGTGTGTGAATTTAGTCAGTTCTTGTCGAGCAGTGAAGCAGCGCCGTGCTAGTGTACGGACGAGAAGACTGTGTACGGGCATCGGAATAGTGTGCGTAACTGTGAGCGTGCAGTGGAACTGTAACGGACGAACTGGAGAAACTTAATTGTGTGCATCACGTAATTCTGTGTAATTTGCAAGTGTTTAACTGTAAGTCGGTGGAAATATCGAACATTTTTGAGTGGTGCAATTGGACTTTTAATTTTACGAACCCACAAAGTCATAACTGGCGTCAGGAAGTGGGATAACGGCAATGGAATTGGCATTGGAAACGCTTTTGGAGAAGATGAACGAATTATCAGCGAAGTCGGAGGCGGCAAATAACAACCTGGCCGCAGAGTTGGAACAAATGAAGATGGCCAACGAAAACCTTACCGCCGCGTTCAAGGAAATGAAGACGGCAAACGAAAAGCTCGCTGCAAAAACGGAAGCTGCAAATAACAGCCTGGCCGCGAAGCTGGAGACTACAAATAACAACCTGTCCGCGGAACTGAAACAAATGAAGACGGCTAACGACATCACCGACAAGATGGAAGAAATGAAGGCCGAGTTAACCACAGAAATGAGAGCAGCGGACGGCAGTCTGGCCATGGAAATGAACGCGGCGAACGAGGCTCTCGCCGCAAGGTTTGAAGAACAGTTGGCCGGCGTAAAAGAGGACGTCACAGAGTTAGGCGGGCGCGTCGAAAACCTGGCGAGCCGCGTTAATGAGCTGGAAGGAAAGGCCGACAGCAGCGTCAAGTCCCTGAACGCCATGGTGGAGGACGTCGTCGGCAGGAGGTTGAAGGATTTGAAGGCCGACGCGCTGGGACGCGACACAATTTCGGCGCGTGTCAAACGCTAATTACGCGAACGTGATGTTTAGTTTAGTTCATCGGCTATAAATCCGCCACTGCCATTTACACAGAACAATTTTTTCAAAAAGGAGTAAACCGAGCCTGGAAATTTAGTTCCATAACCATTCTTAGCAAACTTTAACCAATTTTAAAGTGTACGCGTCTTCAAATTAAAAAAAGAAAAGTGCAATGGGAAAAGCTGGAAGAAAAGAAGGTGAAAAATGTTGATCAACCCTCAGGATACAAAAGCTTGTGTCACATTCATCAAGCGCTAACCAAAGAAGTAGTTGATAATTCCTGCATTTAAAAGGTAACTGTCAGTGGTTTAGCGAATTTCAAGTTTGCTTCAGAACCATCAGCAGACTTGTAAACGACTTTTTCAGGGTAAGAAACCTGCTTTCCAAAAACAGGCTACAAATTACATATTACCTATTGCAATAATTGCAATAATTCTAAGGAAGGTAAATTTTTTTTACACGTTCTTCCTCCTGGGATATATATATACTCAAGTTATTTTTTTATTTTGTTTTGTTTTGTTTGTAATTTATGTCCTCCAACGTTAAGTCATATCTGGCGTTGAATGAAATGTGTGAAATGATGCTCAAATGAGTCCGGTATCAGTGGAGATTAGAGTTACCCGAGACGGGTCTTTCAGGTTATTGGAAAACCCCAGTAAAACCTTATCCAGATGGCTTACCCTGATCCAGATTCAAACTCGCGAGCTCTTGAAACTGAGGCAAGCACGCTGCCATCTACGCTACCGAGGCTAGCACTCAAGTTTAAATTACTGCCAGTTTTTAATTACAGTTGTAAGGGCATAGAAATGAGAATTGTGCTGTACTCTCAAAAGAGGGCAAACATTTTATCTCACTATTTTAGGTCAGTTCATTGGTCGTTTTAATTCATCAAAACTTGAGGCCTGCTTATAACTACGGTAAAGAACATTACACTCACATAATTTTTCAAGGCACCCATCCACAAAGACGTAACTCTTCATTGGCTCCAAATTTAAGATAAACAATTACAGGTTTGGTGCTTAAACGTCTCCGTAGCAATCCTAAATAAAAATAATTCCAGAAACAGCTTCATCACATGACGTTTTATATTCAACATGGACAAGAAGCCTGAAGGTAATTAAATGTTTAACGCGTTATTGTACGGTGTATAACAAGACACAATATTAATCAAGGCTTCACCTACTCATTTGCCTCGTGTCACTAACTGAAGGGATATTTAGGAAAGCAGCGCGAGCCCTGTACCGTCTCTTTCCCCTCTCACCAGACGTCTCGAAACCTTGGGCTAATTGTGCGCGCCACGAACTTTCCAGAAACGACAATCTTCCCTATATAAGGCCTGTCGTTGGCGAGTCAGTTCAGTTCTTGTCGAGCACCCGTGAGGAGCACCCAGTGAGCGAACGGACCGGAAGACTGTGAACGTGCATCAGAGCAGTTGTACGTAACTGTGAGCGTGCAGTGGACCTGTGACAGGCGAACTGGTGAATTGTAATTGTGTGCATTACGTAATTCTGTGTATTCGGAAAGTGTTCCGACCGTAATTCGGTGGAAATAAAGGACATTTATGAGTTACGCAATTGGACCTTTAATTTCACGAACCCACAAAGTCACATTATTAATTTGAAATAAGTACAGGGTACGTAGAGTTTAGAATTACCAGACATTCAATTTGCGGATAAGGGAAAACCTCCATCGTTAAGTAATATCCGACCATGAATTAAATGATGATCAAATGAATACAGGAGGCATTGACCTTAGACTCACCAGACATTCATCTTTTTGGATAAGGGAACACCATCAAAGTTAAGTTCTAGCGCACGATGAATGAAATGATGTTCAAGGTAAGTAGAAGTTAGAGATAACCCAAAATCATCTTTCAGGAAAAAGGAAAACCTCCAACGATAAGTCATATCGGACGATGAATAAATAGTGTTCAAATAATTATAGAATACAGAAAGCCTAGACCTACCAGTCATTCATCTTTTAGGATAAGGGAAAATCTCCAACGTTAATTCATATCAGACGATAATTGAACGATGTTCAAATAAGTACAGGATACATAGAGCCTAGACTTACCAGACATACATCATTTAGGGTAAGGAAAATCTCCATATTAAGTCATATCGGACGATCAATTGAATGATGTTCAAATAAGCAGGGATACGTAGAGTCTGGGGGTACCAGACATTCATCTTTTGGATAAGGGAAAACTTTTATATCAAGTCATATCGGACTATGAATTTAATGATGTTCAAATGAGTACAGGATGCATAGTGCTCAGATTTACCACACATGCATCATTCAGGATAAGGGAGAACTTCCAAACTTAAGATATATCTGAACTCCTTATTCATGGGCATAATTATTAATCTATATCAAAAGCTGTTAGTACATCAAACTTATAGATGAAGGGATAAAACCATTAATTTTTATGTAATCATATATATGAGTATACTTTCGATTACTACCAAAATCCAATGTATTACTATTTCTTTTTATCTTCAAAACCAGATCAGGAGAGAGATCCATCATTTTCAGTTTCGAATGTGAATTTTATAGCTTTGTCTGTTAAATGCAGTAATTGACATCATTTTCTTGAGATTTATGAAGATTTTTGTTTCAAATGGTTATATTTATGTAATGAGAAGTATGTGCTTGGAATCAAACGCCACATTCATTTACGTTGGCATATGGAACCAAAGGGTGGCTTCTGAGAATTCCTTATGGTACACTGGATCAGGCGGGAATAAGCCAATCGTGTTACACCTACACGGCAGGGTCAGCAATGAAATGCAATCCCGAAGGTATTTCCTGAAAGTTTCTAATGTGTATGTCATTTGTTATAAGCTATTTTAACCATATAGTACTTGGTTTAAAATCGTTGGAGTTATTTTTGACCAGGAAATGTGCTTGAACATCTTCGCTGGTCATTCTTAAAGTTGCTGAAGTTATATACAAATTTGGTATTTAACCGATTATCCACGTTTGGATTTTAGTGAATATAACACATTTTTGGATTCAAAGATCCCAAAATAGGTATTAGTGGCACAGTCTTTACAATGAATTCCTTTATGGAATGCAAGCGCTCCACTACCTACTATTCACGACGTGCAAAGAGTTATTTTAAACCAAAAATAAAGCACAAGAAGAAAACTGTGTAGAAACCTCCAGTTCAAAATTGCCGCGTGTTTTCTGCGTGCCTAGAACTTCCAGTTACCAGACATTAATCTTTCAGCCTGAGGGAAAACCTCCAACGTTAAGTCATATAGGACGATGTACGAAATGATCTTCAAATAAGTACCGGATCCATAGGGCTTAGAGTTACCAGACATTAATCTTTCAGCCTGAGGGTAAACCACCAACGTTAAGTTTATTGGACGAAGAATGAAATGATGTTCAAATAAGTACAGGCTACATAGAGCCTAGAGTTATCAGACAGTCAATTTTCAGGATAAGGGAAAATCACCAATATTAACTCATTACGGACGATGAATTAAATTATTTTCAAACTAGTACTGGGTGAATGGAGTTAGATTTATCACATTCATCTTTAAGGATGATGTTAAGTCAGTGTTAAGTCACATTGGACGATGAATTAAATGGTGTTAAATTGAGTACAAGGAGCATAGAGCTTAGAGTTACAGACATTCATCTTTCAGGTTAAGTGAGATCCTCTAAGGTTAAGTCATATTGGAACTCTTTATTCATCGGCATATTTATTAATCTATAAGTCAAACAATTAAAATATACAATTTATGTAAAGAAGGATTATAAGTTTTATTTTTTATATAATTACCTATATGAGTAGACTTCCTATAAATACCAAAATCCAATTTATTATTATTTCTTATTATCTTCAAATCCAGAAAAGGAAGACATCTATCAGTTTCCAATGTGAATTTTATAGCTCTATTTTGTATAATTTAGTCATAGATATCATTTTCTTCAGATAAATTAAGGTTTTTTGTTACAAATATTTATAGTAGTGTAATGAAAAGTATGTACTTTGAATCAAACTCCACATTTATATATAGTGGAACACAAAACCAAAGTGTGTCTTCTGAGGGTTCTTTACGGTATTTTGGTTCATGCGGGAATACGTCAATGGTGTTACACATATATGGCAGCCTCAACAATGAAATAGAATTGAGGTGGCATTTCCAGAACAGTTATAAAGTTCATTTCATATCTTATAAACTTTTCTGACCAAATATTACTTGACTTAAAGTCATTGGAGTTGTGTTTGGCAAGGTGAAAATTTGGGTGACGTTTTCTTTAGGTTCTCTCGCACAATGAAATGTTCTTAAACAATTTCACTATTAATCTTTGAAATTTCTGAGCAAATTTGGTATTTAACCGACTTTCCAGATTTGGGTTTTACTGAATATAACAATTTTTTGGGTACAGGTGATCCCACATTAGGTATTTGTGGCACAATCTGTACAACGAATTTCTTTATAGAATGCAAGCATTCCCCTACCTACTTTGTACAACGTGTAAAGAAAGTGTTATTTTAAACTAAAAATAAAACTCAAAGAAGAAAACTGTGTAAAAACCTGCAGTTCAAATATCCCGCGTCTATCCTGCGACCACAACGACACACGGAGGCAGTTTCACTAAACATGAAGTACATGTAGCATGTTACATCCGTCACGCAACGTCGAATTGCTGTAGATGTAATATTTTGTCTTAGTTATTAGTAGTACTGTCCATAAATTAAAAATAACAACGTGTGATGTTGATATAAACATATCAGAATGTGGCGGTAGTAAGTTGTAGCTATATTGCATACAAAACTACACATTTCGACAAGAATTATTGTCTTAAAAGGAAAGTCTACCAAAGGATATATGTATAATTGAAACATGTTAAGTTTCTACTAATTTTACTGATTTATTAATTTTCTCATTAAGCTGGAAGTACACTTAGCTGTGATACAAATCCGACATTAGTACGAAAGAGCTCAGATGTTTACAAATGATATCCCGAGCTGGGTATAGAGCTCCTGTATACATCTATGTTTCACCACAGCGACGGCAAGATGAGTGCCCCAAGTGAGAAAGGTTTACTGCTGGTGTAACCTTTTTTTTCCTTCCATCAAGAAACAAGTGACGTGTAAGGCATTGGCCGTGTTTCGGGCTTTGGATAAAAGTTCTTTTGCCAGGTAATCACATTTATATTTTTGAAGTAAGGAATTGGCTAAGAAAGCACTAGCAGGTTTAGTGACACTACAGATAGATCCTCTAACAACATCTATAGGGGTAACATATTTGCTCCACCTCTGATGCCTTACAGTTATGTGAATTATATCGGAATGAAAACGACCTCTGAGAACATTCTCTACAGATAGAGGTTATGTATTTCATTTGTCATAAAAAGATTATGACAATTTAGCTCTTTAATTAAAGCCATTACATCCATATTTGAGAAAGTTTCGATTTTCGAAACATTCTGAAGTAAAGTGTAGTTTACTATCAACACATTTTCTTGAACATATTCACCTGTCATCCTTGAAATTGGTCATCCTATATGCAAATTTGGTACTTAACCGAATCAATCAATCAATCAATCAATCAAGCAGGTGGCGGCTGACTGAGGGTCAGCACGATGTGTGTCATTCGTGTACCTGTCCTTCACGGACTTAACCACTAAATGACTGGATATGTGGGGTTTTGCAGGGTGGTGGTTTAAATTTATATAGATGAAAATAAGGGAGGTAGCCGTAGCTCTTCATGGAAGCCAACTCGGGTGCAACGCTATGTGTGCACCGCTGGTATGATTATTTTAGGAAGAGTTTAATTTAGAAGGTCTATTAACTTCAAACAGTAATAATTTTGAGGTTGTAATATTAACCGAATCTTCAGTTTTAAATCTTATTTATATTCCAGAATCAGGGGATTCTCCTTTATATCCAATTAAATTGGGACATTCAAATCTTCGAGGGATTGTAGGCCTCCTCTAACTAAGACGTGTGTTCGTGGTACAGAAAGTATTATTTTAACGTTAAAATAAATTGCAATAAAGGAAACCAGTAAAAATGAACAGTTTAAATGTTCGTGGGTTTACCAAGTGATTGCGACCGCAACGACACACAGCGGAAATCTGATGAAACACTAAGTACACATAGGCGGTTACAGATGGCACGCAGGTTGTAATTGCAATGTACGTAGAAATAATTCTTAATTATTAGGAATTGCTAGCATATCTTAGAATAGCAGTGCTCCGTTTTACTGTGAAACACGTGTTGAATATGAGCAGCAGTATTTGGAGCTATATTGTACATAAAAATCAAAATAGAACAAGAAAAAATATTATGGTTTGCTACAAAAGTCTAGGAATATTTGTATGACGGTAAGAGTTTCAGCTATTAATATTATATTTTCATTTCTATTCTGAAGTTTTGTGAATATTTTATGAATAACTATGAGAAGTTAAAATATAATAAGCATAGCCCTCATCGGAGGCGTAGATGGCAGCGTCTCTGCCACACGTTCAAGTGGTCCCGAGTTTGAATCTCGGTTAGGGTGAGTTACCTGGGTCAGGATTTTCCGTGATTTTCCCTTATGGTGAAAGACGAATATCATGTGGCTTTAAGCTCAATGTATCCCGGATTCATTTAGGCATTATTTCAACGAAATCTTTCATCGTCCGATATGACCAAAGGTTGGAGGAACGTCAATTACAGAAAAAAGTAACCATAATTGTGATATTTATTTACTATGGTGTGGCTCGTGCCTCTCCTAATGAGGTATCATCAAGGCAGGGGTTTGGTACTGTGCTCCATTCCAACACAATCCGAACAGCTTCCATTCGGGAGCGGCTGAGCTCTGCTACCAGTCTTGTTCTACTGTACCTATTCCCCCAGAGGGACATCCAGGGAGAAAGGATGAGGCGAGAGGAGACAGAGAGTGTTCGCTGGTCATCCTTAAAGTTGTTGTACTTATATACAGATTTGGTATTTAAGCGAATATCCAAATTTGGGTGTTAGTGAATATAACGTCTTTTTTGGGGGGGGCGATATTCTAGTGATCCTTAAAGAGGTATTTGTAGCACAATGTGTACAATGAGTTGCTTTATAAAATGCAAGCATTCCGCTAAGTACTATGTACGATGTGTAAAGAAAGTGTTATTTTAAACCTGAAATAAAGTTCAAAAACAAGACTGTGTAAAAACCTGCAGTTCAAATTTCCCGCATGTTTCCTGCGACCTCAGCGACACGGGGTGGAAGTCTCAGTAAACAGGAAGTACACGTAGCGTACTACACATGACGTGTAGTTAGAAATCTTCGAAATGAGGATCAAGTTAAAATGGTGACCATAGCAATATATATCTAGGAACATGGTCAGTTTAATTTAAGTTTTCGTAGCAAACGTTCACCAGACTCTTATTTATTTATTATACATTCTTAGAATTTCAGTAATTAAGCTAAGCTATCATGCTGCTTCCGAAACTCTATCACTATGTGCGTAAATTACAGCGTTAGGTCATATCGGACGATGAATGACATTCGTGAAATGATGCTTAGTTACCTGAGATTCGTCATTCACGATAAGGGAAACACCCGTAAAAATACAGATGTTTTAAAGTTTATCCTCACATAGTGGAAAATAAAATGTTCATTACCCAGTTAATTCACCCTGACCGACATTTGAACGCGAGATGTCCTCACATTGAAGAGGTCTCGTTTTTGAATGTCGGTCAGGGTGAGTTACCTGGGAAATGAATATTTTATTTCCACTACTTGAAGTTAAACTTCACAACATATTTGGAAAAATATGAAAATGTAGGTAGCCAGTTCAGAGAGAGATTTCGTTATGATTATTTCCGAAACAAGTGCCAACAAAATATTATTGAATTGCGTAAATGTCAGCATATTTTCAGATGGACCCATGCTTAAATTACGCGAACGGCATTAATTTATATTCACTTCAGCGTTCTTCTATTCTCACACACAAATATGTGTACGTTCACTACTGCGTTTCTATACATTCCAGGTACTTATAGCGTTTACATAATAAGACACGCTTTAAATCTAAGCCACACCAAAATACCATAACTACATATCTCATAAAACTTCGTATTATATTGCCATTCTTACTGTCTACTATAAGATATTATATGTAGCGCCATCTTTGGAGAGCAACAAGCGGCTCTTTTTCATTGTCCTGGCTACTTAAATAAATAACATTTGCTTACGGAAAGCCGGTATAACTAAACTTGCCTGGTGTGTAAGATTTATTTATAATAGTAATTTATGGTGTTACAATCTCAACTTTATCTTTCATAAAGAATTATCTCCCGTATTCTAATTATAAGATATACGTTTACAGAGGGACTTTCGCAGACCATTACGTTGTAGATATAATTTGTATATACTGTCTTTGCCTGAAATGTTGTACAACTAAAGCCGGGTTTCAGGCATAATGCCCTTCCTATGAAGCTATCACAAAAACCTGAAAGGGAGCTAACGATTTTCAAATATAACGATACTGGAAAATTGAAAATAAAGGCCAGTAGGAGGCCTCCGCCAAAATGAAACTGTAGTTCCATTATTAAGGTATATTTAAGATATTTTAAGAATATAATTTTTTCAGAGAAGCCTCATATTTAGAGGTTAGTGTCGGAGCCCAGAGGGCTGTTGCGATTGAAAGCCGATTATGTGGTGTCATAACCGTATTTAACAGTGTGTGTTTCACTGGGTGGAGCTATGAGGGAATAAGATTTTTCATAAGCAAATTGTAATAACATAAACAATACCACGTAGTGGTCATTGGTTATTGTAACATATGACCGAGGTTTATAACGAAAAGGACTTTTAAAATTGTCAGCAACTCCCTATACCAAGGTTATTGATAAATTGATCAATATATCCTCATTCAACTTTAAGTGACTATGCGAAATTCCGATCTGCTCTGTGAGCAGTAGTTTTAATAGAAAGCAAAGAAAAATTGGTGCCATGATTATCAACTTGCTTGTGGGACAAGAGAAACGACAATTCCTTAGCACAACGATAGTGATAAAGCTAGGAAAGTCAAAGACAAAGAGAAACAACAACTAGCGGAAGATTGTCCTCTTATTCATGACATCAGTATAATATAAAGAGAGGAGTGACTACATCAGGAACAGCACAACTTATATATCCACTGCTTATATAGTTGAGGGGGCACCTTGCTTAATCCAGGCATCCTGAGACTGCTAAGATTACATATAGGCTGTGAGTGATATGGCTGAAGCATTTAAACTTACTTTTCTTGGTGTACTTCTCTATGACTTTTGAAAATGACGATCATTCATATCGAATAATTTGCCTTGCACTTTTCGATTAAGTAATCAATAACGCGCAATCGTGTGTTTCAGAACGCTGCCACACTCTTGTGATACATCTTGCATGTTATGTCCTATCGGATTGCTACCCCATGCTTGTCATACATTCAGAATGTTATGTTATATCTGATCACTGCCCCATGCTTCTGATACATCCTGCATGTTATGCTGCATCTGATCGCTGCCTCATCCTTCTGATACATCCTGCATGTTAGGTGGTATGTGAACGCTGCACCATGCTTGTGATACATCCTACATGTTATGTTGTATCTGATAGCTGCCCCATGCTTGTGATACATCCTGCATATTATGTTGTCTCTGACAGCTGCCCCATGCTTCTGATACATCCTACATGTTATGCTGTATCTGATCGCTGCACAATGTTTGTGATACATCCTGTATGTTATGCTGTATCTGATCGCTGCCCTATGCTTTTGATACATCCTGCATGTTATGCTGTATTGAACCCTGCACCATGCTTCTGACATATTCTGTATGTTATGTTGTATCTGATCGCTGTCTCATGCTTCTGACGCATCCTGCATGTTATGTTGTATCTCATCGCTGGCCCATGCTTGTGATACATCCTGCATGTTGTGCTGTATCTGATCGCTGCACCATGCTTGTGATACATCCTGCATGTTATGCTGTATCTGATCGCTGCACCATGGTTGTGATACATGCTGCATGTTATGTTGTATCTGATCGCTGCTCCATACTTGTGATACATCCTGCATGTTATGCTGTATCTGATCGCTGCTCCATGCTTGTGATAGATACTGCATGTCATGCTGTATCTGATCGCTACCCCATGCTTGTGATACATCCTCCATGATATGCTGTATCTGATAGCTGCCCCATGCTTATGATACATCCTGCAAGTTATGTTGTATCTGATCGATGCACTATGCTTGTGATTCATCCTGCATGTTATACTGTATCTGATCGCTGCACTATGCTTCTGATTCATCCTGCATGTTATGCCGTATCTGATCACTGCCCCATGCTTCTGATACATCCTGCATGTTGTGCTGTAACTGATCGCTGCACCATGCTTGTGATACATCCTGCATGTTATGTTGTATCTGATCGCTGCACTATGCTTGTGATTCATCCTGCATGTTATTCTGTATCTGATCGCTGACCCATGCTTCTGATACATCCTGCATGTTGTGCTGTAACTGATCGCTGCACCATGCTTGTGATACATCCTGCATGTTATGTTGTATCTGATCGCTGCACTATGCTTGTGATTCATCCTGCATGTTATTCTGTATCTGATCGCTGACCCATGCTTCTGATACATCCTGCATGTTATGCTGTATCTGATCGCTGCCCCATGCTTCTGATACATCCTACATGTTATGCTGTATCTACGGTCTTGTTCTTCAAATCCTGCTGCTGAGGCACTGTGAATTTTGCGGATTCCTGGATGGAGCCTTTAAATCTTCTGTTCACCTTATTATCTAAAGGAACCAGAATCCAAAGTTTCAATCATTTATAGCAAAAATGTAAAGAATGTAACAATTTTCGTAATGTAAATAAATTAAAGCAAAATGTTCAGTTATGATTCTTTTTGTTAAAGACTTTTGGATAGCAAAACCATAATAAAGAGCCAAAGGTAACCAAATTAAAGAGAAAGAAGGTAACAAGATAGTTGTTGAAAACTGGGTACTTTATTTCTTATAGAATTTTGAATCACAAAACTGCAAACAATTTAAGGAAAATGTAATATATCCACAAGTATAACAACTTTCATAAATGATGTACATAGAAACATGCACTCAGGACTGGAACACTACACCACCTAGTGGTTGCTCCTGCAGGTATACGCCTTCCAACCTCGTACTAAGAACATAAGTTGTTGACTAGAATGGCGGATATTAAACCCGTTATTCCACTCACGTTTAGAAGTGGGAAAAACACTTCTGAATTCTGACACAGCTTTGTCGCGAAACAAGGTTAAGTGTATATGCAAAACAGGGAACAATGATAGCTTGGGGTGTTATGTCTTTTACTTTCCTTGGAGACGATTTAAATGCCCGGCCATAACAGCGGCTCCATCACAGCATTTTCCCACAATTGTAGATTTATAATTAAACTCCGATAACAATCAGTAAATTCATTTTGTTTTATCTTTGAATGCCCTACAAAAACTGATTTTGTGCTGGCATAGTGGTTTTGAATTTCAATGGGGCTTCGCTCTTGTATGTGAATCCAAAAGTTCCTTAAAATAATCTTTATTTAAACAGTCGTCGATGTCATTATATCCGCGAATGCCATTTCTCGTCTGCTTAAAAATAAAGCTGTTCAAATGCGCCACACCATTGTTGTTCCACGTGCCCTTTGTAACACCAATAAACTAATTACAGTTTCTGATAATAGCTACTTCCGGACAATCATTTATGTTCCTCATACCAACGAGTCTAGTTCCTGGTGTCTCCTGCGGAAACTCCTTAATAAATGTCATTGTTCAAATTTACTTATTATTTCAAGTCTCTAAGTAGCTACTCAACACTTGCACACATATGTTGATATTGTTGGTCACATTTTCTATAAATACAGGCTGGTACTTTCCACAAAACAACAATTCAGTCAATACAAACTAAAGTTAAGGTGTACCAAAATTACATATTTTATACTCCTTTTTATGGTGAGTATACAAATCATATTTGGTATATTATAGAAGCTCCGGTGTTCCTTTACCTAAAGATGCAGTAGCATCAGTACATGAATGTAACCAAAAATAACAGGAAAGTAGAAATTTATGCCATTCTTGCTTTAGTACTTGTTTTAAAAGTATATTGGACTGCAAACTAGCAATAGTAATATAGTGGGAAAAAATTTTGGGGCTAAATTGTCATCTATAGCTCGCAAAGATAATGGTCAGTAAATGCTACCGATTATATGATGATAGGGCGGATTAATTCCAAAAGCAATTCCCTACGCAACTAATGCACGCGAATGTTTTCATGCAAATTTTAACAACAATTTTAACACTGCTCAATCAGTTATTTGCTTTTATGATTATTTAAAGAGAATTTCAGACGGTAATCCAGAATATCGGAATAAAGTTTCGGCGAAGTAAAATTCTGTAACTATTTAATCGTATTATTTGATTTACACTTTACTTAAACTTCCTTTCCCAGTCACTTTAAAGATACTTCCAACATCTCGATATACTCTTCCTTTGTTATGTTTAAACAGTTCCAACTATTACATAAATGATCTTGATGCAGCACCACTACTCATCACACTCACCATTACAAAACATCTTTATACCAACATTTTTGATTTTGCCTAACTATCGTTACTCCTATCTTAACTTTTTGATTTGCCGATTTAATTCCACGTCACAGCATTACATCATTTAATTTAAGGCCAATACAAAATTACGTATATTTTTACTTGTTTAAATTACGAAATAGATTTACATAATCATTTTTTTATAAATTTATAAACTTTTCATTACTTTTCTAAATATAACGCGAAACTACTGTTACAAATTTCAGTTGAATTTTATTTAACTTGCTGCAATCTTAATTCAAAACTCGTAATGTAAATTATCAGAGCAAATGAAACAAACAGGCAAATGTCAATCGCCTGAAACTTCTGGAGCAAGGGATTTGTCCATATATGTTCAAGATACATTTGTCCATACTTAACCTGTTTAGATATATTGCCTTACAACATAAATATTTTTAACCACAGCAGTAGATGTATTTGCATGATACTGATAATAAGTGCCGACTAATTATATGAGTTTATATGTCAAATTACAGGTAAATGCTTGTTTCATACAAATTTGCGTACCACTTCCCCCTCATGGTTCTGTGACCTGTAGACAGCCATGGCTGACGCTATACTGTGTATACAGTTGTGAATATATTGAACATATGGTGTGTTGGTGTGTATCATTAGAACAATTTTTAGGAACCATAAATAAGAAAAGGTTTTCCTTGCAAATGGTATTTTGGAGCAGAGGTAATTTATTAAACATATTTTAAAATATCCTTATACTAAAACACTAAATTGACGTTTAACGTAAACCTTAAGATATTTTCTTAATTCTTCATAATGACTCAGTTTATAAGATGTTTGAAAATATTTACATTTTGTTTGTTACTATTCATCATTCTGAATGATGTCCTTATGCCTGACACACAATCTCGGTCAAATAACGCTATAAACGCCTAAATCTCTATGATGAACATTATCTTGTGAAACATAATACCTGTGTCGCTTCCATGAGGTGTCCTTTGTTATTGGTTCAACATTTCATATACTTATACATTTTACAAGACGTAATTATTCCTGATAACAATAAGTAATAAATTAGATAGAGTATTAATATTTTGTTGTACCTACTAGTTTGTAGAGGAAGTCAAAAGAATAGGATACCAGATCTTCCTAAAACCAAATTTTCTATTCACAGAATATCAAAATATTTATTTTCATTGATGTCTTTCCTTAGGAATTTTAGAGTGTAATACGATTCCTCTAAAAGCTCTAGCACTCCTGGCCTGGAAAGCAGCCAGCTAGAACGGTTACTTGTGTGCACATAGTGTTGCTGCATTTAGTTTTGGTTTTACTTTTAAGGCAAGGCTACACTGAAAATTTGCCTAAAATGTTTAAAATCATGGAATTTTTTTTGGCATTTTGGTAGCTTAGGGTTTGTAGTAATAGATGGCACACTATTTTTATCATGTGAACCACTTTAGGCCATCACGTAACAATTTAAAGAGACCTTTAACAATCATTAAAAGAACCAATGATGACTTAAAAATTTATTTTCTGATAAACTTTTTTTAAACACTTTTCAGTATACAAAATGCCCCACGCGTTAAAGTGTTCCACTTAACTTGGCGAAACTTCCAGGATAGGTCCATAATATGTAAATAATAAACTTCACATTCCCCTTTATTGTTAATGCTCATGGTTTGAAAATTATATGGTGTTAAGTAATTAAATAAGTTAATATTTTCAAAGTTTTGAGAGATAACACGTGGAAAATATTTTAGAACGAATGCTACAAGAGTATTCCAAAAAATAAGAATGTAGGTCTTCTAAAATTGCTCTGTACTAACAAAAAACAAAAATTCAACTTAACATCTCAAATTTTATGACGCATAGAACATTTTAAATTTTTACAATATTTTCACAAAAATAATTAATAGTTAGTTAATTATTTGGTGGAGCAACATAACAATTTTCATGCAAGTTTAAAATGATACTCTAATTATGTGGCTAAATTTTCATTATGACAGGTTTATTGTTATAGAGTTTGGAATTTTCACCATAGCCTTACCTCAAAGAACAACATTTCCTGATTAACCGAACATATGTCAAATTCAGTTGCTTTTACTTTGTCTAGCACGTACCAAGTTGGGAGAGATGGCATGACACTTAACTCGCATAAATTTGGTGTTGAGGTTTAAACAGGAATATGCTTTTTCAAATTACAAATAAAACAGGAATATTTTTTGAGAAACAGTCTCATATATATGTGAGTAGAATATTTATAGCCAATGAACTAAACTAAACATTACGTTTGACCAATTAGCTAACCTAAGAGATTGACAAAATTTCCCAACACAAAAGAGTAGTTGGCGTTAAACCACATAATTTATTTAAAACATTCTTTTTAAAATATCACTTTTCAGACATTCTTTGTAACTCATTTGAAATTCCAAATGGTTTTACTTTTTTCAAATAGGAATTCCTTTCAACATCCTGTCTATGATAAAAGAAAGAAATTTGAAACGCATCACCTAGCCACCAACTCTTAAATATTTCCACAATCTTTTAAGCCTGCCATGCTGTTTTATTCCGATGGTATCTACAAACAAATCTGTAATTAAACGATTATCAAGAAGTTGATAGAACCACAATAGATTTAGGGACAATTATAATTATTACCAGAGAGCGAGTAGAGGAGCCCATATAAATGAATTTGTCAATTTTTGGTTTAAGCTATAACGGAAAAGAACTTTTGATTGGCGCAATTTATGTGTGCTTGATTAATTTTGTGTAAATTGTATGTAGTTTATTTACTAATTTACTTTCTTTGGTAGTTACAAAATTTATGCCGGTCCATCTAAAGATATAAGGGAGTGGACATGTTTCAGTAACAACGCTATCTGCCATTATTTCATGGAGTAGTTACTGGTGCTGCCATCTTGTGTGGTTAATATGTACCGAGAGGCTGCGATGCATTGACACCATCCTAACAGCTACAGTGCATGTTTGGACGTGGAGTATACCACTTTCGAAACCATTTTACATATTTAGTTCTAGGTTTACTTCTCTCGCGAACAGCAACCCTAATGTAAGAAATAAAGATCAAAGAAAAAAGCGACCACACCAAAATGCTGACCGTGGTATCGTATGCGAGACGATGTGTTAGTATATTTATTTCCCGCTAGGCGACAAACTGAATTCACCGGTAATGAAATGTCTCGCGGTCAATAGATGTCTCTACCTGTAAAATCCTTACGCACAGAAAATATTTGTAATTATTTACGATGTTTTCAAACCAATTTTAATTATCTGCTTTGGATATAACTTACAAGTAGCTGCTTTTTCTTCTGTGAAAGACCATGGGACATAAGATGTAGATAAAGAAACTAAAGATCGAAAGAGTATTAGTTTTCAGGAAAGGAAGTCTTTTATTGGGAGTACATATAGAGCCTAGTTGCCTTCGTCATTTATTATGAGAATTGCAATCACTTCAAATATTCGGTTAAAACGTGTTATCCAAACAATAAGACCTGGCAACGCTACTGCAATTCATACGGCTAATGACTTATAAACCAAAGTGATTTTGAGTAAAAATCAAAGTGGTATAGGATTAGAGCACAACAACTAAGAAATTTGGTTCTAATATGCAGAAGCTCTAAAGACAAGGTTTTCTAATGTAGATAACGTTAACTACAATATTGTGGGTTCCTGGAATTTAAAGTGCAATTTGCCGAAATTCTAAATGTTCTTTGTTGGCGTAGAAACACAATGCGTAGCAGCAGAAATACATCACATGTCACACTGTACAACACCAAAGTCGACGACAATAACAAACAGCGGTCAGCTTTCGTTACACAACAACACTTTACAGTTTTTTTCTGCTTACTCACAAATCTTGTTTGACAACTCTCTTGTTAAATGTCTTTACAACAACTCACAGCTGGCGTGTCACAATCTCATTCATAAATTCGAGAGAGTTCTCGAGCAAAAAAGAAAAACAACTATTCTGTGTCAATCGAGATATCACTAGAACCTTCGTTACGTGAAACCCTTTCTGGGCCGGCAAGTCACTTATATCAAGCGCTATGTTTATCTGCATTTGCCGGCTCTTTGTGTACACTAGCCGAGCCATTGTTAACTGCTTATGCAAGCTCTTTATTTCCGTGAAACACTATCCGTCGTCTGTTATCTATTTATGCCCGTTGCCGCGACAATATGTAGAGACAATATGTTCGTTACACATATTTGCAAACATGCACGAAGCTAGTGCTCTACAGAAGGCTTGGTGGGGAGCTTAGGAATTAAATCTCAGGAAGACATTTTATGTCTATACCGTAGAGGAACGGGTGAGGTGAGAAAATACTAAGACTCCTGGAAGTCATGATAGCATAGTGCAGGGTTCAAAATAGCCGTAGATTGTTAGTTTCCGGTGATGACTCAAACAAGGAGGACAACTTTCATAAAACAGAGTGTTAAGTATACTATTTGAAAGAACAATTTTTATTAGAATGTTTAATGTCTTAAATACCGCCCAAACAAATGTTGAATCATAAACATTTGAAATGCACGAGAAAAATTTAAATACAACTGGCACTTGACCAACATTAACTTTTATCCTTATTTACAAATTCAGAGTTAGAAAACAACTGCTGTTATACATATCTGTATTGCTAAGTATTTTTATCAAGAATTATTCTTTATAAAATGTTTAGAATGATATAATTTTTTTGTAATTGTTTGCTCCCTCGTTTCTGAAGGCATTTCCATAGCTTCAACATGTTCTATACTTAGCAGTATGTAACCTCCTGGGATATGGAGGGTATAACGGTTGACAGAGAGGGTAAAATAAGTTTTCAAATCCCTTTTGATTTGGAAAGGAAGTTTCTAGATAAATGTAAACTTTTCAGTTTTCATGTAATCTACAATAATGACCTGAAAGTTTTGTTGGATCTATAACAGCATATATCAACTCAATAAACTACTATTACCCTTTGACGTTGTATTATTCAAAATAATATTTAAAATACGGCTCATTCTACACCTATCGCACGTGGGTCACAGCATGTCCCACCTCTTCAGTGTTGGTACAAATATGTTAGTATGTCATCGACAGATCAGACTGCCATGGATATTATGTACTGTGTATCATATAGTAAGTTGCTACAGATTTAAGTTAGCTGATGGAAATTAATCATTTCTTCAACTAGCCGTATATATGCTAAGGTATTTGATAGATAAGGTCAACATGAATAATGCAATGCCATGGCGGGATTTGAACCACGGATCTCATTGTTTCCGTTCAGTCGCCCTTACCCATTGAGCTACCATTGCCAAAGAGCCGTCCCTGCCATGGCATTGAACTTTTCATTATAATTCTATCGATCAAAATCCTTTGCCTATATACGGCTATTGTAAAGAAATGATTAATTTCTATCAATGATCTTTAATAATAAGGGTTAAATGATAAAATGTGGGACTCAAGTACTTACAATAATAAGTCACCACAAGCGGTGTTTTTCGGATCCGAGAGCCCCTAGAGGCTTACAGGGAATATATGACTCATCTGAAGAATTTAATGTGAGTGCGGCATATTGGCCATGGTAGCTCACTGGGTAAGAGTTACTGGGCGGAAACCAGTGGATCCGTGGTTCAAATCCCGGCAAGGGAATTGAGTTTTTCATGTTGACTTTACCTATTATAGATTGCTGCAACAAATGCTGTTTTATTTTTGGTTTACTCTAATCCCATTTGAGATAATAAAACTGAACATAGAAGCAACACCAATTTGACCCTATGTGTGCTATGTGACGAATGTTATTCGAGCTTATATATAGAGATCTAATTATTTCAGAGTCTAAGATTTATCTTAGACTTCTTTCTCTGAAGAATTGTCTTGTGAAAGCAAGAGTTCATTTTTATGAATGTTATGTTGCTCCTACATTCATTATTTGAGTGATCCTGTTCTCCAGTTTTGGAGAAACAGGTCCAATATTCGTCCTCCACGTTTAAAATGTCACGTTGTGATTAGAATTGTTATTATAAAGAAATCATAGTTATTTTATGGAACACAACCTGGACTTCAATTATGCAATTCTCGGTTAGTAATCAGTTCATACCTCGGTTTAGTTAAATCCTTCTGTTGCTTATTTCCACACACTGGGCCTGGAAACCACAAAACAGTAATTGCACAGTGCTATTCGTTGAATGGAGTTGTTTGATCATCATGTTCTTTGCCTTTGTTGTACATGTTGGCAATGAAAACGCAAAAAAAAAAAAAAAAAAAAAAAACCTAGCCCTTGCGTATTTCTTTTTTAATTTACATCCACGCCAACGTTAAGTTGAGTTGGACGGTGAATGAATTAGGTGAAATGATGCTCAAATGTGTCCAGGGTCCATGGAGCTTAAAGTTACCCGACATTCGTCTTGAAAGATAAGGGAAACCCCGGAAAAAACCTTATCTAGGTAACTCACCCTGACCGAGATTCGAACTCGGGACCTCTTGAACGTGAGGCAGACATGCTACCATCTACGTTACGGAGGCGGGCAGCCAATGCGTATATGCAATCTTTGAATTGCTTTCTTTGTCGTACTTTCTTCAAAACTGTATGGAAGGGTACGTTATATCTGCTGGCATTATGCAAAACCCTGGCCATTTTTTATTTCCTTTTATTGTTTGGCCTTCAGGTTGAGTGTATTGTTTTGTTATGTAGCTGTAAAAGAATGACAAAATTAACATTCACGAAATACTCAGAGCTAAGGAACTAAATCCTTGTACTAGAAGCTTCTTTGAAGCAATTTCTGCATAAATCTGAGATTAGTGTATCAGGAATATACGCACAAATAATTATGCACAACAGGCAACGCTAAAAAACACGTACTTCTCTTTCTCTACTTACTGTTATTGATTTTAACAATTATTCATGAATGTTTGTGTATAAATGCTTGAATGGCTTCCATATTTATAGAAACAGGTGAAGTGGTTGCAGAGTTTTAGTTCACGTATAACCTGAGGCAATGAAGGTGTGGAGTCGTGGTCAGGCACTAGGACTTTGGAGCAGAATACATAATATATGCAACTTAGGGAGGCATATTAGACATTCTGTTTGCTGCTTTGTGTATCCCATCACATTACTTAAACTTTTGGGAATTTTGAAGAAATAAACAGGATGCCTACTTCTTTTTCAATGTTTCAAACCAATATTTGCACATTACCCCTTCCATTATAACGGTGAGTACTGAAGGTTATAAAAATACAGGATTGTTATTCCTGCTGCTAGCAAGCAATATGCCAGCATCAAAAAAGCCAGTTCCATATTATTCTTGACAACCTGTGATGTTCTTTTGTAATGGCACATATAGCACTTCAAGTAATGCATCGGCTTTTACCTTTAGATCAAGTGATTGGGAGAAATGCATTGACTCATATTAAGAGGGACGTTAACTTTCAAATGCTCTACTTATTTTGGAATAAAACATTGAGTCATATATAAATTTATATTCTTATTCGTACTTCCAGACCCTAAAGTTCAAGCTTTCTATCGTGCAATCTGGAGGAACGGGTTCAATCTCCCTGAACAGATTGCATGATTCATAAGTTATTTGGTGTTTTGTTCCGGGCTCGCCAGGTGAATGATCGGTAGGTTAAATACATTTCCCAAATTCCCTGTCCCTCCATTTTATCTCCATTATCATTTCACATCATCTCTCATTTGGGACTCTCCTTCAGGGCGGAAGTATCGACGGGTGTCTCGGAATTACATGACATACTCCTGGAAAACATTTCCTCCTAAGATGGCACGGTCTCTGAGCCTGCGAATTGGGCCGTTTCAGGACCACGCGGGCGGGACTGGCCTACCGGGGAGTTTGTGACTGGTCATTTGTAGGGATTCTACTATCTGCACTATCGTGGCTAACTGGAAGGGCCGTCCTCCGTCTTCTCTAGCCTCATCCTTCCCAGGAGTGCTGCACTTGCGGGCTTAGATAGAATAGGCCAATTTTGCACCTCCTTACCATAGTCCATTTGAAAAAAGTTGAAGTTGAAGAAATTATGGTATTTTTATGTCTGATTAGATAAATAGTTAATATGTTTGTTTTTGTTTTTCGTGTAATTGTTGAAATTTAAACATTTCTTTATCTATTATTTTAATATTGGATTTAATTGATGGTTGAAAAGAAGAAATTTTTAAATTTTGATTCATATAAAGATTTTGGTTTAAATTTTAAAGTTATAATAATATGAGGTAATTGAAGTGTTTTAATGTATTGGTTACTAGTATGTATAGTAATGGATACCGGTATTTTAGTAAGCTGTATATATATCATATATCATATATATCATAATTTGCTGGATACCAGTTAATTGTTATACTGGTTACCAGTTTTGAGCCTTATTTGTAATTTGGTAGCTTTGTATTTGTATTTATTTTATTTTACTTTATGGAAATTTGTTTTTAAAATTTATTTGCTGAAAAACTTTGTAATGCAATCGTATGTTATTTTTTGGTATTAATAAATAAGAATTTGGAAATCACATTCTGGTATTAAATTAGGAACCGGGATGTAGATATTCATTCACTCAATAATTGATTAATTACTTAATTAATTCATTCATTTACCAAATTATTTATTTATTTATCCATTTATATATTCTTAGCATACCTTATGGAAACTAAGAAATCATTGTTAATTGAGAAACATTTGCAGTTCGGATGTGAGCTTGGAAAAATTGGATATGAAGCCTAAAATGTTATCCATTGGACCATACAGGCAGTCTCTATATAAATGGGTATATCAGAATTTGTCAATATAGCATCATTAGGAAAGTATTATTGATGTATTGTGCTACCAGTTTATAGAAGCTTCAACTATCTTTTACTCATAATTTGTAACTTATTGTTTGGCCTGAAACTATCCTTTGGAATGCTTTCGATAAAGTGATATGCGAAAAGTTTAAAGAGGGCATATGTGAGATATCAAATGTGAAAAACGCCGATTTAGTGATTTAATACTGACACAGATATGCTCTGCTTATATTCATTTGATGTGAGCAAATTTTGTGACATAACACCTCGGAATTTTGGGTATAGATAAATTGCGGAGTCATGTTCACTAATACAACCTGCAACATGTGTTCTTTAATGTACTGCTTGGTACGTGGTACATTTTTGTTTGATAAGCTGCTAGTATAAGTATATCATAATGCTTGAATTTTCAAGTTTAAAATTGCCTTAACCTGTGTTTTTCTGGCTGAAATAGTACACCCTAATTTTTGGAAGTTTAACTCAAATTATAAAAAAATGGGTATCGCAGTCTTAAGTACTCTATAGAAAACTAAGTTTTAAACAACACAGGCCGCCTGAATTCAAAAATTAGCTTTACAAGGTAGCTATAAATCATTTTTCTAAATCAGTGTAATACTTTAATTCAGAATATTATTCCGAGGAACCATATTGACTTATTGATATGTTTTCTAAAATATAAGACATTAAATGTTCTATTCCAGTCTTCTTGGAATTATGAAAGATAAAAGAATTTAGAACTTGTTATTCAAGAAAACAGATCTTAAAGTGCGTTCAAACAAAATACCTCTTCTAAATAATGCTTAACGGAAAGACAATTTAGGAGCACAATATTGAATATGGCTTCTTGTATTTTCTTTACATTGTTAACCTCTGAATATCCAAAATATATAATCATTCTTTGGTTCAGCAGCACCAGAGTGTATTAATTTACCAATATGAAGCAAAAGAGTACCAAAGACTAGTAAACTTAGCTTCCACAGTAATTAAATATATTCTAAAACAATAAGGTGTTCTTACCCTGCTCCTCAAATTGTACTAAATATTACAAAGTTTAAAAAAAGTTCATACTGATATGAGTTATTTCTTTTAAGTAAAAATAAATAATTGCTAAATATAATAATAAGCAATAACTAACAAGAGAGCTACATATAACGTGTTTAATGAACAAAATATATACGTATACGTAATATCTTACTATCTTTTGCATAAAGTGACAGATTGAAAGTTCTCGCCAACGAAGATCAAGTAATGTGTCAAAACCAAACCTTGGAATTCCTAAGTTCTTTCCAATTTCTCGACGACAGCCTACAAAATGCTGGCACCAATTTCATCAAGAACATCGGATGCAGACGGAGTACTGCAACAAAAGGAAACACGGCTTTAATAAAACATCCGTTTTCTCTCAGTGAGCATACCACTACGGTTGTAGGAGCCCGAATTACACCTGGAAAACAGTCACAATTTAAATAAGATATTTCAAAAGTATGAAGTTATAATTTGCCAGTAGCGATACATTACGAAAAAAACGTGATGGCAAATGTACATGTTATATAAATGCTTGTCTTTGTGGTGGGAAAATAATTGTATTCCACCTAAAATGACACCTTCCCCTGTTATGTGGAATTTAAGGATGCGGCGGGAAGAAACAGATAGCATGTCTTGTATATCCGGTCTCCAGGTAACGACGTGTTAGTTACATAAATTTCCCGCTAGGTGAAAAACCGTTGGCCCTGTTTAAAGTGCCTCATCTGGCCGTCCAGATGACTCTGCATGTAACCTGATACATACTTAATGAAAATATGTAATTATTTACAAATTTATATAACTAATTAAACTTTGTGCGTTGCATGTAGCCAATATATTATTGCTTTCTCTAACATTAAGAGAAACAGTATACATAATATATATTGACAGAATATGCAATGAAGAAATAGCAGATTGCGAGAATGGAAACCTGCATTCAATGGATATATAGCTGAGGTTCTGTATTTCCACTTTGTGTGTGTCATGCTATTTGCATTATTGAGTTTGGTAATACTTTGTTTGGGCAATCTTATTTTGACATACTTTAAAATCATTACATCCCATTCCTTATCGACATGTGGCACCGGCCTGGAGCGCTGTAGTGTAGTTCCTTTCCGTGGTATAAGCACGGATTTGTTCCCATCTTAGGAGCGTATGGATTTGATATCCCGTGTACCGCATCTTGAGGAAGTTGAACAGCACAAATGGTGAAATCATTTTTAAGAATGCGAACTTGTCCACTGGAGATACTGACTACATTTCCTCCCTTGTCATTTAACTCTCATGAAAGTGAATTATACAGAACAGAAGCAATACCAATTCTGTTGTTAATACTATAGAAGGCAATGAACATTAATATCAGAAAATTGTATGTTATTCACATCGGCCCATTACTAGAAGGGAATACAAAGCCATAAATTCCTCTGGGGTTTCTTTTCTAAGGCAAACTGTATTTCCACATTGTAAGTTGCCATTAAGTTAGCAGTCTCACGTGTATAGGAGAAATGCTGAAGAGTAACCGAGAGAATACGAGTCGACTGGAGAATATGTCATGCTGAATGGTTACCATGGTGGTTCAATGGTTAGTAGGAACTGGCTGACGACAAGGACGTCAGTGGTTCAAATCCCGACTATGCCATTGAACTGTTTAGTCCTTCTCTTCCTTTGCAATAGTAAAGTATTCTGCGATATAGTACTGCCCACCTCTGTAGCGTAGGTAGCATATCAGCCACACGTTCAAGTGTGTGAGTTTACAATTGTGTCTAGGTTTTCCCTTATCCTGAAGGATGAATGTCTCGTAACTCTAAGCTCTATGGACCCTGGGTTCATTTCAACATAATTTCACGAATTTCATTCATCGTCCGATATAACTTAACATTGGAGGACGTAATTTAAATAAAAGTTGTAGTATTTGGCAACATAACATTAGTGAAGCTACGCTTATCTTTGCAGCATATCTATCCCAGCTTGATGAATAAATATGTAGCTAGAGCGTGGCGCTGTTGACTTAGCTGTTTGGTGCCACTCAGACGCTATTACAAAAACTAAACCTAAACATAGCTATATTAATCAATTGGACCACACTACACGCTCGTAATAAAAACAGTGCTTTTAGCCCGTATTCTGTAAACCAAAATAAGTGAGCAAGCTTTACAGAGAGAGTGGAAACTAAAGATTGACTGTTCTTTTAGGACACGATTAATTGACTGTTTCCAATTAGGACACGCTCATCCTCATCTGAAGTGGGGAATACAATCAAGAAAAGGATCGCTAAGAGTAACCGAACGGGATGGCTCAGGTAACGACGTTTAAGACTTGCATCTGAAGGTTGCGGGACAATTCCAATTGTATCAACCACCCAATTTCTTTTCCTGAAATATTGGACGGTGATATACCGAGTGTACCTTACAGAGAGTTCTTTCCCTACGCAGAATACATTTTTCTCCATGAAGACTATTTCGATGCTACTTGCAGTGTACCTCCCAATGTCACCATCTAATGAACTGCTCTATCTCTTCCTTCTATACCATCCCGTATTGACAATGTCAACATTGGCTGAAGATGTAAGGAAGACCCTAGCGAAACGAGTTCTAGGTGAACACTAGCAATATACAGAGCATTGGGTACGAGTTCCACACAAAATTATATTATATTTTAGTATATTGGTCGCAGTAATAACCAATTTACAAATATTCACATCCAGTTAAGCTGCTCCTATCTGGGATTAGGAGATATGCAAGAGGAGTAAAATCACGTGGAACGACGTGGCCCATCTAGCTTTAAAACAGGCAGGTTACAGAAACCTTGATGATACTAACCCTAGGAATATTTACCTACATTTACCTTTGGAAAGATTACTAAGTGCATTCTTTTAACTCCGCTGTACAAAATATCAAAAATATACTATACAATAACGTACTCTAAACACATAGTTACTAAACGCAAAGTAAAGGCTGGCGTAACATATGAAAATCGATAGGCTTTGAGAGAGACGAACCGCATTTTCAGAAACTTTCTGGATTATACATGATTAGCTACAATACATTTATTTGAAATACCTATTCGTTTTAGTTCTTGAAAAATTAATGAATTTGAGTAATACATTTAAGTAGTATAGAATTGAGAGAATCAGCACAGTGTAGATAAGATGCTGAACTGTCCTCTGTGTTAATATATGAGTGATGTAGAATGCTCATTGATTTAGAACTCTCCTATATGAAAATCGAGGTGTAAAAGAAGGGGAGTGTTGGCGTAGTGCCCTTCTCCCCTGTGCAGTGAGATGTGTTTGAGGGTGGGGTGATGATGATGATTGTGTGTGTGTGTGTGTGTGTGTGTGATGTGTGATGGGTGGGTGGGTAACGGGGTTCCGGGGGTGTTTGAATTAAATGTGAATTCTTTTCGATGTGTGTGCTTAAACTCTCATGTATGAATATCGAGTCTAGGGTTCGATATTGTGATGGGTGGGTGGGTAACGGGGTTCCGGGGGTGTTTGAATTAAATGTGAATTCTTTTCGATGTGTGTGCTTAAACTCTCATGTATGAATATCGAGTCTAGGGTTCGATATTGTGATGGGTGGGTGGGTAACGGGGTTCCGGGGGTGTTTGAATTAAATGTGAATTCTTTTCGATGTGTGTGCTTAAACTCTCATGTATGAATATCGAGTCTAGGGTTCGATATGGGATTCGGGGAGGGGGCGATCTTTGAATTAAATGTGTTGATAGTAATTCTTCGATGTCTGTGCTTAAACTCTCATGTATGAATATCGAGTGTAGGGTTTGATATCTATTACGTTTAGTGTATGATATATGATGCAGTATCGTTAATCTTTAGATAAAAGAATATCGAGAGAATGATTAGGTATGTGTACTGGGAGAGATTTATGAAAATAAATGTAATAAGACGTTCTGGTAAGGGGTGTTCCCTATCCAGAATCTATCCTTAAGCTACGTATCCAAGAGCGATGTAAAGGTTAAGAAAAGGTTAAATTCCATTCCCACAACGAGGTACGAGAAAATATAAATCTGTTCCACATTGAAGTATAAGGGTGATGACGTGTTGTCATTCCTCAAGATTTGTGCATATGTGTATCTGTGTGGGCGTATAAATATTCATCTATGAATATTGAGTTCTCGGGAGGATTCATATATATGAACATAGGGTCCTCAGTTCGATACCCATTCATGTACGCGAGGATAAACACTAGTCCTCCTCCAGTACAAGCGACGAGAGGGTGGAAGGGGGGGAACGTGATAAAACGGTAATATAGTAAATTCGAATTAACAGGTCTCATCCTGTCCCGCCAGCTCGGGAACGAACGTGTCCTCACTTCACACAAACCCTCCGTACGTTAAGTACAATCAACGATAGGAATGGAGAGGGGGGGAGACAGGTATGATCACGTTTCATCACCCATCTGCTCACTCGGGAACGAATGCATTCTCACTTCACATCGCAACGTCAAGATGAGTGGAACAACAACTCCTATCATTGAAAGTGATACCAGATTCTGGGAGAATCTACGCAATTTCGAAGATTTACAAAAGCATTGGGTTGAGCATCAGGATGAAACGTGTGATGGAAAGATGCATCGGGTGATTTGCAAGAATCCTTCCCATCATGATTCGATCACATCTTATGCTCAATGCGGAAAGAATTGTAAAGTGTATCTCGGGTAAGTAGAAGTATAATTGTGTGTTAACGTGAAAGTGTTGTTATGTGTTAGATAACTAATGATAAATATGTTTATTTCAGTAAAGCCCAAAGTGAAGATGTGGCATGCCAGTCCGAACAGGATCAAGGTGAAGATGTGTGCGGTCCGTACAATGATCGTCCGTTTAAGGATATCGGTACATCGAAACCCGAGGAGGAAGTCATAGAAAAGTGAGTATAAAATAATAAGAGTTTTACGTTAACAAGTGTATTAAATATTCACGATGTTGAGACATAGTTCGTGTATGTCCGCAGATCCAGTAAGAAAGGAGACAAGAAAAAGAAGAAGACGAACTGCAAACCGAGAATCGTCAAAGCCAAGAAGACGTTCGATCAAGACAGTTTCATCATAATGATGTTCGAACCCTTCACACCCTTCGCAGAAGAAGTAGAGGAGGAAGTTGCGAGTGATGGTAAATAGTGTGTGCATGAACGATAACGACATCTCCATCAGCATTGACTTTCGTGTGAACATAGGATTATACAATGAACTCCCATCACTTTACATTAAAGCCACACATGACGATACGTTTGTGTATATTACAAAAGAGGATTGGGAGGTAATAATGTCAAATTTGTGTGTTTTGGATACGTATCTGAAAGATGGTAAGCATCCATGTGCACCGTACAGTGAAAATATAATATATGCATTTAATATAATGTTATACATGAATAAGATGCGAGAAATAACGTTTGTGAATACATGTTTAAATGTGGGCAGTATAAATCTGAATAGTACTGCATTCAATGGACTTAAAAGACTAATTCCATATATTGAAAGAAATTTATATCAGTTGTATGATATTCATAAATCATTATGTTCATATTGTGGCAACCCTGTATGGGTTGTCAGACCTGGCGACTGGCTTAACTTTGTTCGTTGGTTGCGCTGGAGAGGGGGTTGTCTTCCTCTTCCGTAGACGACCGGCCGCCACCAGAGTGATAGGATGTGTTTTGTAGCAACCCTCCGGAACACAAACCTCATTGAATGTAAGTTGTCTGGAATTATTAAAACCTCTTTTTAAAATGCATTTGTGAGTTTCCCTTCGCTGGACCTTCCACCTTTCACCACCATGCAGGTAAGCTAGTTATCAGTAAAATAACATGTCCACCCTACCGCGTGGTGTAACTAGTGTTTGTTGAGATAGTTTAGCTCTACCGCTACGGATTCCCCCCAAAGCTAATAAATATTAAATCTATTCTAATGTAGGGTGTGACATATTGGTGGAGACGCGGGTAAGATCTCAAAATTTTTTTTCTTTTCTCCTTGCTTTAGCCCGGTTTTTATGAAAAAAATTTGAATGTATACGGTGATGAAAGATGGAGGAAACATGGCGACCGCGTGGTGTTCAATTAGTTAGAAATTCTAATCTGGTCATCGTCTCGTAATCCTTTAACTTTTGGTCTGTTTTTTATTTGATTTCTTCAATAGTAAACTTATTTCATAATATTGTGCTAAAATTTTTAATAACTACATGGAAATTGATAATGGACACCACGTGGTCACGTGTTGATTTTCAAGGGACGCTGTGTGAGTTTTGGCAGTAAAATTCAAAGTAAATAGTTTCTTTTTTTTGGTGCTTTTGTGAAGGATGCACTTCATTTTTGTGTTCATTCCAGTTGGTAATTCTGCTTATTTTTATTCTGGTGTCCAGTGTTACTTAAAAGTAAGTCAAAATGCCTAAGAAAACGCGGCAATCATCCAATGTGCCAGTTACAATGGATTCACATGATGTAATAGCTTCGACTTCTGCTTTAGCTAATCAAAGTGCACATGTACCTAGTAATTTAGAAGTATCCATGGCACCTAATGTTAATCAGACTCAGACAATGCAAGTTTCTCGGCCTTTTATTGATCCACCCTGTTTTGACAGGATAGCACTGATATCTCCTTCAGAATTTTTGAGAAAATTTAACTTAGTTTCTACAGCAAATGGTTGGTCAGATGTACAAAAGTTGAAGTTTTTCCCATGTTACTTGCGAGACACAGCAGCACTGTGGTACCGAACTTTTTGCCATAGACACCCTGAGCATGATTGGCATTTTCTAACTCAACAGTTTTTGGCAGCTTTTCAAATGTCCAATCAAGATGAATTGTTGGAAATTAAACTTAGGCAGAGGGTACAATTAGAAAATGAACCTGTATTAGATTACATTTATGATGTATTACCCTTGTGTGACCAAGTTAACGCTGCAATGACACAAATGGAGCAGGTAAAAAACTTAGTGAAAGGATTGAAACCTCAGTATGTGCAAGCTTTGCTCCCATTAAATCCACAAACAGTTGAGGAGGTTTTACAAATTATTAAAAGCATTGATAAAGCTAATTTTTATGTGCAACATAGACAACATTTAGTACAAGCACAAACAGCAACTTACACTTCTCCACCTGTGTCATCTGCACCTGTTTTATCACGGTTTGAAAGTGTAAATCACTCTGAACCAGTTATTAATGTTGTTTCCACATTGAGTGAACAGGTCACTAAACTTGCTACCCAAATGCAACAACTTCAGTCTCAATTCGCTGCTGCTGCATCTACTGTGCAGCCACCTCCACTTAAGCCTCCAAGATATCATGAAAGGAGACAACAGGCACCTATTGTGTGTTACAATTGCAACAAGCGTGGTCATATGGCACGTAATTGCTGGACTTCACCATCTGCTTCAAAAAACTCGAGAGGCCCAGCCTCCAACGATATAACCTAGAGGTACCCAAAGTAAGTTCACCTGTGTCTAATGTTGTTTCTCTTCCAGGTCAAATTTTGCAAATTTTGGGGTCCATTGGGGAGTCAAAACTTCCAATTTTGTTGGATACAGGAAGTGCAGTTAGCATTGTGAATGCAGCTCATATCAATGACATTTCTAAAATGAAACCTGTCGAGATTTTGCTTAAAACAGCTGGTAACAAGTTATTAGATGCGCCTTATCAAACAAATTTGAAATTTCAAATTAATGACTTTGTTTTTCAGGAAGATGTGTTAGTGGTAAAAGACTTGGCACATAATCTCATTTTGGATAATGACTTTCTAACTTCACATAAAGTTACCATTGATTATTCTTGTGCAGAAGTTAAGATTCAAACTCATGAGGGAGAAATGGTACACATTCCTTTTGAAACAACATGTGGTGGTCCCTTTACAGATATTGCTGTGATTCCATTGAACGATGAGGTACAGATAGTTAATAAAGTTTCTGTTGTAAAAGATGTTAAATTGCCACCGCTTACTACTTGTTTTGTGGCAGTGCAGCCTTCAGCTGATATTACAAATGAGGTTATGTTCGAGCCTTCTACCAGTATTATGCATAAGAAGAATATTTCTATTCCACCTGTAGTTTGCAAATCTTCAAAGGACTTTGTGATACCAGTACATAATAATTCAGCTGTTCCTCAAACACTTTTTGCTAAAACTGTATTAGCTAATGCTCATGAAGTTGCATTTGTTCAAAGTAACTCAGTTTCACCTAAGGATGTTACTCCATTGAACGCTCCAAAGTTTGAATTTAATGTTAATACCAACTTAACTGAAGCTCAAAAGTCAGATCTTCATAATCTGTTGTTAAAATATGAACATGTTTTTGCCACTTCATTGCAAGATTTAGGCTCAACTAATGTAGCGGAATTTAAAATAGAGGTAAAGGATGAAAAACCTATTAAGCAACGACCCTATAGGGTAGCTCATAAGCAGAAAGAGATTATTTCCCAACAAGTAGAGGAAATGAAAAATGCTGGTATTATTAGAGATTCTCAGTCACCTTGGTCATCACCTGTGGTGTTGGTAAAGAAAAAAGATGGCTCTATGCGGTTTTGTGTAGATTATCGACAACTGAATAAGGTTACAGTAAACTCAGCCTTTCCCTTGCCTCTTATTGATGACCTCCTTAGTTACCTTGGAGAAGCTAAATGGTTTGCTTCCTTAGATTTGTTGTCAGCATACTTTCAAATTCCTTTAGAGGAGAATAGTAAAAAGTATACCTCATTTGTTACTCATGAAGGGCAGTATGAATTTGAACGTTTGTCTTTTGGGCTTGCTAATGCACCAAGATTTTTCAGTTTTGTTGCTGAGAAATTGTTAGGAGACTTGAAATTTAAGAAAGCTTTAGCATATTTGGACGATATTGTTGTTTTTGCCAAAACTTTTGAACAATTATTAGAAAACTTAGAAGCTGTTTTTCAACGTTTGGAAATGCATAATTTTAAACTGAAACCTGGGAAATGTTTCTTTGCTATGGAAAAGATAAAGTTATTGGGTTTTGAAGTATCTAAAGATGGAATTTCCCCAGATTCTGAGAAAGTTACAGTGATCAAAGAACTACCACGCCCAAAGAATGTTAGAGACGTGAGAAAAGTTTTGGGTTTGTTCAATTTCTACAGGAAATTTATTAAGAATTACTCTTACATTGCCCATCCATTGATTCAGCTGACCAAGAAAAGTCAAAGTTTTATTTGGGGCCCGGATCAGCAAACAGAATCCCAGCAGTTAAAGAACTCTCTTGTTTCTGCTCCTGTGTTGGCTCATTATAATCCTGGAGCCTATACAGAATTACACACTGATGCTAGTGGTCTAGGAATAGGATGTGTTTTACTACAGAAAGTAAATGATAATCTTAGACCTATTGCATATGCTTCTAGAACTTTGTCAAAATGTGAAAGAAATTACAGTGTACCAGAGTTAGAGCTTTTGGCAATCGTTTTTGGTTTAACACATTTCAGGACTTTTGTGTATGGCTATAAAGTGCATGTTATTTCAGACCATCACTCCCTTTGTTATCTGAACAATTTAAAGGATTTGACAGGCCGGTTGGCTCGATGGAGTCTAAAGTTACAGGAATTTGATTATGATATATGTTATAAATCTGGTAAGAAACATAATGACGCAGATGTTTTGTCAAGGTTCCCTGTGTTACAGCCTGAAGAGCATCAAATTGAACAACTTGATGAGCTAATTACCTGTTTGCTATCACCGGTTGAGGTTGCTCAGAAACAAAATGATGATCCAGTTCTGACTCCAATTATTAATGCCCTTAAGGATCCTGAATCTGCTCCTGCTAAGGTTCAACGTCAAGCTTCTACCTATATTTTGAAAAGTGATGTCTTGTACAGGAAAAATTCGAGTTCTACTGGTCCCTTGCATTTACTAGTCATTCCTGAGGTGTTAAAGCATGAAATTTTGTCCTCATGTCATGATGATCCACTATCTGGTCATTTAGGTTTTTCTAAAACTTTTAGTAAGATTAATTCAAGATACTACTGGATAGGTATGAAAAAAGATATTGAGCATTTTGTGAAAACTTGTCCAAGTTGTCAGTCTAGGAAGGCACCTAAGAATCAAAAACCTGCTGGTCTTTTGCAGCCTATTCCAGTTAACTTTATTGGAGAACGTTGGGGAATAGATTTGTTAGGCCCTTTGCCTCGTTCTACGTCGGGTCATAAGTATATCACAGTTGCTACAGAATATGCTTCTAGGTGGGTTGAAGCTGCCCCTCTCTCTTTGGCTACCATTCCCCAGGTTACTAAGTTCATCTTACATCAGATTATTTGCAGGCATGGGGCCCCTGCCATGTTACTGTCTGATCGTGGTAGTGTCTTTCTGAGTGAAGTAACCCAGGAACTCTTGAAAGCTTTGTCAGTTTCCCCTCATTTTACTAGTTCATACCACCCTGCATGCAACGGCCTTACTGAACGATTTAACTAGACTTTACTAAATTGTCTTAGTAATTTTGTGGATTCAAATCAGCGCAATTGGTCTAATGTTTTACCATATGTGATTTTTTCATACAATTCTTCTGTTCAGGAAACTACAAAATTTTCACCATTCTATTTGATATATGGTCGTGAACCTTCCTTACCAAATCAGGTGCAACTTCAGGCCACTTCAAATGATTTATTTGTTCGGCAAACTTTGGAAGAGATTCAGAAAGCTCGTGAAGTAGCCATCCATAATATTAATCAGCAACAGATTAAACAGAAAGAAAGATATGATGCTAAGCATAGAGATACTCATTTTGCAGTAGGTCAGCTTGTTAAGATTTTTACTCCAATTAGGAAAAGGGAAAATGTACCAAATTGCTTCATAGATATTTTGGGCCTTTTGAAATTGTTCGACAAATTACTCCTGTTACTTATGTGGTTCGTCGACCAAATGCTCCTAGAGTTAAGGAACAATCAGTACATGTTTCTAGGATATTCCCATATTTTGATCCTGTGGGACCATATAGACTGTAAATGCATTTTGCTTTTCTTTTGTGCCACATCAAATGTAAAAAGGTTGTATGTAAAGTATATTGTCCCTTGATTTCTGAGTGTGAATTTTGAGATTTATTGTATAGTGTGCTAAGCTATTTTGTTTTGGAATATGATGTATATTATTGGCAAATGGCAATACTTGGATAGATGTTTGATGAATTAGATGTCAAAAGTTGAACATACAATTGTTATTATTGAAAGTCACAATTAATTGATATTAAAAGTATATGTTCCCTAATAACTGTTTTGAGTTGAATAACCTCATTTGATGATAAATTTTACAATGATTAGGAAATTGAAATTTTGTTTATTAATTTTAAGTTTACATTCTGGAATAGTGCTGTGCTACCTCGATAAGAAGGATGAATGAAATTATGTGTGATTATGTGAAAGATATAGAGGTAAAGTTTATCTGGTTAATGGGGTTGCTGTAATGTGCCCGTTAATCCAGTGTTTTAGGCTCGATAAATGGCTGAAATGTGCTTATCGATGCAAGTAATTAAGTGTATTTTTGAGTTTTGTTTAGCATTGGTGCTGAAATGTGCATGCTAAGATGATGAGGAAAACCTGAATCACAGAGAGGTTTGTGAATGACTTTTATGAAGCTGAGACCTGGGGATGTTCTGTTTGTCATCCTCGCCATAGTTACCAGGTATTTGGGAGATAGCACATTACTAGTACAGATGTTTACTTTGTCTCTTTATTGCAGGATGCTAATAGTTTGAACATTTTGATAAAATTGTTTTGCATTAAGAGTGATATATATTTTGGAGTTGTGTGATTACCAGTATGCTTTAATGGTTTATTGAATTCTAAGTTTTATGTTGAAAAGCAAAAGTACCCTTCAATGTATACAAAAGTTTTAGAATAGGCTAAGACATGATACTATATTTTCTCTTTTGTGTATCTAGGATGTGAAATTTTGAGGCCCCAGAACTTAATTTTTCTTTCAGTTTTGTTCTATGTATTGTGTTGTAGAACGATTTTTTTTTTCCGTTGGGGTAGTAATGTGACAGTAGTTTTGTTGGCATGCAAAATGTTGATGTTAGTAGATTGTAAGTAGTTTTGTTGATTTGAAAGGTAGTAGTACTGATGATATTAAGTAGTGCGCGCACATAATAAATATGATTGAAATTATAATGGTAAAACAAAGAGAAAAACTGAGCTCATTTTTGTTTAAGTGTACACGTCAGTTTTGTTAAAAAGTTTATGGCCACGTGTAATATTTTGGGGTACCCCTCTAATTGTAAGCTTTGGTATTTTGAAAATTTGTAATATTTTTATTCAATGTTTTGGAAGGTCAAATTATTTTGTGCTGTGTGTATTGTATTATTTCTACCCTAAGGGGTTTTTGTAAAGTTTTGATTGTGACATTCCTATGTTTTATGTATTCTTTTGTGAAGATTATTTTGTGAAGATTATTTGATTTATCTTGTCAAAATTTGTAAGCTATATATATTGCCGAGTGATGAAAATTATCTTAGTTTTATCATGTCTCTTGCTACCCAGATGGGGTGTACCTAATATTTTTGTATTATTTATTATTGTTCAGAAGTGAAGTTTGTTTTTAATGATGTAGTTGTCTTCTGTAATTGACGTACACTTATATTTTTGGAAATAATGTTGTAGTATGATGATACGTATCAAGCCAGCCCTATTTATCTGCGTTCCTGCTGCACCACACTGTTCCTGCCGAACTGTTTGCACCATGGGAGTACTAAACCTGCCACACTGCCTTGTGTCATCGGGCTCTGGTCCGCCCTTTATGACCACTGTTCGTCAGAGCTTTGGCAGCTATTAGTGCTGTCACTTCGTACCTGTGTTGGGGGCAGAAGAACTATTAATGCCCCACATTGTTATTCAGTGTAGAGCAAGTACAATTGTGCTCAATTCAGTGGTCTTTATTCATCAGTGACTGCAGTGCAAGCTTCAAGTTTTTTTATTACATTTGTGAGACCAGTGGGAATGGAATGTACTGTTCAGGCAGGTTGTGAAACTTTTTTTTGCTTGGTGCAGTAGTGGTGAAAAGTGCTGAACTTCATTTATTTTTCTTTTAGGGCTTTTTAATTAAAGTTATAGACAGACACTGGAGTAAAGAAACGAATGTGTAACGTCAAGAGACAAGATTTATGTGTATAATACTGTTTGTGATGTTTGTATGCTAATTTTTTTTGTTCCATCACTCGAGCGAGTTTCTTTTCATTTGTTATTAATTGTTCTGTTGACCCTGGGTCAACAGCTTGTGGTCCGGGGGGAGGTGTGGCAACCCTGTATGGGTTGTCAGACCTGGCGACTGGCTTAACTTTGTTCGTTGGTTGCGCTGGAGAGGGGGTTGTCTTCCTCTTCCGTAGACGACCGGCCGCCACCAGAGTGATAGGATGTGTTTTGTAGCAACCCTCCGGAACACAAACCTCATTGAATGTAAGTTGTCTGGAATTATTAAAACCTCTTTTTAAAATGCATTTGTGAGTTTCCCTTCGCTGGACCTTCCACCTTTCACCACCATGCAGGTAAGCTAGTTATCAGTAAAATAACATGTCCACCCTACCGCGTGGTGTAACTAGTGTTTGTTGAGATAGTTTAGCTCTACCGCTACGGATTCCCCCCAAAGCTAATAAATATTAAATCTATTTTAATGTAGGGTGTGACAATATGATGCAAAAAGCAGGAGTGCAAGGAAGAGGATATTGGAGATGTATGTTAAAGTCAATAAAAAGATAATTTGAATTTGTAATGTTTTATTTATTACACCTATATGATAGATAGTACAACATGAGTTAGTGGTTTATAAGTGAATAATTTATCATGAATAATTAAACAGAATAATGAAGTTTGTGCAGGAAAATTTGATGATGCTTGAACTTCCAATCTGACATTCACTGCCCCCGTCACAGTATCCTCAGGTTGATGAGGGCAATCGATGTCGAATAGCGGTGCATATTTCAGAAAGTCGTTCCTTTTCAAAAGAGGGTAATTCTTCTTTCCATAGTAGGATGATTGAAATTTGGAATATTGATCATACAGAGATGCAAATTTCGAATTGGCGAAATCCAAATTCATATCGTGATAGGGGTAAGATTCACTGTTGAGATAAAGTTTCAGATTGGTGATATTACAATTATCAAATAGAGAGGCATCCTTAGCGAGATGATTCAATCTATCCACTTGTGCACCGACTATGACGAAACGTGGTTTTTCAAGTTTAGTCGTGGTTGCAATGTTCCATGTGAACGCTTTAGTTTGAGGTACAGCAGGTTGAGTGTGAAGGTCCAAGGTTCGAAATGCGACGTGTAGAGGTTTATCCGATTTGACGAGTTTAAGTTTATCAACTCGTTCAGAATCTGAAAGTCGAAGTACAGGCATCCTCCATTCGAGTCTAGTTAGTTGTATGGTTGTAGGATCGTTTCCAATGATACAATTATTAGAATCCTTAGATCTAATGAGAATAAGTTCAAACTTGCTATTAAGTATGACCTCCTTGTGATCGTCGGCGAAACCCAGCAACATCGAAAGAGGAACGATAGCATTGAAGATACCGTTCGATGTATTCACGATGTCTACCACACCTCCTGGATAGATCCATCCAGCATTAAGTAAACGATTCGATTCCAGTTCATTCAGTGCGGCATAGTTACGCATCGTTGATGAAATGCCCGGATTCCTAGTTCTATCAATAGTCGTTCCATTCATATCCAGACGAATCTCATCGAATAGGAATGCCATACCATTGTTACTCAATTTCGATGTGGCGACGGTGCCGTCGGGTTTAGTGAGAGTCCCCTCAATGTAGAGATAACTTCTACTAGGAAGCGTGTACAAATCTTCAGCTTGACATGGAATTCTAATTTCATCGTTCACATCGAGAGCTGACGTATTGTACGGTAGGAATACGTGTTCTTCCTCCTTACTGATCTTATCATCAAAAGTCGGAATCCTGGTCACTTCCAACACATCCATCATAGAACCTTGAAGCCTAAGTTAGCGAGAAATTTTCGATTAGACGATGTGATTAGCTTGCAGGTCGATGATCGAGTAGAGTTCAATCTCGAGAGATGTTTTTTAATATAGCATCGTCTCTTAAAACTTATACCCATTACGACGTATGTGCAATCGTACAGTGATGGTTTCGTGCCTGAAATCTAACTTATCGCCGTTCTGGTCTACCACTCTACTGTCGAGATGATCAATGAGATTCGTATCGATGATTGCTAAATATATAGGACTTGATGGTTCCTGCGAGATATGATAACCTGGAGGTACCGATGGGAAAAATTCATACAGAGAATGACCACTTTTACCATTGATGAAAGATCCCGTTGCAAGACTACACTCGATACGCATGATGCTGACCTTGAATATGTTAACCAAATCATTAGACTCGGTCAGCACGTTTGCCGGTACCCTCTGTTTAGAGGTGAAACCGAGAAGAGGAGCAATAGATCTCTCACGACTAAAGTCGATAATATAGGGAGATTGAATTTCTGATTTCATGGTGTTATTATTAGCACGTAGAATAAAGTCGTCACCGATGTCGAGAGCATCCTTGATCAATCTGGCGATATCATCCAATTCATAAGTACCCGGTGGAATTACTATACGTTCGACTTTTCCATCGCGAACGTAATGGAATAGATTATTACTCTCGTCCACATTCGGAATCGAGTAAAAAGTCTCAAAATTCAATAGAGCTATCTCGTAATGTCCGTTAGGATCCAGATGTAACGGTGGATTTAGAAATGTAGAGAAGCTGGTATCACTACAACTCACGGTGATCGTGTAACTCATCGAGGAGAAACTGAAGGCACAAGTGACCGCAAATCACAGAATCGAATTCTTGAAATCTCGTCGTATTATATAGGAGCTTGACACCCGAAAGGTACGTTTCTATCTCTTCCGGAGGTCTCAGATCGCCGAAACTGTCAAAGTAGTAGGCAACATCACCATCCTTACGTACAGCAACCGAATATGTACCAGGGTTATTTGATGTATCCAGATTCACTACTATTCTCTCATAGTATCGAGGACGTGGAGGTAGTTTATCGATCATGTAGACACCTCTAAAATGTGGAATGTGTAGACGTCGTGCATACGAATCGATCTCGTTAGCACTCAGGGCTTTTTCCGGGATAAATATAGGCCTCGTCCCGAGTTTTTTGATCGAAGATACAATCCTCTACCCTTACGACGTCTCTTACGGCGAAGACCTTTGCCCTGAGCCAAAGATTCCATGCGCTCGTTGTGACGTGTTAATTCCGCAAGTTGTTTTGCATCCGAACGTTTCTTATTGACAGCCGTAGCAATCTGAGCAGCACCTCCATCTAGACCACCTGCTGCACCTAGAGCTGCTAAAAGTGGTAGCAAAGGAAAGAAACCACCTCTCTTGTTGCGACGTTTACGCATGCCAGCGCCCGCTGCCAATTTACCCTTCATAAGTGTAGTCACAAGTCGAGCTGCAAGTCGTTCGCCCAAAGAAGCGTCGGCAGACTTTACACGTCTCCAAGCTTTCTCTACCAACACCTTATCGGCTAGACGACGAGATTCTGTATCAGTACTCTCTGCGTAAGCCCGATCGTGATCGAGACACGCTGAATCTAACCCGTTCACCGGTAAGTCACCTCTCTGCAAGCGTTTATGTAGTTTCGTTCCGGGACCGCAGAAACGATAACCCGGTAAATGTGCCTCAAATGGTAATGAATTAATCAAGGAATTAAGAATTCCCGAACCTTTGCGTGCACGCGTAGAGCGCATGTCTCACTATGAAATAAAAAAGGCAAAACGTGTGCTTTATAAGTATACGATTCCTAGGACGATTGGCTAAATCCAGTAAAGACATAGATTGCCCTTATCACGAACGAAATAAAAGACAAAACTTATGCTTTATAAGTATTAGTCGCGATATGGAGATAGTAAAGCAAAAGTGTACACTACCCATACAGATGTTAGATTTCGAGGATGACATTCGCAAAGGACGACACGGTACGTTGTTTCCGAGTAACGTTAGAGCGCTCATACTGGGCAGTTCAAATGCTGGAAAAACGAACGTTTTACTCAACCTGCTTATTCACGAGAATGGTCTGAGATTCGAAAACCTCTACATATACTCGAAATCGTTGCAACAACCTAAATATCGATATTTACTCAGGTTACTGAAAACTATACCCGATATAGGTGTATTTACGTTCGATGATGGTGATAAAGTGATTCAAACGTCGGATGCTAGAGAAAATTCGATATTCGTATTTGATGATGTGATAAATGAAAAACAGGGTAAGATAGCTTCATATTACAGTATGGGTAGACATCGTAATGTCGATGCTATATATTTAGCACAATCATATGCTAAAGTACCTAAACATTTAATTAGAGATAATGCAAATATGATTATATTCTTTAGACAGGATAATCTCAATTTAAAACATATATACGAAGATTATGTTAATACCGATATGTCCTATGATGAATTTAAGGATATGTGTAAACATATATGGGAGAGTGATGAACGATCCTTTGTTGTTATAGTACCAGAATATGTAAATACCGATATGTCCTATGATGAATTTAAGGATATGTGTAAACATATATGGGAGAGTGATGAACGATCCTTTGTTGTTATAGTACCAGAATATCCACTGAACGAGGGACGCTACCGTCACGGTTTTGATCGCTTTATCAGAATGAATAAATAGAATAATCCATCACTTAAGCAATGAGTATCGACAGGTTCGGATCCCGAAGAATCATACCCTCTAGGGGTGTGTTCAATCGATATATCATAACTAGAGATGGATCGGGAAACTATCGATTCAAGGGAAAGCGATTGTGCAATATTCACGACCCTGAAGAAGGTGACGATGCATCGACTAAACGTTATGTGGATACGCATACGGCTGACGTCGAGAATCGAATGCAGATCTTCAGCGAGCAGACCTCGTATCAGCGTACGGGCGAGTTTGAAGCTATGCTTAGGGATCACATACAAAAATCGCTCAACATCCAATACAACAATTTAATGGAGTACTTAAGTAAATATGCATTTAAACGTGATTCCGAGAATAATGTCATTATAGATGGTATAAGAATGAAAACGCTGTTGGACCCCCTTCACGAACACGACGTTCCTAATAAAAAATATGTAGATGATAGGATTCCAATTCACGACTCTAATGAAACTCTATCATTTCGAATGAAGAGATTGAAGGATTTAGCCGACCCGATAGATGATAGTGATGCAGTCACCATGAGTTATGTTAATCATTTCTTTATACAGAAACACAATGAACTGCAAACGGGTTTAACTGGGACTATAACAAACATTGCCGATACTATTACACGGAAACAGAATGAATTACAAAGTCAGTTAACTAGAACAATCACCTCCGCTAGCGAGACTATTACTACAGCTGTAGAAAAAGAAGTGAAAGAACTAACCGCGCGACAAACGGAACTTGATAATAGATTAATCACTACAAATAATGATATTCATACTATGAAAACACGAATGAGAAATGTTGTAAACACTATGTTACAACAATTGAAAGCACAACTCATAATTTCATTGCAAACACGTCCGTTTCGAGGTCCCTCTTTAAGGTATACGTTAACATCGGGACTCGAATACTATAAAGTTCCTGGAAATGGAAGTGTACTCTCGTGTTCTATTGTATCATCGGTACATCCGCATGCTGTAAATGATACATTGTTTGCAATAAACGGAAGATTAGTTGAAAGATATCCTGTAAGAGTTGAAACAGGCGATATTCTATCGTTTACAGCGCCAGCCGGACGTGCTAAAGATGGTCACAATTAAGTATAGAACTGATAGTTTCATATAAATTAGCAGTAGCTGATTAATTATACATTCATTTCGATATGGATGCTGAAGCTATAAGACTTAAGGAATCCATTGCCCGTCACAGTAGGGCAATAAGAGAAAAGTTACGTTCTCTCAAAGGAATGAAATTCGAAACGCAACGAGTCATGTCTGAAGTTCTTCAACCTGTAGCCGAACCATTGAAAGTAATAGCGAAAGCACACCAAGACAACAACGACGACGACGAAACTACAGATGATGCTAACGGATCTGATCTCGAGTCAAAGTATCTACACAAGGTTCGAACTGCTAGTTCGAGTGACATGGACAATACTTACGGCATACGTTACGAGGATAATGAGTATAAATTGGGTAACAAGACAGTTGTGTTTAAATCTGATGGTGTTCAGATAGGAACAGAAAAGTATGAACCCACAGCAGGCTTATATGAATTATTATTTAAACGTTTACCTCGCAAGACATCGTACACAGATGATGATTTAGACGTGTATTCACAAATCTTACAGAATACTCAAGTTTACAGACACGGTTATTCAAGAGATGGACGTTTAAGAGCAAATCGAGGGTTCAAGTATCGTCATATCATTCGTGACCTTTTTAATAATCGAACTGGATTTGGTTTACGTTGGAAAGAACATGTACCGCAGAGAAACTTAGATTACGTCTACTGGAACGATCCGAATGAAATAATAAACAGATTAAGATTATTAGTTGCGTCGAGGGATGCAGGTAATTTGAATCACTCACCCGAGATAGAAGAAATTATTACAGAACTTAAAACATCAAAAATTATAGCATGATAAAACGTCGCATTGCAACCGAGTTACATGCACCAGCTAGAAGACGATTTTTACGTCGTAAGATCATAAGCAGAGGAATGACCGATTTAGTACAAATAGATCTTATGGACATGTCTAATTATGCAAGAGACAATAGGAATTATAAGTATATTCTTCTTGCGTGCAATTTTTATTCCAAGATGGCTTATGCACGACCATTACGTGATAAAAGTGGTATTAACGTTTCGACTGCTATGGAGGAGATATTGAATGAAATGGAATCGTTTCCGAAGAATGTTCAATCTGATAATGGAAGGGAGTTTTACAATAAACATTTCCGCGAACTAATGAATCGTAATAATATTAATCATTACAGTACATTCACTCACGTTAAGGCTGCTGCAGTGGAACGATTAATAAGAACGATCAAACTGAATTTGCATAAGGAATTTATTGTTCAAGGCTCATATCAATGGATAAACATACTACCTAGAATTATTCATACATACAATAATACTTACCATCGAACGATTCGTATGAAGCCTGTAGAAGTTCGTAATAATTCTCTCCTCCTCAGTGTATACAAATATGATAGAAGTCTCCGTGAGAAGCAAAGATCTAGACTTCATCGTGTTGGTGACTACGTGAGGATTTCTAAGCATAAAGGTGTTATGGAGAAAGGTTATCTACCAAATTGGAGTGTTGAAGTCTTTAGGATACGTACAGTGCAAAGGACACATCCATTGACTTATCTCATCGAGGATCTGGAGGGTAAACTGATTGAAGGAGCATTCTACGGTTATGAATTACAGAAAACGCAATATCCAGACACGTATTTAGTTGAAAGGGTTATCAGACGACGTGGTGATAGGATTCTGGTGAAATGGTTAGGATTTCCTACCCGTGAATGGATTAACGAGGTGGACATTGTATAAATAAAAAACACACAACTCAATAAAGAAATATAATTTTAATGATATATTGTGTTTTATTTTTAGTTCACATTGATTCCTGATATCTTCTGTAACATAACGTTCGTGCTAGTTCACATTGATGATATATAAATTCACATCTCCTTAACTTAAACATGATAATAACATTTTTATACTTTTTTAAAAAATCATACATGATTATAGTTGAATTAAGATTTAATTGTAGAGATTTTAACATAACGTACATGCTAGTTCACATTGAGTATATATAAATTCACCTACCCTTAACGTAAAGATGATAATTACAATTTGAAGTAATTAGTAATATACGTTAAACAAACATCATACATGATTATAGCTGAAATAAGAGCCTTTGTACATGCTAGTTCACATTGATTATATATAAATCCCCCCTCACCCCTTAACGGAGACATGATAATAACATTTTGATATAATTAGTAAATATATTTTAATAAAAAATCATACATGATTATAGTTGAATTAACATTTCATTGTAGAGATCAATAAGGTTACATTGATTTCTGCTATCTAACATTTCAAAACGACATGAATAGGAAAAAATATTCCTTCCCCCCCTAACGTAAACATAAAAAAAGCAACACGTTATCTTTCAAATGAAATAAATATGTTATTCTCATGTAATTAGTAACACACTTTACAATTATACTTGAAACTCAATTATTTCGTTTTTTTGAAATACAGTAATATGTTATTATCATGTGCCTAGTAATACCTTTTAACTCAGTTGTAACACACTTTACAGTTATACTTGAAACTCAATTATTATTTTTTTTTTGAAATACAGTAATATGTTATTATCATGTGCCTAGTAATACCTTTTAACTCAGTTGTAACACACTTTACAATTATACTTGAAACTCAATTATTTTGTTTTTTGAAATACAGTAATATGTTATTATCGTGGCCTAGTAATACCTTTTAACTCAGTTGAATCTATGCTTTATTGAGAAAAGAAAAGAATTACACTTGACAATTTTCTATAGCATAATGTCCCCATGCTAATGTTGAAAATGAATTATCGGGAATGTATCGTTTTGTATCGATACCACTTAAAGCTATCTTATTAGATTCGATGGTATGAACATCATGTTTATAACTTCTGAAACATGTCTGCATGCTTCGATGTATCGTGTCAGGATGTGTAATACATGAGAGATATTGTTCAAAGGTTATGAATCTCATCGAATCTTTTGTTACACCTTTTGATTTTTTAATCACTTCAGTATCATATCGATAACAATATAATTTCGATTTCAACCCCACATATTCAGTCATCACTCTACCGGCCTGCTCATCCTTGAATAATCCTGAAATTTTCTTATTTGCTAACGGAATACCATACACATTATCCATTGGATAATTCGATGTATCGAATAAATGTATATTGTTTTTAATAAATTCATATATATCGCCGCTAGATTCAAAGAGAAAAGCATCCGTGTCCGTATAGATTAAAGTTACATCTTTCAATTTTTTCTTCAGAATTTCATAATAAAAATCATACATTTTATGTTTGGATAGATCCAGGATTGCTTGTCCTATGTATATTGGCTTATTCATCAATATTTCATCTCTGACCAATTCTATACCTATTAAATTTTCATCAAAAATCACGTACCTTATACACGTCTGTCGAGCTAACAATTTACGCGCTCGTTTCCAGCTGGTAGCTAAATGAAATGAATTATAACGTTTTACATTCTCTATAATTTTTCCATAAACACAATTATTCATTAACTTCCATAGATTTTGGCCAAATTTCGTCTTATCTTCAATACGTTTACGAGCGTTGAGTTCAATGTAAGGATTTATCCAGTTAGATTGTTTATAACCTATTACTCTATGTATACGTAATGGAATCAAACCAAGTTTAACACATTGTTGAAAATTGAGATAATCTAATACGTATTTATTTTTATCATTCAATGTTGTTAGCAATTTTGTATACTTATCACCTGGCGCGATTTCATTCAAAGGGCATAATGGCAAATCATTTTGTATATCATGAAGTTCCTGTGGATATTTAAAGTCTACTTCCAACACATATCCCACGTCAGAATCACTTGTAATAGACATAAAATCTATTGATTTAATTTCAGCATCAGTTAGCCACCTTATATCAGTGTATGGTAAGCTATTATTTTCCATTGTATATCCATTTAAAGAATTGCAGTCGACGTACATTAAATAATTAGTTGGTTGAGTGTTATCATAGCTAGTCATATATCTGTTATTCGCCTTTGCATACCGTTTGGACACAGTGCAAATTCCACCTCGTATTCCTTTTTCGAAGAAATCTAACATAGTCTTATCTGTTAATAATGAAATCTGTACACCAGTCGTTCTTAACATTGCATCATAGGCTAATCCGGGAAGTGTGTAATACTGACACGGGTCGAGTCCGTACAAACCGATACTTAATTCACGGAAGCGTTCAAACACGTCCGTTAGTATTAACGTATCACACTTAAGATATATATTTAAATATACACCCAGATTTTTAACATTGAATTCATTCCATACCGTTCTAGCATGACTATAATCCTCATCGCTTACATGATCAAACTGATGTTTGGATGGTAGACTATTCTCGTATAATTTTTCTATAGAATCCACATACGTGTACGGGAAGACACCTTTGCGTTTCATCAGTTGTCTATGCAAAGGATTCGTATACGTATTATTGGTATAATGAAAATCATCTGATTCTAACATATCCGAAAGGTTACTAAGTTTTGAATCCAAAAAACGATAGCTATCCAGAAATCTTAGATATATACTCATTCCATTCGAATTTGTATATCTTTTGCTAAAGGACAAGTAATTTTCAGAAGTTTGTGCAATACAGTTGATAGGTTCCGTATCGTAACCTAGTTTCTTTACTATGAAATGAACATCGCATTTTGACAAGCAATGAAAGAATATTGGTATGAATCCTGGCATTTTCCTATTTAAATTGCAGTGCTTATGGGCTGGGCCAACGTAACTTCCAGTCAAATGACAATGATCACGAACCTTTATACACGAGTTAAGAAATTCACGTTTGCATATGTGACATCGTGTTGCATTTTGATATTCTAGCTCATCCACATCTCTCATACATATTTCAATTTTGTTAGCATATATATTAATGACCTGATCTGCAATTAACGTTAATTCTTTAAGAAAATTTTCAATTGCATATGCACCTTCAAATGATTTGAAACGTGTTAAATTTTTATCATAACTACAGACCAAATGTAATGCAATTGCATACGCTTCATGTTTATGAGTGGTACGTGTCCAACTTTTACTCGATACATCTTGACACGAATCTACCTTACGTAAGATACATTCTATGTCTGCATAAACCACGAATGGAACTTTTAGACATTTCGAATATGCATTAAATTCAACGAGATCAGTTTTACCAGCCTCGGGCATTCTTATAATTTGATTCATCATACACCGCTTTTTATGGCTATTTAAACGTGATTCTGATGTGAAATACAAGTTACAATTGTTACATAACCATTTTCGCCCGTTATGTTTAGTTAGCTGCTTTCCTAGCAAACGTGATAAGTCTGTTATCAGACAATAATGTCTTTTATACATTAAAAGATTAACATGATGTGATTTTATCTCACTTGGTTGATATAAGAGAATAATCGATTTATTTTCAACACCGTATATCGTTATTGAAATATTTGAATTTTGATTCTCGAATTTTTCTACATCTTTCAATGATACGGGGAATGTTATGTACTCAAAGTTAAATTCTTTAAGAAACTCATATCTTTTATAGGACGTGGGTCGATTCTTGTTACGTTCTACTGGGTATTTGGATGCTAACAGACAGTATGCAAAGCAATATTTATCAGTATTACGAATGTTAATAACAGCTCTCTTCGATTTTATAAAGTCGGGTAGTTCAGTATACATCCCTGCATTCAATGAATCGTATTGTGTCACATATATTGTTAATTTCTCAATACTGTATAAAGCTTTTGAACTGGTACGCGATTCAAAATTATCCATATGATCTAGTATAGGTTGTACAATCTTCTCTTCATACCATATAGATTTATCTGTAGATTGCAATAGCACCTCAAGTTTACTGTTAAAGTTAAATGTATGAATATTATCGCTCTCTTGTGATATTATGACATATTGACAGGATAAACAGGATCCTATCTTAAGACCTGATTTATACATGTTTAAGCCCTTATCAATTTCATTCAAAATTAACGGTTTGCATTCTGCTAAGAATATGACGGGGTCAAGTATATTAACACAGTTGTGAATTTCGTAGGTAACTAATCTATTTTTGAATGCGGACTCACTGTGAATACATTGTAAGCGTTCAGCCTGGGTCACGTTCAGACGGATTTCATCTTGCTGAATCGAGGGTTGTCCAGTGGCACTATCGGAGCATCTTGTCGCCGTTTCTGAAAAAGTAATTACAACATTCGATTAACTTTACATACGGGAACATTGATTTACATGTATGTAAGGTGGTGACAGAAATAACATACATGTTAATAACTTTTACATCTCAATTTTACGTAAACTCTATACTGTACATAGAACGTAACATGCATGTAACTTTTACATATGAAAATATTTACATAATGATTATGTATTTTACATAGAGATTTCATTTATTGCTATCATCACGTAACTACAATATTCAGATAGTATGTAACTGTTTTACGTAATGCTCTTTCCCTTACATAAATGATAAAACACACAACGTAAACCATATACATGTAAAATACCGTAACTGAACTACGATATTCACATGTACGTTTTTACACATATAAATTAACGTTCTTTTTCACCTACAACGTTACTTTTACGTGTAACAAACAAAACATAACTAACATGCATGTGAAATAACGTAACTGAACTACGATATTCACATGTACGTAATTATTACATATGAAAATTAACCCTACAACGTTCACTCACTCTCGATTACTAATACTACATGACGTGCGATAATTAACACTTTAAGTTTTAATACAACATGTACGATTTCACATTTACATGCAAGTAACTACATTATCACTTTTTTATGAAATTTTATTCAATAATTATGTTCACCTTTTGACGACATTACGGGCTGCTTAAAAAAGACAATTTATGTCGTTTGAAACCACTTTCTAGAGTTTCCTCGCCATGGTATTGGAGTATGCAGTCACCACGGTTTAGTAGATCTTTCTGCGCTGCGGTCATGTGTTTGAATATCTCCGGGAGGAAGACTTGGAATTCTGATGTTTCGACGACAACCCGTTCACCATATCTGGTCTTCACGGTTTTGACGGATCGAATGATGTGTTGAACGGACTGATCTAATTCACGTAGTTTCTTTGTGGGAAGATGTGTTCCACCTTCAGCTAGTTGATTTAGCTGGAGCATCTCATGATCTGAAACAAACATATAAGCACACACGAATCAGTATTACTTCAACATTCTTCGTAAACAGAGATAAAAAATGAATTACAGTATACAACTTTTCTATCTTACCTGTAGGATCCATATTTCCAGAGAATCGACTGCCTCCTCACTCATCCGTACCGCGGTATTTATTAACAGATGCTCCGCCCCCTCCGTCCGGGAGAGGTGTTACTGTCTACATATTACGCTATGAGTTTAAAGTTGTTGCGACTACGTTATGAGTTCAAAAGTAATACTAGTAACTTTATTATCATAGTTTAAACTTTATATAGGTTCATCATTTTTTACACCCCCTCCAACCGTATCTCTCCTTCCAAAACACCATGTTGCGTGCGCACACTAACTGTGAGTCGTTCCCTACATCTTGGAGGGGGCGAATATAGTTACACATTTCTTTACACACACATACTTGTACAAAATATATTTTTCTGAACATTTGATTTTTTTACATTTGGTATACTAACACATTCATAGTATTGTTTCATCATTCATACAAATATATAGATTCATTCGTTTAATTTTAAAATATATTCTTTTTTTCCCTAACGTTATTTGACAAAATTAGACTTTGCTACAGCAATAGGAATGTTTTGACCATCCCTGTCGCCAGTCTGGAGAGATTAACTCTTTTTTTCTCTGACCCACATACCAAGAGGGATGTAGTTCAGTGGAGTATTCGTAATACTGAGGGGAGATTTTCTAGACAACTTTTTTATATGGAGGGTGATATCTTGCCATGGATAGTTAGGATATCTACACTATAGATCCCTACTTGCGTATATATATTATCATATTGATTGATCAGTTTTGTATTACTCATATATACTTAAAGATGAGATACTTTTCTCTCGTTATCTTAATCATTTTTAAATAGATGGTTAGTGCTTTTATTTTATTTTCGATGTTATGTTCCACTTTTATCATGCTTAGAGGTAATATTCTTTCTAGGTTATCGTGCTTAGAGGGTGCGTTCCTTTATCATGAAAACCCTTTCAAACAGATTTACATTTGCATTCTTATACTTTTCTCTCAATATTTTTTTTTATCATTCTTAAAGAGATGGGTAGTGCTTTTATTTTATTTGCATTTGCTATGCACCACTTTTATCATGCTTAGAGGGAACATTTCTTTGTCATGAGACCCTCTCACATAGATTTACATTTCCATTCTTATACTTCAATGTGGAACAGATTTATATTTTCTCGTACCTCGATGTGGGAATGGAATTTAACCTTTTCTTAACCTTTACATCGCTCTTGGATACGTAGCTCAAGGATAGATTCTGGATAGGGAACACCCCTTACCAGAATGTCTTATTACATTTATTTTCATAAATCTCTCCCAGTACACATACTTAATCATTCTCTCGATATTCTTTTATATAAAGATTAACGATACTGCATCATATATCATACACTAAACGTAATAGATATCAAACCCTACACTCGATATTCATACATGAGAGTTTAAGCACAGACATCGAAGAATTACTATCAACACATTTAATTCAAACATCGCCCCTCCCCGAACCCCATATCGAACCCTAGACTCGATATTCATACATGAGAGTTTAAGCACACACATCGAAAAGAATTCACATTTAATTCAAACACCCCCGGAACCCCGTTACCCACCCACCCATCACACATCACACACACACACACACACACACACACACACACACACACAATCATCATCATCATCATCACGCCACCCTCAAACACATCTCACTGCACAGGGGAGAACGGCACTACGCCAACACTCCCCTTCTTTTACACCTCGATTTTCACATAGGAGAGTTCTAAATCAATGAGCAATCTACATCACTCATATATTAACACAGAGGAGAGTTCAGCATCTTATCTACACTGTGCTGATTCTCTCAATTCTATACTACTCATTTATTTTAACAAAAGTTTGGCATATTCATAATTATTGCATAGCAAAGCTTCAAAAGTGCATTTTGCCTCCTCTGAATATTGGATAATTGCAGATTAAGCCATATGGAAAATCCCCAGCATATCATGTAATGTAACGTTTCTATCACCAGCATTACTGCATGGCCCGCCTTGGTAGCGTGGTAATAGCCTGCCTCACGTTCAAGAGGTCCCGAGCTCGAATCTCGGTCAGGGTGATTTACCTGGATAAGGTTTTTATCCGGTGTTTTCCCTTATCCTTCAAGAAGAACATCGGGTAACTGTAAGCTACATGGACCCTGGACTCATTTGAGCATCATTTCACTCAATTCATTCACCGTCCGAAATGACTTAACGTTGGAGGACGTAAATCAGACAAAAAAAGCATAATGTACAAAAGGGAACGTTTTTGAGCTGAGTGATAATATGTACCCGTCTTGTGCCAATGACGTTTGGGTGAGTTAGGCACAAATTTACTGCTTCGTTAGTTCTTGAGGGAACTTCTTTATAATTTATTAAGCATCATGTTACGTTTCCATGACGGGCTTGTATTTCCTAATCATAGTTATATGTATCTTAGTAATTTTCGAGTTCCTCTTTGTTTTCTGTTTCAATTATCCAACACATTTATTTCTTTAAATGCAGAGCTTTGTTTTCGTGATACAGCAATGTCATATGAATAGGAGAGGATATGAAACGCAACATGTTTCTTCCCGCTTTTAAAACATGTATTTCTACTTCAGCCTCATTATGCACCTTGTTTCTACAAAGAAACGAACAGTGAAATTAATTTTGTTAACAGATATCATAATTTTGGATCAGATGCAAAATAAGTGTTTCCGGAATTGTGGGTTAAGACAGTAATACGAGTATAAGTGATTTGTTAATTATGATAGCAAGTGGCGACACTTTTGCTTCTGAAGCAAATAGCTGGTTTAAGGGCAAGAAGTTAACATTAAATGTCTCTAAAACAAAATATATGTTATTTCGTAAAAGATCATACATACCAGTAGTAAATAACAAGATACTTGTTGATAATGCAGTGATTGAAAAATATCTATGTTTGATTCTAGACAGTACCCTCACATGGAAGTATCATATTATGCATTTAAAAAGTAAGATTCTTCACGTGTTAGCTGAAATTTAAAGGATTCAGTGAAAATCGTTTACGAAGTATCTACAATGCTTTACTTCAATCTCATTTGGATTATTTAAACATCTTATGGGGTAATTCTGTAAAATATTTAATTCATGACCTCGAAGTATCTTAAAATCGTACCTTGAAAATAATCTACAATCTGCCCTTTACAAGAAACACAAAAACACTCTACCATGTAACTAACATTTTACCATTACAAGTAAGCATATGGTTGTCCTTGATAATATATCTCCACAAAATAAAAAATAATCTTCTTAAGTCTAATCTAACACTTGAAAGCTCCTCACATATATATGTTACTTTTGTACGGTAATTCAATCCTACTATGAAAATGTAATATAAGTATTGTTAAGGGCTGTTTGCCATCATTTTATATATTATTGTACTGTTCCCTAGCATGAGCTATGATTCTGGGAACCTTTTCATATAACAATAAATAAATAATAAAATAAATAAGCGCGGTCATCACCACGCACAGCCACTCTGCTCCCACCGGCCGAAGAATCCTGGTTCAAATCCCGGCTATGCCATTGAAATAAACAGTTGCTCGCTGTCCGGCGAGAGGGAAGGTCACACACGGGTACTGCTAAGCGTGTTTACGTCTGCATACGCGTTGCCTAGTGATACGTATTGTTTGTGTTCGTCGAATACTGCTAGTAATAGTAGTCTCGTTGTATATTGACATTTACTACTACATAAGACAGAAATAATAATGTAAAACCGACCAACGACATTAGTTGTTAGCTTTGTTGAACGTGACATCATTCGACCGACTGCTTATGAAATTCATGAGTGGATTTTTGGCACACTAAAATTGGATGAAACTGACGTCACAGGTTTGCAGGTAAATGGAATTTCTAGACAAATTTTTATTAAATGCACAACGCCAGAGCTCGTCACAAGAGTACTGACACAGTCTAATGGGGAAGCTAGTTTTGTACTGTCAAACGGGCAGCGCACTAAGGTGATTATTGATGTAGCTGGATTTGGACGACGGATGGTGAAAGTGTACAATTTACCCTTGAATTTCGACAATAGGAAGTTGATGGGAGCTTTGGAGCCATACGGTGCTGTGTTACAGGTGAAGGAAGATGATTGGAATGATACATTTCGCTATAAGGTTTCTAATGGCGTTCGATCCGTTACTATGCTCCTAAAAAAGCATATTCCTTCGTTTTTGAATATTGATGTTTACTCCGCATTAGTGAGTTACCCTGACCAACCCATCCCTTGTGCCATTTGTCATGCCGCTGCTCATTTACGTAATCAGTGTCCCCGCAGATTCGTTCCTAGATCACCGACTACTCTTTCGGAGCCGACTACATGGGCCAAGCTGGTAACGGGGAATTTGCCAACACCACGAATACCGCTGACCTCAGGGGAAGAGACAGTTAATAATGACCGCCAGTTGCCGACTCAAAGCACAGAGCAGGAGGAAGGTGAACAGACATTTGTGGCAACAGACTTTCCACCCCTCAGACAGTCCGAAGAAGATAAGTGTAGGCCGGAAGTGTCTGCTGTAACCTTGGAACACTCTGCGACAGTGTCTACTCTAGTCTCTCCAACCAGTGTGAAGTCACCTCTGAGTACCAAGGGGATAGGGGAGGAATGTGCAGTTCCCGAGTTGGAGAACGAAGAACCTGTAGAGGTCCAACGGCAAACCATAGATCGTGCTTCACGAACAACTGACATACCAACGTCTCCAACGATTTCGGAAGAGGAAATGGACTCTGAGGATTTAGTGTGTGAACGTGGATTGGAGTCCAGGGGTACGTTACGTAGTGGCGGAGTTAGTAGACGTGACCCGCGATTGGAAAAACGAAAAAATTAATGACTTGAAGCTTTCCTGGCGTTGATTATTGATGATAGTTTCTCGGGCTAACAGCCAGGTCAGATTAGGGTAACTACCCAAGCTTTCAGCGACTAACTCTGCCGCCATCCTCAGGGGAACTGAATCTAGGCTACTGATGTTGCGACATTTATACCTGACGCGCGGCCGATAAGAACCGCCTACTTTCTTCCAATTGGCCGAGCTCCGGCCGATGGAGAAACGTGCGGAACCAATCAGGTGATTGCCGATGCTTCTTTGCACTGTGGAGGAGAGATATGCTGAATGACTGATGTCCATGCTTTGCTGATTTGAAGGCCTTCTTCCCTGTTGAAGTTGTTTTTATTCGCTTTAATGTATAGGGCTTCTTTAACCACTCTATCGTGGTACGATAAAAAGACTCATACATCTGTGGAACAGTGATTGGATGGTTGAGTACGTGGTGAAACACTGCTTCCTTCAGTGTTCCGCCTTATGGTAGTGATTCTTCGGACATTTGCGACGGTGAATGTAAATTGTTTACGTAGTAGAACTAAACAAGCGTTGGTACGGGATTTTACATTTGATTTTTGTTTTTGCAAGAGAACAATGAACCCCACTTAAACTTTTTTGGCCCGAGGTATAATTTTGTTTCCAATGTAGGTGAGGAGCAACGGGGCACCGCCATAGTTTATCGCTCGTCTCTGGGGGTGAAGTTTACGGAAAAACATGCGAGTGGCCGAATTACTTCCTTATTAACGGATAATAATCTTTTACTAGTTAACGTATATTTACCTTCAGGTTCCAACAGACGTAAGGAAAGGGAAGACTTTCTTGCCAAAGAGTTGCCTTCCTTTTTGCGCCATCGGTACGACAAATTGGTTTTCGGAGGGGATTTTAATTGTGTGCTTAGTGCAAAAGACCAAACTGGACATTACCAACCGTCCCCTATGTTAGACCGTATTTGTAAGTCCTTGGAGCTGCAGGACGCCTGGGAATATCTCTATGACACTTATGTTGAATATACCTTTCACCGAAACACGACGGCTTCCAGAATCGACAGAATTTATGTTAGTACAACCATGAAGCAGCTGATCCGCAGCGTGAGGGTGCGACCTGTACCTTATAGTGACCACCATTCGCTGATTATGACGCTGGTGCATACCACCCGGACACCGACAATGGGCAGAAGTTATTGCAAACTAAACAGTGAGCTTCTCCAGGATGAGTCAATCCGAGAAATGTTTCGACTGTTGTGGACGAGGTGGCAGCGTAATGCTCAAAGCAGGACTCCCAGTTTGCTGCAACAGTGGTTATACACGTTCAAACCTGCCATCCGTAATTTTTATAAAGGTGAAGGTATTGAGAGGGTAAAGGTGCGACGTCAACGGTTGAATTATTACTATGACCTGCTAAATGACTTGGATCAACAACAGTGTGATGGCCGAAACGTGACGCAACATATTGCTGCCGTCCATAAAAGGCTTTGTTGTTTACATGAGGAACTTTGCCGGGGAGCACAGATCCGCGCGGGCGACCGCTCGGTGCAGGACAAGAAGAGAACTTCCCTGTATCATTTAGCGTCCGAAAATCACTCAGGGACACGAAAATATCTTTCCAAGTTACGTTCGTCGGGAGGAAACTTACTGACGTCCTCACGAGAAATCTTAACGGAGGTTCAGGATACATTTACCCACAGATTTGCTGCAGTGGATGTCAACAGAGCGGCACAGGAATATGTCTATACGCTAATTGAACCACTTGTAACGCCGGAGATGAATGTGGCCTTGACTGAGGACATAAGGGAAGAAGAATTGTGCACGGCATTAGCATCGGCCAGTATGACTTCTGCACCAGGACCCGACGGTATTGGGTATCAGTTCTACCGTGACAATTGGGGTATAATAAAAGATACTTTGCTTGGTGTAATGTTGAAGTTACAGCGAGGTCCGGGAATCATGTCTGGATTTAATGAAGGCGTCATTGTGCTCATTGCCAAACACGCGGCAGCACTAGATGTGAACGATTTTCGCCCAATCACGATTTTAAATTCAGATTACAAATTATATACGAAGATTATCGCCAGCAGGATGAAGAGATACCTGCCTGACATTATTGGGAAAGGATAGACCTGTGGAATCCCAGATAGGACGATTACACATATTCTAAGGACGTTGCGAGATACCATTATTGAATGTGAGCGCACACCGGATGAACCGGTAGCAATCTTGGCGTTGGATTTTACTACAGCATTTGACAGAATTCATCACGGTTATCTATGGGGTGTGCTACGACGCTTTGGATTCTCTCCCTCATTTTTGAATGTCATAAAATGGCTCTATGCAACGTCATATTCCAGAATCCAAGTTAATGGATGTTTTACGCAGCCAGTGCTTATAGAACAGTCCATCCGTCAGGGATGTCCACTGTCGATGATCCTGTATACGATGTGTGTAGAACCCTTAATAAGAGGCATAGTCTCCGTACTCTACAGGAGAAAAAAACCCTTGAATCTTGAGAGAGTATTGGCATATGCGGATGACATTACACTGGTGCTCACGGATTCTGAGACCTCACAGCAATGGAACCAACGTTGTTACAATACCAGAGTGCGTCAGGGGCTTTGATCAATTACAGTAAATCGCATCTCCTGGCCTTGAATAACTGGACAATGGAGGACGCTCGCTTTATACATCAGTCCGAAATTAAGTTCCTAGGTCTGTTTCTAACACCCCGCCTGGAGGACCTGATCGCAGTTAACTGGAGAAGCATTGTAAACCACTGCATATATAAATTGACCTCACAGTTGACGAGGAGTTTGAATTTTGTGCAGAAAATTTGGCACGTGAATACCTTTGTGCTTGCGAAGCTGTGGCACGTGGCACAGGTGCTTCCGATGCCCCATCAGTTCTCACAACGGTTAGAACGGGCAATAGGCTATTACATTTGGAAGAATCTGTACTACAAAATTGCCCGACCACAGTTGTGGAGGGACATAAATAGTGGCGGATGGAATTTGGTGGATGTGCAAGTGAAGTGTCGTGCCCTGTTATTGCGTTCTATCCTGACAGCCATCAATGGCCAAAGTAGCCAACAGGATATACAGTTCAGCAAACAAGTGATTGGCGCACATATGGTAGCTCCTGCAGCATTTCGACAGGTGCGAAGGGATTATGAGAGAGTTTTGCCTTTAATTGCAAGGAAAACAAAGACATTGACATCCAAAATTATATATAAGGAGTTATTAAAGGATTTCTTGGCAGTACCGGCGATTGTTCTCAAATATCCAAATACTCCCTGGAAAAATATATGGAAACTCTTCGGCTATCGTTTTGTACCATTGGACTGGAAAGTAACCTTATATCAGTTTGTAAACGAAATCATTCCCACGGAAGCTAAGAAACATAAACACAATATAGTGCCGGAGCCGTGGTGTAAACATTTTGGAGACGTAGATACGCAACTTCATAGAATAACCAGCTGCGTAATGGTACGCGAAATCTGGAAATGGACCAAGAAGCAGACGGGACACATGATTGGGGTAACGTCGGAAAATTCTGTAACCTCAGTTTTGTTAGCTTGGAACTTCCAGAAGGGAGCAACAGAGCACCCACAGATATGGTTGACTTTTGGTTTCTACCATTACTGCCTGAGTTTCGAGCAACCGACTTTAATAGAGTTTAAATCATGGCTAAAGGCTGAAAGATATAGGATGAAACGATACCCTAACATATGGAGTCTCCTGAATAAGCACCTGGACTTTAATTTATGAGACCTACAAAAAAAAATCAGAGACCATCCTTCTTCCCCATCACACTTATTACATAAATAGACTTTTTTTCCTTTCTCCTTTTCCTTAAAAAAAATAAAAAATGTAAAAAATATGAAAAAGAATAAAAAAAGGTTGCTGACAAAAATAAAAAAGTTACGGCCCAAGTAGTTATAAATAAACAACTTTCGTTTAATTTTAAATCATTATTAGCAATATAAAAATAAAAAAGTAAAAAATAAAAAAGTATAAATAAAAAAAAGGTCAAGAACTTCTTGCCCGTCCTCTCCATGATGGTTTTAAAGGAGTTCTTGGTTTATATATATAAAAAAATCTGCCACCCCCATCCTAACCCTCCAAACCTGCAGTAGTATTCATCTGTCCGCAGCTTCTGTCCAACCAGTTTTACGTCACACTTTGTACCGTGCAGTACTGTTCTCATCACCAGCTAAGTCAGTATCACAAATTTGATACATTAAAATAACATTAGTCACCATTTGGTTGTAATTGATATAAGACTATGCACCTACAATAGAATGACCAGGTTAGAGTATATTGAAATATAGGAAGAATAAGAATCAAATAGTAAACAGAATACTATGTAATACAACTACTCAATATCACAAATTTTGCAGTTTTATAAAAACCGGATTAAAGAGAACAATGTTAAAGAATGTAGATTTTCATTAACTTAACGTGTGATGATGAGGACTACACATATGAAGTTCTATGCATTATTGTTATTACCATCCAGAAACTCTTCAACCGAATGGTATGGAGTTGCAACTAACCAGTTGTATGTCTCTGGTTTAAATTTTTCTACTGGCAGTATGGTTATTTTCTGTGGCAGACTATTGTATAGTCCTAACACCTAGAACCTCTTTGCTGTTGCTGTAAGCCCATGAAATGTTAGCCTGTGGAATGTTAATTTGATTTCTATTTCTGGTATTGTATGCATGTATAGTCCAACTCATGTAAGTGGGTTTTCACATAATTCACCACAGTATAGATACACAAGTTTATCACTGTCAATCTGCCTCACGTTCAAGAGGTCCCGAGTTCGAATCTTGGTCAGGGTGAGTTACTTCGATAAGGTTTTATCCGGGGTTTTCCCTTATTCTGAAATACGAACGTCAGGCAACTCTAAGCTCCATGGACCCCAGACTTATTTGAGCATTATTTATCCCATTTAATTCATCGTCCGATATGATTTAAGGTTGGTGGACGTAAATTACAAAAAAAAAAAAAAAAAAAACATATCACTGTCAAAATACCTCGTGTCATAACCAAAGGTTTACAATGTTTAAGTTTATGGACATTTGATATTTTACGAATCATCATTTTCTGTAGTGCTCTCTACAGTAAATAGAGATCACGAACCATTCATAAACAAAGATATAATATTATTATATTATATTAAAAGATCCTTATTTCTGGACCTTGTCCAGATTTAACCCACCATTAGTTGCCTGGGGCCTGGTAGGCCTATAGTTTTATTTAAATTTTGTAGTTTTCGAAAGAACGCACCTACGTAATTGCCTAACAATAACATCTAACATTACACCTTATTCGAATATTTGCTGCGGTGACAAATTTTTCTCTTTATTGTTATAGCTACAAGAATGACGAATCAACAGTTAGGTGTCGTATGGGTCTGGCAGTTCCCTCGCGCCTACTCCGGTTACATGCTGATGGCATGCTTTTCTTCGGTAGTAACTTGTGGAATGTTGCATTGCCAGTGGAAGGAGCCATTAGTTCTTCATCATGAATATGAGAAAAAGGTATGATCTACTGAATAGGATTTGGTAAAAGTACATCGTCTACTTTGCGATGACAGTGCCTTACCGTTGGATGACAACTTGTAAGAATCAGGTGATTCTGATTCTCAGAATAAAGTGGAACAAGAACATTAGATTCAGAAAAGGTAGTTATGATCTAAAGTCTACATGATCCATTGGACAACCTGTGAGAAGGTGTCGAGAAAAAGCCTGAAGTAATCATGTATTACAACGATACTAAATCCGGAGTTGATGTAATGGATAAATTGTGTACTACGTACAATGTAGCCAGAAAAAATGAAATTGTCCAATGGTAATCTTTAGTATGTGTTGAATATTGCAGGTATTAATTCTATGGCTACCTTTCTTGGAAACCAAAACAAATATTCCACACACTGGAACATTTGAAAGTACTGCCCTTAACTTTACTGTCTCAACAGCTACAAGGAAGGTCAATAGCATCAAAGCTAACCAATGATTTGAAAGAGCACCTAAAGAACTATAAACCTGAACAACCAACAGAAGATGAGTTGCCGAATACACCAGAATCACTGGAAAGGAAACGAATTGAACCTTGCAGTAATGTCAAAAATAACAGCAAAACTAAATAGGCATGAGTGAAGTGCAATGCTCCTCTGTTTGAGAAAAAACGCCAAAATTATTTGCGATATCTGCTTAATCACGAAGACAGAGAGGAAATAGTTGATGACTTCGCTTAACTGAGCATTTCCAACGAAAAGGTTTATTTTAAAATACGTTATTTTCTTTCCAGTGATTGTAATGCAAATTATAATGTGCACTCTATTCGTATTATATTTTTTGCCGATGTATTTATCATCTGTTTTAAATGGGAAGGTGTTTGTCCTTGAGCGCTACTAGGTGAGCAACCAATAGGAATCCTGCGGTGTTGTCGTATTGCATTCCCGCTAAGTGGCGAGTGAGGAACATCAGTTTTTGTCGAGACTGATCCATGTGGAAGGTAGAGAGTAATGTATCTAACATAACCGTGAAAACCGCACATTTTTAGCCCAAATAGCTTTTCCAATACAAATAAATAAACAAACCACTATTACCTGTATTATAACAATAAATCGTAACGTAAGCACTGTATAAATATCATTATTGATTGGCATATATGCGTGTTCGTATATTTGTAATTACTCAGAACTGAAACGATAACGTGACTTGATAAAAGAATTTATTTGAATAATACAATTCGAGCGAGAGGAAACAAATTTCCTGCTGCCTTGGCAGAACGTGTCTGGTCACATTATATCTTTGTTTATGAATGGTTCGTGATCTCTATTTACTCTAGAGAGTTCAAAGTGGTTGCTGTGTATGTATGTATATATACCTTTAATTACTCGGAACTGAAATTTAAACTGCTGACATGTGTAACAGGCATTTGAGCCTATTCGTCGTTAATTTACCTTCGTCTTCGTCAGCCGTTCGGGTGCAATTTGGAACAGGATTTCTATGTTGGACGCACAATTCTTTCTCTTCTCGTGTGAGTTTTTTGCGGCTATCTATTTCCTCTGGTCACCAATTGTATCATCTTATTCTTGATAAGAGTCATGAGACATCCGTGTTTCAAGGCGTGGTTCGGAATAAAGAAGTAAAACTGTAATTGGTTATATTTATACAGATTCAAATTATAACTTAAAATGTTCCTGATCTAGTACCAGTATTCACCACACTCCACCATTACAACAAAAATCTCTCTCTTTAAAACGAGATTATTGATTTATCGTCACGTAACAAGACTGAAGAACATATCTCCCTCCTAAAGATTATTGATTTTCGTCACTATCGTTACTTACTTCTTAATTTTGTGATTGGCCGACCCAATGGCACGTCACCACATTGCGTCATATTACGTCATACCATTACTACCTCGGCCGATCACACAACTACCTATATTTCTATACATTTATATTCCCTTTATAATTCCTCCGAACATAACCCAAAAATACTGTTACACCTGACAGATAAAAGAATTACTGTAAATAAGTCAAAGTGTTAATTTCGAGAAAGAGATATAAAAACGGGGGTTGCAAACAGAAATAATACTTTTAAACTGACGGATGTTAAATGACTTTTTCACTAAGAAATTCACAAGGTAACAACAGAACTGGGAAAAGAGGGTGAGGCATGCAGAAAATCTTCAAGAAGACGATTTTAAGAAAGAAATAGCACGTGACGAGATGTTGGAACCTTTGCAGGACAGACGATGAAGATAGTGACAATGACGAATTGCCTCTGAATGGAAGTAACATTGACAGCGATATGGTTGAGCCACTGGCAGTTCCATTGGATTTAAAATACAGGTAATTCCTAAACTGTAATTAGAGTTATATTATTTTAAAATACAGATAATTTGCGAAAATACTTTTTCCAATTTTGATTTTTTCAACTACATAATTGTAAAAGATTGTAAAGTATAATTAGCTTACCATACGTCTTCGCCAAGCAGACCTGCATGATTTATAAGTGTGCGAGGGAGAGGGAAATATAAGAGTAGTGGAGTAACAAGCTGGCAACGCTGAGTGTGATACGGCATCTGATTAGTTGGACTCCGGAACTCTTCTTATTTGAAACACATAATAGTATGATTATACTAATAAAAGTAATCTATATTTACCTTAAGAAAGCTAAAAACTAGAGAGAGAAAAATTAAAATGAAGACAAATAAAAAATATCTACAGGCATATATGCACATAGATACACCGCGGGCCACTTAGGCCCCACGAGACCAACGGTGTTCTGCCAAGGCACCGGCCTAACGGAGAGTTAATGAAACGCTTACACAAAATGTTCCATTACCCATTTCGTAATAACTGTCAGAGGGGTAAAACTAATCGAAATAGCAGATCACGTTGAAAAAGCAGGTCAGCACTATGGTGTCGTTCAGATTATATGCATATCAGGTCCACATATAAAACAAACACATGGGAGTTGGGAAAAGTTAAAGTACACTGAACTTAAAACAACACAAAATATATCTGCAAATATACCACAGAATCGGAAATTTTAAGTATTACCTCGCCCACAATTACGCAGGTACCCCCTAATTCATCATGGCGAGCTGAATGTGCATGCCGCGTTAGCAAGACTGGGAGAATATTCCAGTATATGTTTAATATTATAACAAGAGGCTACAAGTTCCAAAAAGACATTTGAAAGGCTTATATTGCAATGTGAAATATGCGTAAAGGCCATTGCATTTTTGGCACAACCTTCGCCACTCTCCTGGCGGACAATCAATACAATTAAAATACGTGTTCCATTTGTCATGTGTTTACAATGCCACGTAAATACCAAAATGCTCACACAACTTTCTCAATTCAATCTTTAAAACAGTCCTTACTTTGGTGTCCGCTACGGATTTAATAAAGCGTTAACAGAAAATATTTAATTACGTAATTCGTTGTAACTGCCGGAGAATTACAACGGAAGGACTAATAATAATAAATATAATAAATATATGTTTATGTTGACTCTATCAAAAAGCATAGCCTATAAATGACTAGTAAGAAGAAAGGATTAATTTCAATCAATTAACTAAAATAATACGAGTTAAATGATGAAGCCTGGGACCCAAGCACTTACGATAGTAAGTCGCCACAAACGGTGCACTTTGGGTCCAAGAGTACCTAGTGGTTTACTGGGAAAATATACGAGTCAAATGTAGAATTTAATGTCATGACAGCAAGTTGGCCATGGTAGCTCAATGGGTTAGAGTGACTGGAAGGAAACCAGGAGATCTGTGTTTCACATCCCGACCGTGGCATTGAACTTTTCATGTTGACTTTATCTATCAAAAACTTTAGCCTAAATATGAATAAATTGTTAATTTCCATTACTTAGCTAAGATAATAAGAGTTTAGTGATAAAGCCTGGGTTTCAGTACCTACTTACAATAATTTCTTTTTGTAATTTACGTTCTCCAACATTCAGGGATATCGGACGATGAATGAAATGTGTGAAGTGATGCTCAAATGAGTCCGGGGTCCATAGAGCTTAGAGTTACCTGACATTCGTCTGTTCTGATAAGGGAAAAACCCCGGAAAAACCTTATCCAGTTAACTCACCCTAACCGAGATTCGAAGTCGCGACCTCTTCAACATCAGGCAGACATGCTACCATCTACGCTACCAAGGCGGGCTTAGTAAGTTGCCATAAACGGTGTGTCTCGGTGTTTTACCGGGGAAATATACGATTCTAAGCGACATCTACAGCGTATTCTGTTTAAGAATCACATAATTACAATATTTACAATCCGCACTTTCCTGGTTTACTGAGCACATACTGTAAATCCTCATGTTCCACGGAATGGTACTAACTGTTCGTCGACTTCAAGTGATTCATTAGGTATTATTATTTTTCTATGATTTTCAAGAAATATTTCCCAGTTATATCGCAGAGGTGTTAACTGAGAGCGGGCTGCCTTGTGCGCCTATCATCGAATATAATCACTCTTTTGATATCTTCAAATCTGTTTATAGACATCAGAGTCTTATATATTGTATTTGGTTTTTCATGTAAAAACAACTCACTTAATAGAACGTCCCATAGAACGCCAGCAGCAGAGAGTTCCTGAAATGCGTTCATTTCTTCAACAATGACAGTTTAAAACGTTTTACTTTTTTCGGCGTATACTCGCCCTCCCTCTAGACTTGTGCAGGAAATGATATTTTTTAGTATTTTCTTAGAAATGAAATAACCGCGTTCACTGTAAGCAGTTGTTGCTGCGGTATCTGCATAGCCATCGTAGACTGCTTGTTATATTAAAAGCTGGAATCAGGCTAGTTTGAGGAGAATTGTTACCCCGTTCCTTACCATCCCGACTAATGTAATTATCAGCATCTACATCAGAATGCCCAATCATAAATTCTTCAACAAAATCACTATTATTTGATATAGAGCTCAATGTACCAGCTTCCTTGACTAACTAACCTAGTATAGAACAGGCCTAACAGCCCATTAAACTCTTGCACTGGTTCCCAGTACTTGCTTACTGTATTTCGTACTACTTACTTGTGGTGTTGTATTCCACCCAACCCTAATTTCACCCCTCCAACTGCAGATCACCCCTTACATGTAACACTTTCAAAAATATTTATTTTCTCAAAAAATGGCTCTTAGAAAATTTTATTTAATGCACGTATTTAGGACTACAGCGAAGTTTCCATGTGAAACTTGTATTCCGAATTTCCTGGGAATGTCCTAAACATGCTTTTCATTCTAAGGGCCTTTTGCATAAACATTAAAACATGAGAGTTAATCCAAATGTTGCTATACAACAAATGTTAACACAAACCAGCTTTTATGGTGTATAATATATTTTATGGTAATAATGGCAGTATCAGATATCCACTGAAACTCAAACAAAATTGGATGTAGGTTCTTTATAAACAAATAAGTTTTGATATTTTGTTACAGAAGCTTCCTTCGCAAGGGAAGTAGAGGTGGTGGACCAGTGTCCTAGATCTACAGCGAAAGAGCACCAAAGTTGATAAACATGCTTTTGAGGGAAACTAAGCGGGGCTTCGCGCCCAATATAAATGGCGACACTGATAACCACAGTAGCGTAAGGGAGTCCGAAAACAAAATAAAAAAAGATCTTTTACTTTAACATAAAACCTGACTTCCGATTTAGATGAGCAACAGCTGATTTGACAAAGTAAATTACCGCAATTATGCAGTTTGTTCACAGCAAATTTTCCGGTAAATGTTGGCGTAACTGAGGGTGTAGAGTTCTCATGTTTTGGACCGATTCGACTTCGTCGGCACTCTGTTAATTACTAGAGCCCGGATTTTATGCAATTACATATTCTGTTGTTGTGTATGCAATTATAAAAAACTAAAATGTTGACGAATTAAACTGTAAGAACCCTTATTCCTTCAGTTTAAATTACATATTTTTACATATTTCGAGCTATAAATATATTTTTCACATCATAGTACATAATTTTATATATTTTAATATTCTGCCTGAATTATTATAGATTTTCGTCGATTCCATTAATTTTCGTTACATAGAAAGACGAAACCATTGCAATTTGTATTATCGTGCTTCTCATTCAGTGACGTCAATTCTACATATTTCCGCTGCATTCAAAGCTAAACTGTACGAGTCCGATTCCGAAAACAATGACTTGTTTTAAACATTTTTTCTTCCTTGTTCTCAAACCTGAAACGTTTCTGAATTTATAAGTCAGTTGTGTTTAATTTAGCCATGGCAGCGGTTGCGTCTTCTTTGTCTTCAAAGCTAAAAGCGTGGATTTCTGTTGACAATTTTTTAATAACTGATAGAAAAACAGTCCTCTGCCAAACATGTGATAAACGTATACGGTGTGCGATGAAATCTCAAATTGAACAACATATAGGAAGCAATCTGAATATTAAAAATAAACAAAGATTTTCTTCTGAGAACGAGGTACTACTTACACAGTTGCAGGGACAGCCTACATCATCTAATAGTGGATTTTGCAAAGATGTAAAGTGGATGGCGTTGTTTGCAGCGAACATATCCTAGAACAAACTTCAGATCCCTGCATTTAAACACTTCTGGCACAAGTACTGCAACCGCAACATTCCGGACGAGTCCACTCTCAGGAAGAATTCCTTGAATTTTTATTAGGTTGACGTATTAAAATAATCAGGATTGACACAGGCCACTCACCTAAATGTATTACTGCCGATGAGACGACGGATGATTCAGGCCGTTTCACCGCTTATCTAATAGTGAGCAATCCGGATTCCTAAGCTGCATCAAAACCCTACTTAATATATTGTAAATCTCTGGAGGTAACAAATAGTACAATTGCTAGATTCATTAATGATGAACTTAAGGTAAAATGGCTAGATGGCGTAAAAGAACAGAGGGTACTACTGATGTACACAGACGCAGTTCCTTACAGCTTAAAAGCGGGGAAACCGCTTACTGTATTTTATTCAAACTTAGTGCATGTTACATGTACAGCTCATGCACTACAACAAGAGGTAGAGACAGTTGGACATGAATTCCTAGAAGTAAATACACTGATATCAGTAACGAAGAAGGTTTTCTTAAAATGTCCTTATTGTGTACAACACTACAAGAAACAGCTACCTGATGCATCTCTGCCTCCAGAACCAGTGATAACAAAGTGGGCAACTTGAATCGAAGCTGTAATGTTCTTCAGTAAGCACTTCGAAGCTGTCAAGTCAGTGATTGAGAACTTTTCTTCCGATCCTGCAGTGTGTGTGAGTGAATCTTCGTCATCATTCAAAGGTTCTCAAGTGCTCAGTTCAGTTTCATACATTGCAAGTCACTTCAGCTGGCTTCCCGACAGTATCAAGAAACTGGAAACTTCAGGTGTGCCTCTTCAAGAAGTTGCGGAAATAATGGAAGATGCAGTTCAAAAGGTCAGTGTTTGTACCAGAGGAAATGGGTGATGTAGTTTCCACTAAACTGCATTCTGTGCTAGAAAAGAGCCCATAATACCCAACTCTTGTTACTCTTTCTCGCTTATTTAATGGTGAAAATGTATATACCCATGAAAATATTATTCCTAGCACAATCCCTCTGTAAAAATATGAACCGTTGACTTCTTGCGAAGTTGAGCGTTCTGCTTTTAATTTAAAAACATATTTTCAGACAGAAGGCTGTGCATGACACAAGAACCTTTGGAAAAGTATATTATAATTACATGTGGACACTGATCCAATATGGCTTAAATGCTTGAATGGCTGACACTTGTACTTCAGTATTGTACTTTTAGCACAAGTGTAGTGATTAAAAATTAACTTAGATTTTTGACTATGTGGACTTCTTTTTTATAACAAAGAAATAACATTTTTTATTCTACATATAATTGATTTACTACATATTTCACAATATTTTGTTAAATATTGATATACATATTTCTTAAATTGTTATTACCTAAAATCCGCGCTCTGTTAATTACCATCAACAGATGGGAGCATGCATTTTGTTAAGCCCTCCCAAAAAAGATTATTACCTGAATATAAACGAACAGATTTCTACCTTTCGTTAGAGAATCTTCAAAGGAATACATATATCAGCATTATTTGCTCAGCGTCCTTATTGATTTTAAGTGTTGCAAATAAAATTGGGATTACACAGGACTGGAAAGACACCCAAATTTGTCCGCTTTATGAATATTAGCGGTGTGTCTTACCTTTAGCCATATGTTGATCTAATATATCAAAATTAGAAACTAAATTGCATTGACCCATACTTTAGTTGAACAAAAGGTGTAGATATATATCCGTTTTAGGATCCTTTCGTTCTCGAACACGATAATTTGTTTAGTTAGATATTGCATTAGTGTACATTCTAGCTACTCTTCGTTTACTCTTAATAACACGCACTTAAATCTATGCTACCCACCAGTAACATAATAACGTACGCTTGACAACTTGTATAAATAATTGCAAATATGCTTTACCGGTATAAGATATTACAGGTGGAGCCATCTGTGGAGGGAAACAAGAGTTTGTGTGGATTTTGCTTTTGATCTAAAATGCTTTTTCCTGGCGGATAGTAATCAGTGTAACTAAAATATTGTTTCATGTGTAACGTAAGCTTATCATAGTAAATTGAGGTGTTAAAATCACACCACATTCTCAGCTCACTCATTCAGAATGGTTCATCTACGTATCTATGCAAAATTGAAGATATACATTTACAAAGTACTTTCATAGGCCATTTCATTGTAAATATAACTAAGATGAAGTCAGAAGTGTTTAAAAATGTTGTCAACAACAAATCACCTTTCTGACTGTATTGTGATCCTATGAAACCAACAGATAAACACGAATGTGCGGACAAAGTTTCTAAGATATAAAAATATGATCAAATTGAAGCTAAAAGCAAAGAACATTTCGAAAATCATTAATATATGCATGTCACGTGAAAGAACCCCTACGAGACGAAATACTGTCACACAGGTGGCGGAGATAAGCACCGTCGCTAATACAAAAACAAACCCAATCTCCTGCACTCACATGACAAACGATCCTTACAAACGTTTATTTTTCTATCTGCTCAGTGGTAATCGAGATTAAGTTTGTATAATTAGTTTATTAAAGATTTCTTTGCAGACAAATAAGGAAAATAATAGAATGCTGTAGGCTTAAGGGTTAGTCAGATTGTAATAGATCTCTTCGCTATATGCTAGATTTGAAATTCGGTTCTCTTCGTGTAGGCAGGATATAGCAAGTGGTAATTCTTTTTCTTTTAATTGAAAAGAGAACAAATTTTCGAAAATGTAAGACAATAACATTTAATATCTCGGAAATAATTATTTCCACAGAAATTTATGTGTTTTAAATTTTTTGTCTGACCAGGTTTGGTTTAATAGTATTGGTTTAACATTTATTTAAAAGGCATTAAGAGTAAGGAGAAGTTCTGAGGACATTCTCAAGAAGTTCATAATATAGATTAGATTTGAAATTGAACAATGTTAAATACATGTAGCTAAATCAAAGCGTTAAGTGCCATTTTGAGAAAATAAGGGGTAACTTGTGGTAGGGTTGAGGAAATTTTGGTATCGAATTTTTGGGTGGAGTACAATACTACTGCTTGTTATAAGTAAATAGCAAGCAAGTACTACAAACCAGTGGCGGAATTTAATGTGCTGTAGGTTTGTAGTATGGTATGTTAATCAGAGCAGTGGTATAAATATCCGGAGATTTGTGGTAGAAACGCTGCCTATGCCAATCTCTCCAAAGATATTAGAAATGTTTCCGCTACAACGCCATTTGCGTTGTCATTTCGTGGAGTAGTGTTTCTGCTGCGGCCACCTTGTGGGTTTGCTATGTACCGAGAGAGTGCGCCACAAGGACTCCATCTTATCAGTCTCTGTGCATGTTCGATCGTGGAGTATAACACTATCGGCAACGTTTTTACCTATTTAGTTCTAGGTTTATTTCTCTTGCGAACAACACACATAATGTAAGTAATGAGGAACAAAGCTAAAAGCGACCACATTGAAATGCTGGCCCTGGTGATACATCGTAAGCGAGATGAGTTAGTTCATTGTTTTCCCGCTAGGTCATAAACTGATTTCACGGTAATGACGTGTCTTGTGGTCAATAGGTGTCTCTGCCATTAACATCTTTAAGAGCTAAAACACATTTGTAATTACTCAAGAAGATTTCAAACAAATTTTAATTATGTAGTGTGGATATAACTTTCTAGTAGTTGCTTTATCTTCCTTGTAGACAAAGGTACATAAGATGCATATAAAGAGAGCTAACACGTGGAAAATATTTTAGAACGAATGCTACAAGAGTATTCCAAAAAATAAGAATGTAGGTCTTTTAATACTGCGCTGTAATAACCAAAAACAAAAATTCAACTTGATATCTCAAATTTTATGACACGTAGAACATTTTAAATTTTTACAATATTTTCACAAAAAATAAATAATAGTTAATGATTTATTTGGTGTAGCAACCTAAAAATTTTCATGCAAGTTTAAAATTATACCCTAATTATGTGGCTAAATTTTCATAATGGCAGGTTTATTATTATAGAGTTTGGAATTTTCAGTGCAGCCTTGCCTTAAAGAACAACATTTCCTGTTTAACCGAATATATGTCAAATTCAGTTGCTTTTACTTTGTCTAGCACGTACCAAATTGGGAGGGATGCCATGACACTTAACTCGCATAAATTTGGTGTTGAGGTTTAAACAGGAATATGCTTTTACAAATTACAAATAAAACAGGAATAGTTTTTGAGGAACAGTCTCATATATGTGTGAGTGGAGTATTTATAGCCAATGAACTAAACTAAACATTACGTTTGCCCAATTAGCTAACCTAAGAGATTGACAAAATTTCCCAACACAAAAGAGTAGATGGCGTTAAACCACACAATTTATTTAAAACATTCTTTTTAAAATATCACTTTTCAGACATTCTTTGAATTTTCAAATGATTTCACCTTTTTCAAATAGGAATTCGTTTTAACATTCTGTCTATGCTAAAAGAAAGAAATTTGAAACGCATCACCTAGCCACCAACTCTTAAATATTTCCACAATCTTTTACGCCTGCTATGCTGTTTTATTCCGATGGTATCTACAAACAAATCTGTAATTAAACGATTACCACGAAGTTTATAGTTGATTGGCGCAATTTATGTGTAATTTATTAATGGGTGTAAGTTTTATGTAGTTTATTTACTAATTTACTTTCTCTGGTAGTTACAAAATTTATGCCAGTCCATCTAAAGATATAAGGGAGTGGTCATGTTTCAGTAACAACGCTATCTGCCATTATTTCATGGAGTAGTTACTGGTGCTGCCATCTTGTGTGGTTACTATGTATCGAGAGGCTGCGATACATTGACACCATCCTAACAGATACAGTGCATGTTTGGACGTGGAGTATACCACTTTCAAAACCATTTTACATATTTAGTTCTAAGCTTACTTTTCTCGCGAACAGCAACCGTAATGTAAGAAATAAAGATCAAAGAAAAAAGCGACCACATCAAAATGCTGGCCGTGGTATCGTATGCGAGACGATGTGTTAGTATATTTATTTCCCGCTAGGCGACAAACTGAATTCACCGGTAATGAAATGTCTCGTGGTCAATAGATGTCTCTACTTGTAAAACCTTTAAGAATAGAAAATGTTTCTAATTATTTAGGAAGTTTTCAAAACAATTTTAGTTGTGTGCTTTGGATATAACTTCGAAGTAGTTTTTATTTCTTCCGTGGGAAACCAAGGGACATAAGATGTATATAAAGAAAGTAAAGATCGAAAAAGTATTAGTTTTCAGGAAAGCAAGTCTTTTATTGGGAGTACATATAGTGCCTAGTTGCCTTCGTTATTTATCATGGGTGTTGCTATAGGAAAACAATATTTTTGTTGAAACGTGTTATCCAAACTATAATTCCTGGCAATGCTACTGCAATTAATACGGCTAAATGACTTACAAACCAACGTGATTTTGGGTAAAAATTAAAGTGGTATAGGATTAGAGCACAACAACTAACAAACTTGGTTCAAATATTGCAGAAGCTCTAAAGACCAAGTTTTCTAACGTGGATAACGTTAACTACAATATTGTGTCTTTGTGGGTTCCTGGAATTTAAATTCCAATTTGCCGAAATTCTAAATGTTCTTTATTTGCGTAGAAACACAATGCGTAGCAGCAGCAATACATCACATATCACAATGTACAACACCAAAGTCGATGACAACAAACAGCGGTCAGTTCTCGTTACAACATCAACAACACTTTACAGCTGTTTCCTGCTTACTCACAAATCTTGTTTTACAACTCTCTTGTTACATGTCTTTACAACAACACACAGCTGGCGTGTCACAGTCTCTTATATATCTCATTCATAAATTCGAGAGACTTCTCGAGCAAAAGTAAAACAACTATTTTGTGCCAATCGAGATATCACTAGAGCCTTCCTTACTTGAAACCCTTTCTGGGCCAGCAAGACACTTATCTTAAATGTTATGTTTATCTGCATTTGCCGGCTCTTTGTGTACACTAGCCGCGCTATCGTTAACTGCTTATGCAAGCTCTTTATTACCGTGAAACACTATCTGCCGTCTGTTATCTATTTATGCCCGTTGCCGCGACAATATATAGAGAAAGTACTGTTCGTTACACATATTTGCGAACATGCACGAAATTACGGCTCTACAAATAGGCTTGGAGGGGAGCTTAGGAATTGTGTCTAAAGAAGACATTTTATGTCTATACCCTAGAGGAGCGGGTGAGGTGAGAAAAGACTCCTGGAAGTCATGATAGCATAGTGCAGGGATCACAAATGCCGTAGATTGTTAGTTTCCGGTGATAACTCAAACAAGGAGGACAAGTTACATTAAAGAGAGTGTTACGTATACTATTTGAAAGAACAATTTTTATTAGACTGTTTAATGTCTTAAATACAGCCTAAACAAACGTTAAATCATAAGGAATTTAAAATGCATGAGAAAATTTTAAATACAACTGATTCTTAACCAATATTAAGAAAATTGAGAAACAAAGAAAATGTTTAACCTTATTTATTGAAACTATCAAAAACAAAAATTAAAAGTTAGAAAACAACTGCTGTTACACATATCTCTATTTCTAAGTATTTTTATCAGGAATTATTCATTATAAAAATGATTTTCAATTATATAATTTTTAGCAAATGTTTGTTCCCTCCTTTCTGAAGGCATTTCTATAGCTTCAACATGTTCTATACTTATCAGTATGTAACCTCCTGAGATATGGAGGGTATAATGGATGATAGAGAGGGAAAAAGAAGTTTTCAAATCGCTTTTGATTTGGAAAGGAAGTTTCTAGATTAATATAAACCTTTCAGTTTTAATGTCATCTGCAACAATGACCTGAAAGTTGTTATTTATCTATAATAGCATATATCAACTCAATAAATTCCTATCACCCTTTGACATTGTATTTTCAAAATAATATTTATGTTACGGCTCATTCTACAGCTATCGTACGTGGGTTACTGCATGTTCCACCTCTTCGGTGTTTGTTCAAACATGTTAGTATGTCATCGACAGATCAGACTGCCATGGATATTATGTACGGTATATGATATAGTAAGTTGCTACAGATTTAGGTTAGCTGATGGAAATTAATCATTTCTTCAAATAGCCATATATAGGCTAAGGTTTTTGACAGATGAGGTCAACATGAACAATGCAATGTCATGGCAGGGACTTGAACCACGGATCTCATTGTTTCCGTTCAGTCGCCCTTACCCATTGAGCTACCATTGCCAAAGAGCCATCCCTGCCATGGCATTGAACTTTTCATTATAATTCTATCGATCAAAAGCCTTTGCCTATATACGGCTATTGTAAAGAAATGATTAATTTCTATCAATTATCTTTAATAATAAGGGTTAAATGATAAAATGTGGGACTCAAGTACTTACAATAATAGGTCACCACAAGCGGTGTTTTTCGGATACGAGAGCCCCTAGTGGCTTACAGGGAAAAAATGACTCATCTGAAGAATTTAATGTGAGTTCGGCATATTGGCCATGGTAGCTCACTGGGTAAGGGTTACTGGGTGGAAGCCAGTAGATCCGTGGTTCAAATCCCGGCAAGGGAATTGAGTTTTTCATGTTGACTCTACCTATTATAGATTGCTGCAACAAATGCTGTTTTATTTTTGATTTACTCTTTAAACCCATTTGAGTTAATAAAACTGAACATAGAAGCAACACCAATTTGACCCTATGTGTGCTATGTGAGGAATGTTATATTAGCTTATATATAGAGATCTAATTATTTCAGAGTCTAAGATATATCTTAGATTTCTTTCTCTGAAGAATTGTGTTGTGAAAACAAGAGTTCGTTTTTATGAATGTTATGTTGCTCCTACATTCATGATTTGAGTGATCCTGTTCTCCAATTTTGGAGAAACAGGTCCAATATTCGTCCTCCACGTTTAACATGTCATGTTGTGATTAGAATTGTTATTATAAAGAAATCATAGTTATTTTATGGAACACAACCCGGACTTCAAATATGCAATTCACGGTTAGTAATCAGTTCATAAACTCGGCTTAGTTAAATCCTTCTGTTGCTTATTTCCACACACTGGGCCAGTAAAACACAAAACAGTAATTGCACAGTGCTGTTCGTTGAATATAGTTATTTAATAAGCTTGTTCTTTGCTTTAGTTGTACATGTTGGCAATGAAAACGCAATAAATTGTTAGCCCCTGCGTATATGCAACCTTTCAATTGCTTTCTTTGTCGTACTTTCTTCAAAACTGTATGGAAGGTGAGACAGAAACCGCAGTTCGGGTCAGAAACCGCAGTTGGGGGAACAAATTCATTAACTAAGGAATGTGTCAAGGAGTCGAGTAAGGAAACACTCCCCTAAGGAATGTGAGAAGAAGTCTGAATATTTCTTCACATGACCCCGAAGTCAAAAAGGAGGGACAGAGGGGTGAAAGCCTAGTAAGAGTAAAAATATAGGAAAACGAACCTCCAATAAAAATGGTTATGCATCACGTGATACAGGCGGAATAGTCACGGAAATAGGAAATGGGCGTGCTAGATAGTCTGCGGTAGGAAAAGACGCTGAGAATGGAGGAAAGGCGCGACACTTCGTCGTGGATCGTTTTCGGGGAAAGTAACGTTTTAACGAGCAAGTTGTTTGGGAGCAAAGTTAGAATCTAAATGTTATATAAATAAACAGGTGGGAAAATCAAGGAAGCAGAGTGTATTTCCATTTGATCGCTGGACCCTGAAACAGAGTCGCTCTTCCCTACTGATCGCTAGTCCGGAGCAAAATCGGTCTTTCGGTGTAGAATCTTTTATGTACACCGATTACCGCCTCAAATGGCACCCAACGTGTTTTAACCACCCAGCGAACTTCCACAACCACCAACATCTCCTTCGAGACCATCACTCCGAGAACGAGATTACCGCCCAGAGACAACACCCAGAGCAACAGACGCCGAGAACGAGATTACCGCCCGGAGACAACACCCAGAGCAACAGCAGATCACACCACGACATCGTAGACGGACACCGCGGACAAGGTTAGCTGAGCACGTCAACAACAGGGCAGCACCAACCACCACTTCCGACGGAGGTAAACACCAACAACATCACGAGTAAGTACCCTTTCCAAAGTCTTTCCACAAGGGGCACTCACTGTGTAGGACAAGTCTGGCAGTGACACTACAGACTGTGTAAAATTTATATGATCCTGAGAAGTGGCAGGATAATTAGCGCAGACATGGAGGAACAAATCCAAGGGCAGCCCGGAGATATCGCTGTGCAAGAAATTAGTCCTGAGGCAACACTCAGCCTCACGGCTATGATGCAACAGATGCTCCAGCAGCTCCAAAGCAACCTAGAGACTAAGATTTCCGAACATAGTCAGCAAATAGCAGCAAGAATCAGCATGTTAGAAAATAATTTAGAAGAAAAGATTGCAGAATACACAAACACGTTGAAAAGGCAATTAGAAAGTAAAACAGAAGAACAGAATAAGCAATTAACAGAAATTAGGTTAGGGCAGGCCACTATAGAGGCAGAATTATTGAATATGCGCACAGAGGTGCACGATGCACAAAAGGACATGGAAACCACCAGAGAGCAACTTACACAGATGTCACAGCATTATGATAATGTGCATGCCCAGTTGAGGGAGGAGATGCGAAACACCTGTGTCATAATACAAAATAGGCAGAAAGAAGCAGAAAATTCCACTCATAATGAATTGATAGCAATGAAAGCAACCCTGACACAGGCAGACGCAACTCAACGCTCAACTGATAAAAGAATTGAACACCATGCACGAGAAATGGCATCACTCAAGGAGGCTCTTAATGATTTAAAAATATGTAATGACCAACCTCAGAGTAATGACATTTCAAGTGTACCAACAAGACAGGGACCGATGAACACGTGCCAAAACACGTCTTCAACAGTACCTATGGAAACATGTAATAGTGTTAGCTAAAGGGAGCATATACAATAACTGTATAAACACCGGGTACCCTAACCATTTTCACTTGTTAAATGAAATAACCGTGCCAACATTTGATGACGTGAGAGACAACGCGAAGCGTTACATAATGGACCTAGAGTATTACTTTCAGCTCAAGAACATTCCAGATGATTTTAAGATGATAATAGTTAAACGAGGCTTGCAGGGACGGTCACTGACTTGGTTTAGGCTAGCAGTAGGTGACCACACTAGTTACACAGACTTCAAACAACACTTTTTAACAAAATATTGGAATGGCGCAACACAATATGCTGTCCGAACGAACATAAATACAGGAAAATATCCACACAGAGGACGATCCATGGTGGATTACTTTCTAGACTTAGCGCAGCAAAGTAAAATGTTGGACCCTCCCATGGAACCTCAGGAATTTATTAGTTTAGTTACGCGACACTACCCAGAACAGATAAAAAATCATTTAACTGTCGCACGACCCAGTACAATTAGCGAGACAATCGAACTTTTGACGGCACTAGAACCACCCAGGACTGAACTGAACCCAGGACTACGAGATGACAGGACGTCGCAACATCCCCAAAACTTTAGTGGGACGAGGGCATACAACACTGGAAATGCCAGACATAACGACCAGACACACTCCAGAGACCGGTACAGAGACCAGGTACCCGCGTATGACCACAGAAGACACAATTCCCGATATCACCAAAGACAACCCCGAGAAAATCCTCAACATCCCCAGCGAACACATTACATAAATTTCATGCGCACACAACGAACATATCCAAGACCACACGCCAATGACAGCCATATTATCGGAGAGAGACGGTATGATGTTTTTCAAAGACCATACAAAAATGACTTACCCAGGGAAAATCCTGCAGGGCGCCGATGGACCAATAATGGTTATGACCATGATAACCGACCACACACGACGTACCATCGAGCAGAACAAGCACCTCGTGAGAACCATGAGTCAACAAACAAAGAAACAAATAGGAGTAGGTCCCCAACGACAAATTACAACAACGGTGCAAGGCCCAAACAAAAATGGTTTGCGAACCAGACATTTCTCCCAACCACCCACACATCCCTAAACGGTGCAAGTGAGACACACAATACGGAAAACTAAATTCGGGTAGGAGACCGTTTCCTTTTCCTGCCTCGAGATATGTTAAGAAGAATGGGAACACTGAAAATACGATGGCGCAGCTACAGATACACGATGAGGATAAAGACTTGACAGTCGGAAACAATGCTGGAAACATGAACTCAGATACAATACAGCAATACATAGCAGAAACGCCACAAATATAGATCACCATAGCAGATGAAACGTTCCTGGCAACGCTAGACACTGGAGCGACAGCATCTGTCTGTAGTCTAAAATTCTTTAACCACTTGGAAGCTAAAGGCATACACCTACAAACGTTACCCACCAAAAATGTGTACGTACTAATGGCCATAGGAAGACAGAAACAACGTATACAAAAACAACTTATGATTCCATTCACTTTAGGCCAAAATCATGTGGAAGTCATTTTTTTGATAATACCGCATTTGGCTGTACAAGTTATTCTAGGAAGCGATTTCTTCCAAGCATTTCACGCAAAGATTAATTACGCAGCCAGAATTTTAACCATACGAGGCAACAACGAAGAGTTTCCAATTCCTTTTTCCCAGCAGGCAGTTCCCAACATGCAATTAACAGAAGCCGAAAACCAATTGGAGGAGGAACAAAGATATTTACCTTGCGATTTTAAAGACTGAGGAAATTGTTAGCACACATGGGAGTTGTAAAAGTTTTGACTTGATTAATGGTGAGGCAAGTGACCTATTCGGCAGGGACGAAAAAGCAAGTTTTTCCCCTGTCACGATAGTAATAAATGGCTCCATGAGAGTGGGTGTGAGTGACAGACCCAAACAGCTGGAGGGAAAGCCACCCTTAGAAACCGCATGTCCGTTCCTTGACCCAAATTTACAAATGCGTTCCAAGCTAGGGGAGAAAGTGAATGGACTCACACACTTGGACGAAAGACAAAAAGAATCTCTTTTTTCTGTTCTGTGGAAGAACAGAGCTGCTTTTACGGAAGGACCAGCTGTGATCATTGCTCAATTCGGTGACCGTTCTTTTGAGTTAGAAGATGTTAAGACAAACAAAAAATTAGGCAGGTATAATTTATCTTTATTGAGACCCGTTAGAGAATTGGCCATTGCCAACGACAAGCCATGATTTGACGCATCCCGAAGTCACTGACCTCATTAACTGTAAGGCAAAAAAAAATTATTGTAAAGCTAACTGTTTGACGCAAATAGGATTGAAGTACAGAGATAGAGCGAAACTTTAGGGAAGTAAGAACCCGAGCTTAAACCAAATGCTACCCTTGTCTACACAAAAAGAATAAAGACACAATTGTAACAAAAAAAAACAATTATATTTCCTGATATTAGAGTTTATATGTTTGTGATTCAAAATAAGAAGAGTGTGATAGTGCACGAAGAAAGAAATCTGTCCAAGATATGCACAAATGAGATGCGTGTGGTAGTGTACGGAGTGTTAATTATCCACAATACTGCAATGAAAGTATAGAGCTCAAAAGACAAATATGCACCAACCAAATATGTCAATAAAAAAAAGTGAAGGCAAATCAATTGTTCTGTATGCCAAAAGAAAGTGTAGACTTGCACAAGAAATGTAAAATACAAATAAACAGAAATATTTAAGGGCTCATATATGTAACAATGTATTTCAGGGTATTGCTGGGTAACAATGTATTTAAGGATATGTGTATATCTATGTATGTATATATTTTGTCTCTTGTTCAGTGTATATGTAACAGCTCAAAAAAAAAAAACCTCCTTGCTCGTTCGCGCGTTGATGGAGCGAATGCCGATAGGAAGTAACTTAGGAAGTAATCCAGTTCACTTCATTTTTGTTGATTACTGTTTAGTGGGACTTTTGAAGGAATTTACAATTTTCCCAATTAAAAAAAACAAATAAATAAGCAAACAAAAGAAAATTGCAATATTCCTCCGAAGGGCATTTTGAGACAGAAACCGCAGTTCGGGACAGAAACCGCAGTTGGGGGAACAAATCCATTAACTAAGGAATGTGTCAAGGAGTCGGGTAAGGAAACACTCCCCTAAGGAATGTGAGAAGAAGTCTGAATATTTCTTCACATGACCCCGAAGGTCAAAAAGGAGGGACAGAGGGGTGAAAGCCTAGTAAGAGTAAAAATATAGAAAAAAGAACCTCCAATAAAAATGGTTATGCATCACGTGATACAGGCGGAATAGTCACGGAAATAGGAAAGGGGCGTGCTAGATAGTCTGCGGTAGGAAAAGACGCTGAGAATGGAGGAAAGGCGCGACACTTCGTCGTGGATCGTTTTCGGGGAAAGTAACGTTTTAACGAGCAAGTTGTTTGGGAGCAAAGTTGTAATCTAAATGTTATATAAATAAACAGGTGGGAAAATCAAGGAAGCAGAGTGTATTTCCATTTGATCGCTGGACCCTGAAACGGAGTCGCTCTTCCCTACTGGTCGCTAGTCCGGAGCAAAATCGGTCTTTCGGTGTAGAATCCTTTATGTACACCGATTACCGCCTCAAAGGGTACGTTATATCTGCTGGCATTATGCAAAACACTGGCCATTGTTTATTTTCTTTTATTGTTTGGCCTATAGGTTGAGTGTATTGTTTTGTTATGTAGCTGTAAAAGAATGACAAAATCAGTATTCACGAAATACTCAGAACTAAGGAACAAAATCTTTGTACTAGAAGCTTCTATGAGGGAATTTCTGCATAAATCTGAGTTCGGGATATCAGGAATATACGCACAAATAATTATGCACAACAGGCAAGGCTTAAAAAACACGTACTTCTCTTTCTCTACTTACTGTTATTGATTTTAACAATTATTCATAAATGTTTGAGTATAAATGTTTGAATGGCTTCCATATTTATAAAAACAGGTGAATTGTTTGCATAGTTTTAGTTCACCTATAACCTGAAGCAATGAAGGGGTGGAGTCGTGGTCAGTCCTAGGACTTTGGAGCGGAATCCACAATATATGCAACTTAGGGAGGCATATTCGACATTCTGTTTGCTGCTTTGTGTATCCCATCACATGACTATAACTTTTGGAAAATTTGAAGAAATAAACATGCAGGATGCCTACTCCTTTTTCAATGCTTCAAACCAATATTTGCACATTACCCCTTCCATTATAACGCTGAATGCTGAAGGTTATAAAAATACACGATTGTTATTTATGATGCTGGGAAGTAATATGTCAACTTCAGAAAAGCCCCTTCCATATTATTTTTGATAACCTGTGATGTTCTTTCGTAATGGCACATATAGCACTTCAAGTAATACATCGGTTTTTGCCTTTACATCAAGTGATTGAGAGCAATGCATTGACTCATATTAAGATGGACGTTAACTTTGAAATGCTCTACTTCTTTTGGGTTGAAACATCGACCCATATTTAAATTTATATTCTCATTGATACTTGCAGACTCTAAAGTTCAAGCTTTCTATCCTGCAATCAGGTGGTACGGGTTCAATTCCCCTGAACAGATTACCTGATTTATAAGCTTTCGGGGGTTTTCCCGGCACGTCAGGCGAGTGATCGGTAGGTTAAATACACTCCCCAAATTCCTTGTCCTTCTATTTCATCTCCATTATCATTTCACATCATCTCTCATTTGGTGTTCTCCTTCAGGGTGGAAGTATCGACGGTGTCTCGGCATTACCTGACATCCTCCTGGCCAATTGGCCCGTTTTAGGACCACGCTGTGTGGGACTGGCCTGCCGGGGAGTTTCTGACTCTTCATTTGTAGGGAATCTGCTATCTGCACCGTTGTGGCTAAGTGGAACGGCCGTCCTCCGTCATCCCTCGCCTCATCCTTCCCAGGAGTGCTGCACTTGCGGACTTAGGTACAATAGACCAATTTTGCACCTCCTTAGCATAGTCCTGTTGAAGAAAGTTGAAGTTGAAGAAATTATGGTATTGTTATGGGTGATTAGATAAGTATTTAATATGTTTGTATTTCGTTTTCGTGTAATTGTTGAAATTTAAAAATTTATCTATCTATTTTTTTAATATTGGAGTTATTTGAAGTGTGAAAATATTGTTATTTGAATAGTAATATATTATGAGTGAATGGACATAAATTTTTAAAGCGTATATAAGATTTTAAATTTTTTTCTGGTATTGGTTGTTGAAAAGAAGAAACATTTAAATTTTGATTTATATAAATATTTTGGTTTAAATTTTAAAATTATAGTAATATGAGGTAATTGAAGTGTTTTAATGTATTGGTTACCAGGATGTATAGTACCGGATACCGGTATTTTAGTAAGTTGTAGATATATATAATTTGCTAGATACCAGTTAATTGTTTTACTAGTTACCAGTTTTCACCCTTATTTGTAAATTGGTAGCTTTGTATTTGTATTTATTTTATTTTACTTTATTGTAATTTGTTTTTAAAATGTAATATCTGAAAAACTTTGTAAGGTAATTGTATGTAAGTTTTTGGTTTTAATAAATAAGAATTTGGAAATCATGTCCCGGTATTAGAAATTAGGAACCGGGATGTAGATATTAATTACTATTTTATTTATTTAATTAAAAATATTTATGTAGTTATTTATTTACTAAGAAATCATTCTTAGTTGACTAACATTTGCAGTTCGGAAGTGAGCAAGGAAGAACTGGACATGAAGCCTAAAATGTTATCCATTCCACCATAGAGGCAGACTATATAAATGTGTATGTCAGAATTTGTAAATATAGCATCATTTAGAAAGTATTATTGATGAATTGTGCTAACAGTATATAGAAGCTTCAAATATATTTTATCCATAATTTGTAACTTATTGGTTTGCATGAAACTACCCTTTGGAATGCTTTCGATAAAGTGATATGTGAAAAGTTTAAAGAGGGCATATATGAGATGTCAAATGTGAAAAACGCCGATTTAGTGATTTAATACTGACACAGATATGCTCTGCTTATATTCATTTGATGTGAGTAAATTTTGTGACATAACACCTCGGAATTTTAGTTATAGATAAATTGCAGAGTCATGTTCACTAATGCAACCTGCAACATGTGTTCTTTAATGTACCTTTTGGTACGTGGTACATTTTTGTTTGATAAGATGCTAGTATAAATATATCATAATGCTTGAATTTTCAAGTTTAAAATTGCCTTAACCTGAGTTTTTCTGGCTGAAATAGTACACTCTAATTTTTGGAAGTTTAATTCAAATTATAAAAAAATGGGTATCACAGTCTTAAGTACTCTAGAGAAAATTAAGTTTTAAATAGCACAGGCCGCCTGAATTCCAAAATTCGGTTTCCAAGGTAACTAAAAATCATTTTCCTAAATCAGTGTAATACTTTAATTAAAAATATTATTCGGAAGATCCATATTGACTTAATGCAACAAAAGAGTACCAAAGACTAGTAAACTTAATTTCCACAGTAATTAAATATATTCTAAAACTACACGATGTTGTTAACCTGCTCCTTACATTGTAATAAATATTACAAAGTTTAAAAAAATCATATTGACATGAGTTATTACTTTTAAGTAAAAATAAATAAATGCTAAAATAATAATAAGCAATAACTAACAAAAGAGCTATATATAACATATTTAATG